>VWZP01007349.1:52500-100199 GCA_013396995.1 Dicaeum eximium | reverse complement strand
GGGGGGGACGGGGGGACGCGCCCGAGGCGGCGCAACACCGCAGAGCCGCGGCCGGACCGGGCTCGCTGGCGGCAGCGGCGCTGGCCCCTGCCGGGCGGCACGGCACGGCACAGCACGGCACAGCACGGCACGGCACGGCACGGCACGGCACGGCACGGCACGGCACGGGAGCGGGCGCTCACGGTGCCGCTGCAGGGCAGACCCGCCGAGGGGAGGGCGCTGAGCGGAACCGTGGAGGCGCCGGGCGGGGGCTGCGAACTCGGGCGGAGCGGGGAGCGGAGCTGGCAGAACGCCGGCACCGAGGCCGCCCGGTGCGGGACGTCCGGGAGCGCCAGGGACGGGGACAGGGAGCGGCAGTGGACGCTGGGCCCGGCGGCTGGGGAGCCCCGAGAGCCCGGAGCTGCAGGGGAGAGCGAGCCCCGACAGCCGCGGGCTGCAGGGTACGGGGGGCAGGCGAGGCCCCGCAGCGCCTCGGCCATGGGCACAGTCTGGCGGGGGCCGATGCAGCGCGGGGATGTCCCGAGACTGGGACTGTGGGAATTGGCTCCGGCGCGGAAATATTTCATTAGACTTTCCTTTGTGGGGGATGCGTTCTGAGAGACAGGAGAGCCCGCGGGGAGCCCCAATGTGGCACAAAAGTGGGATTCACAATGATGCAGTAGGGACTTAAGCTCATCCTCAGGAAAGGACTGCCACCACCGCTCTAGCTGCTCGGGGCCCGTATCAGAGGGTCATGAGGCTGTGTGGCCGGGCTGGGAGCCAGCAGAACGGTGCCGGTCCTGGAGGCCCAGGTGGGAGATGGTAGGAGAGCCAGGAGGCATGGAGGTGGCTCTAGGTAGTGGTAGGCTGAGTGGAGGCTGGAAGTGACTTCTTAGCCCGAGGCTGCACTATGGGCAAGTCGGGGCTGTGCATGGTTTTGAGGGCAGATCATCTGAAAGTAGAGAGAGAGAATCTCTGTGAATGTACAGGAGGAAAGCACATTCCAGGTCGGTGGCCAGCACTCGGCAAAGATTAAACAGGCTTCTTCTTCTGAACTGGAGTCTCAAAAACATCATTACACGAGTCAAGGCCTCTCATGTCAGACCTAGGGTATGGCATCAGCAGCATCTGGAGCTTTCATGGAGCCTTTGCACAGCAAGCACACTGACATCTGTTTGTGGCATGCACAGTGGGTGCCGTCTTTCCAGCTCCTCTGCTGGGGCTGCTGTAAGCCCACTTCCCCTTTCTCGAGGCTGACAGAAGCCACATGCTCCCACTGGCAAGGGTGCACACAGTGGTCCCAATGTAATCCCATATATTTTTTCTTTCAAAATACCATACATCTGCTACGTGTAGGCTGGGCTCCCCCGGTGCCCCAGCTTGTCAGCCCTAGGCTTAGATGGATGTTGCAGCTTGCTTCATTTTAGCTGCCCTTCCTGTCAACCTCCTCACCATGCCTCTGTACCTCAAAGACGTATGTGGAGAGATTCTCCGGCAGTTTTCTTCCGAGACTCCTGCTGCCGTTCTTCACAAGGGATCTCGGTGCCCGGTGGTGGGAGGGACAGAGAGGGAGTGGGGCAGTGTGGCTCACGTTACACAGACCGGCCAAGCCAGCCCCTGCACTGAGCTCTGCGCTAACTGGAAGCAGCTGTTCAGATTTTGTGACTCTGCATCCACTGAGGTCACTGCTGTTTTCCTCTGACCCAAACCTGCAGACCTCATTGTAACAGGGGTCTGCTGGTACCAAAGATGGCTTCTGCCCACCTCTGACTGGTGCAGCCTAGTAACTGTTCAGTTGCATCTTTTGCTGAAAGATAGGCTTGCTGTGAAACTACTCAATTGCATCCAGGAAGGATAGAACTGAAGAAGCTTACACAGGCTTTCATCACTAGTTTTCCAGCCCAGGGACCCTAATTTTTGTTCCCTGGTTGTGCTAGTGCTCTCAGCTGCTCCTCACACTCTCCAGATTTGCATTTTAAGTTTCTCTCCTCCCCTCCAGCAGTCCACAAAGCCTTGCTGGCTTCGCAACACTACTAATGCAACGTTAGTAAGAGCAACATTACTAATGGAACTAGGTGGGCTTTTCCCCATGTCTATGCCCTGATTTCTTCCAGACACTACCCAAGAACTGTTAGGTCCATCCTGTCCTTAGTCACTGAGGTTGCCCCAGGGAATCTTGGCCCTCTACCTGCTTTTCAACACTTTTTTTCTTTTCTCTAAGCTCCTGCCAAGGCTTTAAACTCTCTGCCCTGGCCCTTCCCATGACCTGAGCATCTGGAGCACCATTGGAATGGTGCAGTCTCATCACAGAAGCTACCTGATTCCTCCAGCACTGCATGTTCTAGGGGTAGGCAGTTACCCCTCCATCTGGGGAAGTAGAACTAGCTCCAACAGAGAGGCAGACCTGTGTAGGATCACTGAGTTAATGCAGATTCCCAAATCGCAGCCCACAAAAGTACTGTCTTTTGACTTCAGGTCCTAGGACACTGTGAGGGTTCTCACTTGCTGGGTATAAGAAAAGCATGTGAATTTACCTCAGAATGTGTGGATGAGCCTCAGACTGGATGCCCACTGAAGTAAATATTTCTTTATGAGTCGAAAATACTTTGAAATTATTTTGTTTCTGTCACTAACCCAGGATTTCCATAGGAAAAATAAATCTAGACAGCTGATCTGAGGTGGGAAAGGGGACCCAAGAATACCATCACATGTCCCCTGGAAAGGGTTAACACCGCCATGAGGTTTTTGGTCAAGGGCTGATATTCTTAGTCCCCAGACTAGGCATTGCCAGCCACCTCCATCCCCCAAGACAGTGAGGTTCTTACTCCTGCGTCTGACATGAGCCGCTCCTGAGCGTGGTTTTGGGACCAGCAGCAAATGCTTTCAAGAGAGTCCAAGTGTGAGCTCATGCTGCCGCCATCCCTGCAGACCACGAAGCCTCGTTCACTGGGGCCGAGCGAGTGTTGGGGTTGGTGTTCTTCACAGCTCCTTGGCCGCTGGGTTGTCGTGGCTGTTCTCGGGAGGGGTGGGCAGTGCCGGGGGCTGGCAGCCCTGGCGCGGGGAGCGTGTCCGGCAGTGCGCCGTGTCCGGCTGCAGGGCTGCGGGAGCTGTGGCTGCCTGCGCGGCCCTCCCCCACTGCTGCAATGAAATGCAGTTACGGGGGAAAGGGAGGGAAGGAGTCGGAGCCAGCAAGGAGCAGCGAGGAGACAAAGGAGGGGAGTGAGCAGCGGAGGGTGTGGGACGGAGCAGCTGGCAGCTCCGAGGGAGTCGCTGCGTTCCTACTGCACTGCCACCGCCCTCCATGGTACCAGCTTGGGGCACCCACACATCTCTGAGCCAGCCCAAACAATGAGCCTGGTCTGGTTTTATCCCGGGCATTCCCAGCTGTGGGCACATCCTTTGCAATACATCCTTTTTTATTTATTGTTCACTGGATGGAAGCCCACTGCAGTTCTGTGCTTCTTCCCAGGGACAGCAGATTTGCACTTCATGGGTTTTTGGCACCTATGTCCCTGAGGTCCTGAAAGGCACACTGCTGGGGAGAGAGGGGGGGTGGGAGCTAGGGTCTCAACCAGTGACTCGCTGAGCTATCTCGTAATTTGAGACCAGCTTTTTTCGGGGTGGAGAGATGCAAGGCTGATGTTTGCCCAAAAACCTCTGTCCTCTTGCAGGCAGGCTCTGAACCTCACAAGAAGCATTCAGCTGTTAAAGACACAGGGGCATGCTGCTCTGGGGCAGCTGGTGCCAGTTCTGCCAGAGCACTTGAGGATGTAGGAAGCACCTACAGGTGACAGGGTCCTAGCTGCTCACCTCGGTGCACTGTCAGGTGTGACCTGCTGGGCTGACTCCAGGTGCTGTCCCAGGCCTTTGTTCTGGGTGGGCTCTGACATATTGTCACATTTGCTTCTTGTGAGGGACAGGCGATACACAGTGATCGGGCAGCAGGTAACGGGCAGCCTTCCCTCTCCAGGCTGTTTTCTGTCCTTCCTTTGCTCCCTCTTAACCAGTATCCTCTGGTCTGCATTCCAGGCAGGATTAAAGTGAACTCTGCAAAGGAGATCAAGACACCCTCTGCTCTGCTGTTTGCCAGCCATGGAGCAAATGAAGGGTTCAACAATGCTTCTGCTGGAGCTGCTTATTCTCGGGGGTCTGAGAGCAGGGATGGGCTCTGCTGTCCTGGGCACCCTGGATCTACAAATAGATGAGGAGCAGCCGGCTGGCACCATCATTGGGGACATCAGTGCTGGCCTACCCCCTGAAACTAGTGCCTACATGTATTTCATCTCAGCACAGGAGGGCAGTGGCGTCTCCACTGACTTGGGGATAGATGAGAATACTGGGATCATCAAAACAGCTCGTGTCTTGGACCGGGAGACTCGGGACCGCTACAGCTTCATTGCTGTCACCCCGGAGGGCATCACGGTAGAAGTGAACATCCAAGTGAATGACATCAATGACCATGCCCCAGCGTTTCCCAAACAGCACAGCACCTTTCAGATCCCAGAGCACACACCCATTGGCAGCAGGTTTCCCTTGGACCCAGCCTTTGATGCTGACAGTGGCCTCCTGAACACTCAAGGCTATATGATTAAGGAAGGGAATGTGGGGCAGGCCTTCCGCCTGGAAACACGTCGAGGACCCAATGGGATCCTGTATTTGGACCTGGTGGTCAGCAACGTTCTGGATCGGGAGAACCGTTCATCATACTCACTGCTGTTGGAAGCCTACGATGGTGGCTCTCCTCCCCGGAGCACCCAGATGACACTGGATGTGTCCATTCAGGACATCAATGACAATGCCCCCAGCTTCAACCAGAGCCGCTATCATACGCTCATTTCAGAGAATCTGAAACCTGGCAGCAGCATCCTGCAGGTCTTTGCCTCTGACGCAGACGAAGGTGACAATGGGGATGTCATTTATGAGATCAACCGGCGGCAGAGCGATCCTGACCAGTACTTCACCATTGATGCCCGGACTGGAGTCATCAAGCTCAACAAGGGTCTGGACTATGAAGTGAGGAAGGTGCACGAGCTGGTGGTGCAGGCAAGGGATAAGGCTGTCCATCCTGAGGTCACCACAGCCTTTGTCACTATCCATGTGCGTGACTACAACGACAACCAGCCCACCATGACTATCATCTTTCTGAGTGAGGACGGCTCCCCACAGATCTCCGAGGGAGCCCAGCCCGGACAGTATGTGGCACGCATTTCTGTTTCCGATCCAGACTATGGAGAGTATTCCAATGTCAATGTCACGCTGGAGGGAGGAGATGGCAAGTTTGCCCTCACTACCAAGGACAACATCATCTATCTTATCTGTGTGGACCAACTTCTGGACCGGGAAGAAAGAGACTCCTATGATCTGCGGGTGACAGCGACTGACTCAGGAACACCCCCGCTCCGGGCAGAATCAGCCTTTGTGCTGCAGGTGATGGATGTTAATGACAATCCCCCACTCTTTGACCAGCAGGAGTACAAGCAGAGCATCCCTGAGGTGGTGTATCCAGGCAGCTTTGTCCTGCAGGTGACAGCTCGTGACAAGGACCAGGGTCCCAATGGGGAAGTGCGGTACAGCATTCTGCACGGCCATGACACCCACTCCAGCTGGTTTACCATTGACCCTGCCACTGGCATCATCACCACTGCTGCCCCACTGGATTATGAAAAGGATCCTCAGCCTCAGCTCACTGTGCTGGCCACAGACCGGGGAACCCCTGCCCTCTCTTCCTCAGCTGTGGTGCATGTGGCCTTGCAGGATGTCAATGACAATGAGCCAGTGTTCAGGAGTAACTTCTACAATGTGTCCCTGAAGGAGAACACCCCCGTTGGGACCTGCTTCTTGCAGGTAGGTACAGGTATTGAGGCCTGAGCTCGGCAGGGGCACAGCCAGGGCTGTGAGCAGCTTGGGGTGGGAGATGGGTGTTGGTGTTTGGTGCAGGTGTCATGGCTGTGACAGGCAGCATTGGCTGCAGGAATGCTGGAGCGGAGATCCCCATGCTTGGTGTGAGTCCGGAATGAGGCCAAGTCATGTCCATCCTTTCTGTGTGCAAGCAGTGGGCAATGCCGCTGACATCGGGCACACGGCAAGGCTACCCATCATGCAGAGCGTGGTGTGGGCCTCTCTTGAGGTGGGTCCTGCTGTGTCAGGCCTTGCTTGCATCAGTGTGGAGCTACCTTGCAGCCAGGACACTCAAAATGGGGCTAAGGAACACGATACTGCCTCTGGGAAACTGCCTGTAGCCAGGCTTCGAACTTCCCTCTCCCCCTGTGAGGCTGTTAGCCCAAGTTCATCAGTGTTGGTAAGGCTGGCTGTGAGCATTAGCATTAATTATGCTAATGAGCTAATGAGCTGACACACGTGCTGCTGCACCAGGCTTTATGTGGCAAGAGGCTGCAGCTGGAGCTGGAGAGCTGCTGAGCTTCCAAAAGCTCTGTGACTGCATGATGAGCTAGTGGTGTCATCTGAATCCTGTGTTTGGTGTTTCTGCTGCACCTCAGGCCCTGGTTCCTGGGGACAGGTGATGCCACCTACCTGATTGGGATGAGGGCAGGTGTGGGGGTGCAGTGAGCCACTGCCAACCATGGCAGCATCCAAACTGTCCATCGGGACAAGCACCATGGGTGCTGGGGGCACTTCTTTGCTGGAGTTGTGGGACATGGGCATGTCTGGCTGGGACCATGAGAAGCTCTGGTGCCAGGTTGGTGAGAGATGCCCAAGGGGATGGGAAGAACAGAAAATCTGAGGTCCATAAGACAAGGCTGGAGGAGGTCCTGTGACTTGGCCAAGAAAAAGGGTCTCTAGGTCACCCTAGAGGAAAATTTGGAGCTGGCAAGAAAGAATGGTCTATGGGTGCCCTGTGGGTACACTGCAGGGGCGTGGGGGGTGTGAGTGTGAGCTGTGGAGGATGGTCTGTGAGGGGTGTGTGTGTGCATGCAGGTGACTGCTGGTGTGGGGTGGGAGTGCTGGAGAGGGGCTTGTTGGGGGGTGAGTGCAGGGGATGGGGTAGGAGTGTGGCAGGAAGGAGGAATTGGGTGGCAGTGAGGGCCAGGTGTGGAACAGAGAAGGCATGTGGGACAGGGGGAAGTGTAGGATGGCATAGATCAGGGGGCTTGGGGATGGGTCAAGGTAGGATTAGGGGGAGGTCTGGGCAGAAGAAGTGAGTGGGAGATGAAGACGAAGATGTAGGTCAGGGGAGATTTGGGTTTGGTGTATGCTGGGCAACACAACACACTGTCCCAGTGTGGGGTGGGTGGGGATGGGGCAGGGCTGGCGACAGAGACGGGGAAAGGGTCAGGGGTGGGTTCATGGCCAGGGTCAGAGCAGAGATGCTGTGTGTCCTTGCATGAGCATGGCAGCCCTGGGCATGTGCCAGGGGTGTCTGGGCTGCACAGCCACCGAAGGCAGGCCCTCCCTCTTTCCTTGTCCGTGCCTTCCTGCTCAGCGCTGCTCGCCGTGTGGGAAGGCGCTCTGGAAATGCAATCGGAGATGGCGGCCGGGCTCCTGACAGCGAGCATGGGGCCAGGCGGGAGGGAGAGCGTGGGAGCCGGGCCGTGCGGGGCCGAGGCACGCCCCACGGGTGTCCAGGGCACGGCTGCCCGGCGCTGCGCCGTGCACGGACGGGGCTGGCCTGGCAGCTGGTAGTGACCCAGGCTTGGCGACGTTTCGATGCTCTTGGCTTAGTCCTTGTGTTTCGTTTGGAAACGGCGCGTCTGGGCTGAGCGCAGGTAACTCCCGCGCGGCCTCGGCACAAAGCAAACAGCTCACACATCTGCTGCTGCTTCCTCTGGGCCAGGAAATGTGAGAGGATGGGAAAGGAGGCTGGCCAGGCCAATGGCTTGATCGAGGATGCAGCAGGAGCCAGCCAAGTCTGAGCTGGGCAGGGCCAGGTCAGGGAGCCCTGGGCTTGGAGCACAGCAGCCTGGCATGACCACCCCTGTTGCCTCAAACAGGAAGGCTTCAGAGGTGGTGCCAGGGCTCATGGTGGTGTCCGGTGCCCAGCACTGCTCCCCACAAAGCTTCCCATGTCAGATGTGCTGCCCTCACGGCCCTTTTGTGCTATTGCTCCTGCTTGACTGCATCTCAATGGCTTGCACGCACTGGGGCTCGCCCTGCCTCGGGACAGTTAAAGTATCTCTGTCAAGGTCTGGGTTTTGTCCAGACCCACACAATGGTCATGAGTGCTCAGGTCACAGGCAGGCCCTGCCAGATGAGGTACAGGACAGCCACCCAGGTCAGCACAGAACTCAGTGGGTTTGCTTCTTTGTCAGTCTGACACATTTTGAAGCAGAAAACCCTGGGAGGACCATTTCTGTTTTTAGACAGTGGTGTCTGCTCTCCGTGGACGAGAGAGGAAGGTGGGGAAGGAAAGAGTCCCTGGGAGTGAGCAGGGCAGACCTGAGGAACGACGACAGATGATCTGCTCCCTTGCAGACTCCATTCTGTCTGTGGGTCACTCTTTGTGTCTGGATATGAACAGGGATGAGCAGAGGTTGCTGGCCTGAGCTTCTGAGAAAGAAAAAGGAACTCATAACATCTTCTCTGTTTATTAGTCGTGTTTACTGAGGGCCAGGTCCCACAGTAGCAGACAGAGCATGAAGCAAAGGAAATAGCAAACTCACTGTTCAAATCTGAGATGAAAAAGAAACACCGGTGGAGACAGAGCCCAGGGTAGCAGTGAACATGAGACCAGCAGAAAATGGAGCAGAAGACAGTCACCAGCTGGCTGCCTTGCTCCTCTCTGCCACCATGAGCTGATGATGCAGAAGCTTTAGGGCAGTGGACCACGTTCCAGTGCTGTGGTCCGTGATGTGAAGCACTGCTCTGGTATAAATTCACCCTGCTGGTTTAAATTTGTTTTAAACATTTGACTGTGTACCAGCACACTGCATGCGTGGTCAGATAGTGTTTTTCTGGGACTTTCTGACTTTTCGTGCTAAATTAAGTATTGTCTGTGCTCTGGCAGAGAGAACTGTGAGCCCCATGTGGTGAGCATGGGCCGATTGGACAGCAACCTGAATGACATGGAGTGGTGGATTATTGATTCTTGCATATATCCAGTATTAATGATTTTGGAACCAGGGTTTACATCCTCCCTTTGCACCCATACACATGAATGTTAGGGAACATCAGAAATGAAAAGGTGACCAGCAATGCACCTAATGTAGAGTCTCTGTGGTTTTGAGGACAAGTCTGATGAGTTTTTGGTTCTGATTTGTGATTCCATGGCCCATTCATGGGCAGTGCTGTATGCATAGCGCTGGGACAACCCCATGGGCTGTGCCCCACGGAGGAAGATTTGGATGAAAAGCTGGAGGCTACATCAGGCCACATACACTATATTGCCAAAAGAGGGTCTGGAGGGCTGATCCCGATGCCTTGGCTGTGCGGGGACACAGAGAGCATGGCCATGCATGGACACTGGAGCAGCACAAGGACTAATGCTCGCCAGCTGCAATCAAGGAAGGTAGCAGGAGGAAGGGGGCATTGCTGCCTGTGTTGGTGTTCTTGGGGCAAGGGATTTAGTATCAACCTATTTTCAGACCTTTGCACAACATAGAACAGGCCTCCCCTTCCTTAGAAACAAGAAGGCAAGCATTCCAAAGCTAGATGGGGAGACGCCTGGGAGCGTGCTGGGGAGCAGAACAAGGGGAGGGAGAGCATCACGGTCCTGAGGAGCAGGCTGCCCTGTAGGAGGATCTGGGAGTACACAGGAGTGTGGGCATGGGGGAGATGCGGGTACGTGGGGAGGTTGTGGGGGGAGGTGAGTGCTGTTGTTACCGCCAGAAGAGCTGCATTTGTTCCAAATTCCTGTGAAAGTTATTTCCTTGCGCTGCCAGCAGCCTCCTCCTGGGCTTGGCACAGCAGCCAGCGCCATGATTAATTCAAGTAGCATTTCCCCTGGAGCTGCAGCAGCTTTTCCACTGCAGCTGAGAGGCCCCAGCCCCTCGCACTCCTCTCCCTCCATCCTCTGCTCCTCCTCCCAACCCCCTCGAACAACTCCCTCCTTCCTCCATGCAATCCCCAGCCCCCTCACAGCTGCCCCTTTTCCCTTACCTCTGCTTCAGCTGTAGGCCCTGCAGAACTCCTCTTTCTACCACTGCCCTTGCTCACACAGCTCACTTGTCCATGTCCACCCACAGCCTCACCCACATGTGCTGCCCTCCAAAGGGCCAGTCCTTCTGCCCCCCTCCTATGGCCCCAGTCATCAGCATGACCCACCCCAGTTTCTGCTCCCTCTTGTTATCCCCACACCCCTTGGTCAGTGCCAGCTGCAGTTGTCTTCTCCCCAGGACCCTTGCCACTGTGACTGAGGACAGCTCTCCTCCACCTGCATAGCCCTCAGGACATGCCAGCCTCTCTCTCTGCTCCCTGTGGAATCCCAGAATAGTTTAGGTGGGAAGGGACCTTAAAGATCATCCAGTGCCATGGGCAAGGACACCTTCTGCTAGACCAGTCCAACCTGGCCTTGGACACTTTCAGGGAGGGAGCAGCCACAGCTGTTCTGGCCACCCTGTGCCAGGGCCTCACCACCCTCACAGGGACAAACTTCTTCCCAATATGACATCTAACCTGGTCCTCTGGCAGTGGGAAGCCATTCTTCCTTGGCCTGTCATTCCAGGCCCTTGTCCCAAGTCCCTCTCCAGCTCTCTTGGAGCCCCTTTAGGCACTGGAAGGGACTCTCAGGTTTCCCTGGAGCCTTTTCAAGGTTGAACACCCACACATCTCGCTCAGCCTGTCTCCACAGCAGCTCCATGTCCCCCTGATGTTGGGGGCCCCATCCATGCCTTGCTCCCTAGGCTCACCCTGCCTGGCATGCTCAATCTTGTGCTGACCCCAGTTCAGTCTCTCCTGCACATCTTTGTAATCTGTGTCCCATCTTTTTGCATAGGCCTTCTCTGAGCACTCTCTGCCTGAGCTCCATATGGCTGAAACCTAGCCCCACTCCCTGGTTTGGCGTCATTCTGGCTTCAGTGCTCCCCAGGGCCCTGCCATTTCTGCCCTGTGCTGTGGCTGCCCCATTCAAGCCCCCACCCTGAGCACTCTACCCTGCATAGCCCAGCTTCCTAGCCCTGCTCTTTTCCAAGATTCCCTGCCCCTTTCTGCTCCCCAGTTTCCAGCTCCTGTTCAGCTCCTGCACCTTCTATGGGGCTCCCTATACCATGTAGCTCCTGGCTATAGATGCCATTTCACCAGCAAGGACACCCAGGAACAGAACCTCACTCCTTGTCCTTCTCCTTCTGAAGAGTGCCTTGGTCTGTCCCTGTGCTTGGAGGCCCCTGGGCTCCCAGAAGGGTTCTGTGCACTCCCAGGCTCCCTCACCTCTTGCCCAGCCCCACCATTCACCTCCCTGCCAGTGTCTGTGGTTAAGCCCCTTCCCCTCAGCCTCTGCACCGAAGGCTCTACCCCCTCTCAGAGCAGTGCTGGAGGCCATTGGCAGCCCCTGCTCGCCGTGCCCCGCTACGTGTGTTTCTGGCAGCCCTGCGTCTGTCGTAGAATCAGAGAAGGGTGGGAAGGGACCTTCAAGCCCATCTTGTTCCACGCCCTGCTATGGGCAAAGACACCTTCCACTAAACCAGGTTCCTCCCAGCCCCATCCAACCTGGCCTTGAATGCCAGGGATGGGGCAGCCACAGCTTCTCTGGGCAGTGTGGAGGCCTTGGCTGTGGGACCACCAGCCAGACTCCTGCTCACGTCTGGGGCCTTGGGGACCCAGCAGTGTGAGCCAGCAATGCCGGCAGCTGTGCTGGGGCTCCCCGGACAGGGGGCTCTGGTAGCCATGGGGTCTGACCCTCGTCTTGGCCACGTGTGCTGGGCTGAACCCTGACCCTGCTCCCTCCCCTGAGGCCCGAGCGTGCTGGAGGCTGAGACAAAGCCCTGGAGCCAGGAATGGCTCCTGAAATAGCTGTGTGGCCGCTCCCTGGCCACTTTTAGCTGGTCAGTGGCTGTGCCAGGGCTGGGAGGGCAGGACGCCTGGCACACACTCAGGCGCAGGGAGCCGTGCGTGGGATCGCTGACCACACTGGCGCCAGCCTCCCCTCCTCTCCCACCAAGAGCCGTCACTCAGAGGGGCGGGAGCCCCAGGGCCAGATGTTTGCCAAAGCCACAGCATAACATGTGCGCAGCAGAGCCCCAGCCATGGCCAGGCTCCAGATGAGCTCCCTGCCTGCTGACTGCGCTGGCTGGAGCGGGGAGGATGGCTGAGGAATGGAGGCCCAAGCTGCTGAGCAGTGCTCCATGCCTTTACAGCCCTGCGGGCTGGGCGGAGGCACACAGGTCAGCAGGAGGGCTGTGAAGGCAGGAGGTGTGTGCGAGGGGCTCTGGTGATGTGCTTGAGATGGGTCTGTGGGAAGGGGCAGCTTTGACTCCCACAGGCGATGCAGCTGAGGACGTTGGTGTGGGGCTGTACTTCATCCGTCCCCATCTCTGGGAAACGTAAGAAGTCTGTTGTGCCTTGGCTCCACTTGTCCCTCCTATCTTGCTGGGGAACTGGGAGGAGGGTGTGAAATTGCAAGGCCTTGATACCAGTCACTGCCCTCCCAGCTCTTCATGCAGTGGGAAGAGGCACGCTTGGCCAGGACCCCACTTCCTTTTTAAAGTCTGCTGCTCTGGTTTCTTGCTGCCTAACCCCGAGTTGTCTTGCTGTTCTCCTTTGTTGTCCTCTTCTGCTCTGTGATGGCCACAGCAGTCTCACTGCATGCTCTTCTGCCCAGCTGCAAAGCCTTCTCACCTCACCTGTGGGGAGGGAGAGGCAGGTAGCAGATGCTGCTGCCTGGTGTGGTCAAGGCTGCCGTGCAGGGACAGAGAGGCAGATCATCTCTCTTGGAACAATTTGAGCTCAAGGGGGAGCTGGGGTGTTCAGGAGGGTCTTTGGCTGGAGATCACAGAATGGTTGAGTTTTGAAAGGACTTCTTGAGATAGTCTAGTACACCCCCACCATGCATAAGCAGCACCATCCAGAGCTGGTTGCCCAGGACACCCCCCACTTTCCTAGGCAACCTCATAAAGGAAAAGTGCTTCCTGATCTTCAGAGGGACTCTCCTGTGTTCCAGTACCCTCTGATCCTGACGCTGGGCACAACTGGAAAGAGCCTGGATCCATCCCCTTGTTGCCCTCTTTCCTGTATGAATGATACCCCTTCTCCAGGTTGAACCATCCCAGCTCCCTCAGTCTTTTGTCACAGGAGAGGTGCTCCAGTCCCCTCATCATCTTTGTGGCCCTTCACTGGACTCTCTCCTGTATTGGGGAGCCAGCACTCCAGCTGTGGCCTCTCCACTGCTGAGGAGAGGGGCAGGATCCTCTCTCTGACCTGCTGGCAACACTCATCCTGATGCTGCCCAGGACACCATTCTCCTTCCTTGCACATTGCTTTCCAATCTTCAGCTTGGCACCCATGAGGACCTGGAGGGCCTCTTCTGCTAAGCTGCTCTGCAGTGGTGCAGCCCCCAGCTCATCCTGGTGCAGGGGATTGTTTCTTCCCAGGGACAGAACTTTGCATTGTCCCTTGCTGAACTTTAGGAGGCCTCTCATCCATCCATGCAGCCTCTCAAGGTTGCTCTAGATGCAGCATGACCCTCTGGCAAATCAGCCACTCCTTCCAATTTGGGGTCATCAGCAAACAGACTGAGGGTACACACTGCACCATCAAACAGGTCATTAATGAAGATGCCAAACAGGACTGGACACAGGATTGACCCCTGGGGGACACTGCTAGCTACTGGTCTCCATGTAGATATTGTGCCCCTGATCACCACTCTCTGGACAGGAGCCATTTGTTGGGAAGGATGATGAAGGAAGGCCTTGCAGAGATGGTTTACTGGTGAAAGATTTTAAGAATGAAGAAATAGAGCTGAAAGCAAAACTTGAGCTATAGAATGTGAAGCAGGAAGACAGTGATTAGGTTATCTGAAGACCAGGCCCCTGATGACAAAACAATACAGCTCCCCAGACAAAGAGATAAGGGGTTGGGCCCGGCCAGGTGATAGGGAAAAAAGGTGGGTTTGCCAAGGTTTTAGTATGGTAATGTAATAGTTCTCATAGGCTGCATGTAGATTTTGTAGGTTTTTGAACCCTGTACCGGTTGGTTGAAGTTAACCAGAGTATTCAGCATAGAAGGGGATAAATGGGATTGTAACAGGAAGTTCACTCTCTCTTGGACCACACTTCAGCTGGAGCTGGTCAGGCTGGCTGTCCCCACGAACAATAAACCACGTGTCCAAAGAGCATCCCTGTCTCCGGAGGTCTCTCGCCGCACCCCAGATAGCGCCAAGACTTTCCTAATAGCCATTCAGCTGGTTTTCAGCTGAATAAGGATCTTATGGGAGAGAGTGTCAAAGAATTTGGTGCTCTTCAGGTTGGCAGTATCCACTCCTTTTCTGTCATCCACCAGGCCAGTCATTCATCAAGTGGATAAAGCATGATTTGTCCTTAGGGGAAGCAGTGCTCACCACTCCTCATGATTTTCTTGTCCTTCCCATCCATAGAAAGGGTTTCCAGGATTAGCTGCTCCATCAGTTTTCCAAGTATCAAGGTGACACTGATGGTTTTCTAGTTACCTGAGTCCTCCTGCCTACTCTTGCAGACAGGAGAGAGATTTACCTTCCTACAGTCTTCAGGCACCTACCAAACACTATGACTGAGCAAAGATTATTGTGAGGGGCCTGGCAGTGATGTCTTTCACCCTGCTCTCTGAGACCGGAGATTCCTGGAGACCCATCTTACTAGTAGAGAGTAAGGGAAAGAGGGCATTAAGTACCCCAGTGTTTTACATGTCCTGTGTCTCCAGGTCCCTATCTCCTTCAGCTGCAGGCCTACATTTTACCCAGCCTTCCTTTTGTCATCAATGTACTTATAGAAGCCCCTCTTGTTGACTTTGACATCCCTTGCCAGATTCAAATCCAGTTGGGAATTGCATGCCAACAGCTGAGTTCTCGTGTAATTACACTGATCAGTGAGTGATTTCAGCAGAAGGTGCCCCAGATGTGGTCCCCAAACACTGCCGTGGTAGCAGCCTCTTCTACACCGATCACCAAAGTTTTCAAAACACTTCATTGGGGTCATCCCCTGGGTTCCTTAACATATCATCTGGTCTCAGATTGAGACCTTTTCATTTGCATCCATTATGTGACAGAAAAGATGTATTTCGTCTGTCACTTTCATTCAGATCCTTTCCCTCTGCTGGCGCCCTGGCAGAGCCCTGCTCAGGAGCCTCTCCCCCAGAGCCTGTCTCCCAGCCTGCCTTTCACCCACCCCATTGCCCAGCCCTCCAAACTGTGACATTCTGCCTGGAATATGAGGACTGTGGGAGAAGGTGTCAAAATCCTTCCTGAAGTCAAGGCAATTGTCACCCACAGCTGTCAGCCCTTTGACCCCAGATGCCATCACTCCACCACAGAGAGCAAACAGGATGGTCAATCCATGATGGCTCTTCCCTTACAGGATCTTTCATGTGGCCTAAAACATGCTGGAAGACTCACTCCATGATTGTCCCCGGGCCCAAAGTGTGGCTGACAAGAACATAGATCCTCAGATGATCCTTTTGGCCTGTGTTGAAGGTGGGATGTGATACTTTAATTCCTCCAGTTGTCAGAGATCTCCCCTGATTGGCACATGTGAAGAGCAGCCCTACAAATCCCTTTCTGTCGGCATCCGTTGATGCAGCCTGTTGAGTCCCATGGATTCATGTGGATCAATCTTTTTAAAGAAATACTGACTCTATCTTCACCCCTCTCTGGTAGCTCTCTGAAGCCTTTTGAACAGCATGGAGGCCTGTGAGGTTGGTGGAGACCAACGTGGAGGAGGCATAGAGTGTTCACTCTTACCTGGGCCTGCTGCTGAATCCCCAGCCACACTCAGAAATGGGCCCTTCTTCAGGCCCTCACTACTAGCACAGTGCTAGAGGCTCTTCTTGGCACGCTCAGGCTTGAACTTTGAATTTGCCGACACACTCCTGACATGCCTGGCAATGTTTATAGATCCCTACTATGTATATTGCCTCCATGCCCATCTCAAAGAATTGTGGAATGGTTTGGGCTGGAAGGGACCTTAAATATCATCTCCTTCCACCCCCCTGCCATGGGCAGGGACACCTTCCACTAGACCAGGTTGTTCCAAGCCTTGTCCAACCTGGCCTTGGACACTGCCAGGGATGAGGCAGCCACAGCTTCTCTGGGCAGCCTGTGCCAGGGCCTCATCATTCTCATGGGGAAGAATTCCTTCTCAATATCCAATCTAAACCTAATCTCTGTCAGTGTGAAACTGTTCTCCCTTGTTCTGTCTTTCAGGCCCTTTTAAATAGCCTCTCTCTATCTTTCTCGTTGGCTTTCTTCAGGTACTGAAAGGCCACAGGTGACCCCAGAGCCTTCTCCAGGTTGAACAATCCCAGCTCTCTTAGCATAGACCACCTTTTGCATGGCAGCTTAGCCCTGAGGCCCCTGCTTAGCCCAGGCCATCTGCTGACGTCTCTGTGCTTTCCTGAGCCCTGGGATGGGCTGTTCTGGAGCGTGCTGTCCTGAAGGCTTGCCAGCTTTCCTGAGCTGCCGTGGCCTTCAGTGCTGCCTCCCATGAGATCCCTTCCATCGCCCACTTCCCTGTAAAAGCTGAAGTCTGTCTTGCAATCCAGGGTCTCTGTACTCTGCTTCTCTTCTTCCTCACTCCCTTTAGGATCCTGAATCTGCTGCTTCATGGCAACTGCAGTCACAGCTACTGCCAGCTGCCACATCCCCAGTTAGTACTCTCTTCTAGGGAGCAGCAGATCCAGCTACATGCCACCCCAGCTTGGCAGGGATGTTGGAATTCTTTGTGAGACCAGGGGTACCTGGCCTCCTCAGGTACTGCTGCCTCCTTGGCAGCTTCACGTCAGGAATCTCCTGGCAGAGCATTGATGTCTTTGTGCTCAAAGCCTTTAGTGGCTGTGCAGGCTCTGTTCAGAATCTTGTGCTCAAAGCCTTTGGTGGCTGTGCAGGCTGTTCAGAACCTTGTGCTCAAAGCCTTTGGTGGCTGTGCAGGCGCTGCTCAGAAGTCAGGGGTGAGAGAGCAGTGGGGCTGCCATTCAGGCTCAGAGCCCTGGCTCCTGCTCCCACGTATTCGAGCAGCAGGACTGGCACAGCCCCAGTGGAGAGTTTCCTGGGCAGTTCCACAGGCAGCGTGACCCCGTTTCCCTCTATTTTTCAGGCAAACATCAGAAGTCTCATGAGTGAGCTGCAGTAAAACCAGCTGTGGATACAAGATTTGGGGCGGATGCTAAATACAGAGCCTGGGGCTGCCCTGCATTAGCTTCTAGCAAAGTTCCTGGAAAAATGTCCATGCTTGGTTTAAAAATTTCCAGAAGTGGTGAACTTACCGCAGGCCCTAATGAGCCCTTTTGGTGGCTAATTGCCCTCACAGCTAAAAATGTGTCCTTGGCCCAGACTGTGCAGACTGTGCTCTGAGACTGCAGCTGTGCATGCCAGCTGAAATGAGGTGGTTGCCATACCTGGTGGCTGGTGGTCCCTGTGGTGTCTCTCAGGAGTCCCCAGAAGGCATCATCCAGCTGCAGCGGGGATCCTGTCATCCCTTGGCCTCGTGTCAGGCCCTGCTGAGCCTGGGCTGCCCACAGTCAGCCAGCCCCATCCCATGGGATTCACACATGGGATATCAGCGGTCTGCAGGCAGGGAGCTGGGACTGGGTTGCACCAGCCACAGCCCCCCTCCCTCTGCACACAGTGGCAGAGCACAGAACAAAGTCTCCAGTGGCCCCAAACTCAGCCAACACCATTGCCTGGTCCAGCGGGTGTTTGCTGTTCCTGGGCTTTTCTCTAGGCACCAGTTTAGCCTCACCCATCCAAGGGAGACAAGAACCAGGTGCAGGGGCTCCAGTTGTGGTTGCACCAGTGATGTGACCTCTCTTAGACCCTGTGTAGGCTCATATTGGGCAGAGTTTTGTGTTTGTGCAGTCCACAGATGGCCCCACCACAGGATGGGGTGGTGAAGCACTAGATACATGGGATACCTTGTCCTGGCTGCACAGCCAGGGCTGGTTCTGGTACCAGACCGCTGGCTCCACCAGTTATCTTGCTGGAAGATGGCTCTGGGTACCAGGAAGCCGCCAGGGAGATGGTGCTGTACTACACAATAGTGAGAGCTCATCTATTGTTCCCCTGTTCCTGAAACCTGACCCAGGTTCGGTGGCAGGAAGCTGGATATTGCCCATTTGGGTATTCCTAAGGGTGGCACCCATCAGAAGATGGTTATGGTGGGGAAGCGAGGCTCTTCTGGAAGCATCAGAGCCCTGGCCTAAGGAGCCTGAAGCTACCATCTCACTCTGCAGCAGAGCATGTTGCTGTACAGTGGTTAAAGCAGCTGGCCTGCATTTTGGATAACCTTCAGAGTGAGAAGCAGTTCATTCTGAAGGAAAGAAAAGTCTTCGTTTACCATACAGTACCTATTCCAGTCACCGTGGCAGCTGGTCAGGTTCTTATGCATTTCCATCTGCAGTGGTGGAGCAGGCTGGCAGCTGAGCCAAGGAAAGGCAGAGGCACAGCGGGGTAAGTGTACCGGGCTGTATCCCGGGCATGGCAGAGGCACAGCAGGGTGAGTGTACCGGGCTGTATCCCAGGCATGGCAGAGGCACAGCAGGGTGAGTGTAGTGGGCTGTATCCCGGGCATGGCAGAGGCACAGGGGGGTGAGTGTACTGGGCTGTATCCCGGGCATGGCAGAGGCACAGCGGGGTGAGTGTACCGGGCTGTATCCCGGGCATGGCAGAGCCTCGGTGGGGTGAGTGTACCAGGCTGTATCCCGGGCATGGCAGAGGCACAGTGGGGTGAGTGTACCGGGCTGTATCCCGGGCATGGCAGAGGCTCAGTGGGGTGAGTGTACCGGGCTGTATCCCGGGCATGGCAGAGGCACAGCAGGGTGAGTGTACCGGGCTGTATCCCGGGCATGGCAGAGGCACAGGGGGGTGAGTGTACTGGGCTGTATCCCGGGCATGGCAGAGGCTTAATGGGGTGAGTGTACCGGGCTGTATCCCAGGCATGGCAGAGGCTCAGTGGGATGTGGGTACCGGGCTGTATCCCGGACATGGCAGAGGCACAGCAGGGTGAGTGTACCAGGCTGTATCCCAGGCATGGCAGAGGCTCAGTGGGATGTGGGTACCGGGCTGTATCCCGGACATGGCAGAGGCACAGCAGGGTGAGTGTACCAGGCTGTATCCCAGGCATGGCAGAGGCTCAGTGGGATGTGGGTACCGGGCTGTATCCCGGACATGGCAGAGGCACAGCAGGGTGAGTGTACCAGGCTGTATCCCAGGCATGGCAGAGGCTCAGTGGGATGTGGGTACCGGGCTGTATCCCGGACATGGCAGAGGCACAGCAGGGTGAGTGTACCAGGCTGTATCCCAGGCATGGCAGAGGCTCAGTGGGATGTGGGTACCGGGCTGTATCCCGGACATGGCAGAGGCACAGCAGGGTGAGTGTACCAGGCTGTATCCCAGGCATGGCAGAGGCTCAGTGGGATGTGGGTACCGGGCTGTATCCCGGACATGGCAGAGGCACAGCAGGGTGAGTGTACCAGGCTGTATCCCAGGCATGGCAGAGGCTCAGTGGGATGTGGGTACCGGGCTGTATCCCGGACATGGCAGAGGCACAGCAGGGTGAGTGTACCAGGCTGTATCCCAGGCATGGCAGAGGCTCAGTGGGATGTGGGTACCGGGCTGTATCCCGGACATGGCAGAGGCACAGCAGGGTGAGTGTACCAGGCTGTATCCCAGGCATGGCAGAGGCTCAGTGGGATGTGGGTACCGGGCTGTATCCCGGACATGGCAGAGGCACAGCAGGGTGAGTGTACCAGGCTGTATCCCAGGCATGGCAGAGGCTCAGTGGGATGTGGGTACCGGGCTGTATCCCGGACATGGCAGAGGCACAGCAGGGTGTGGGTACAGGCTGTACCCCAGTAATGACAGGCAGCATGGAGCCAGTGTACTGGTAACCTGCGTACGAGCTCCAGGGATGTCGCCAAGGTCAGATGTGTTTTCCCTGCTGAGCAGCTCCCCAGGAAGATGGGCTGGGGCACTAGGGAGGGTGACGATGAGCTCTAGGTAGGCCCAGTTTCCCAGAGTGCCTCCTGACCCAGTTCTGTCACAGCACCTGTGTTTCCAAGTGCTTTGCAGCTGGAGTGGGGAGGGGGGATCCTGTTCCATGGTGCTTCTTCTGGCAGCTGCTGCAGGGTTGGGGAGCAGATCCTCTGCACAGGAGCTTAGTGCTCACTGGAGATGTAGTCTCAGTTTCTCCCTGCAGGCAGCCCCTCAGACCACAGGCAGCAGGGCTGGTGGGGGTGTTGCAGGTGCTGCCTCCTCTTCCTGGCCGGGACAGGGTGATCCCACCATGCCCGGTAGACTGTTCCCTCCAGGCCCAGCCGTTCTGTGTCCCCTTACCCTTGTTCCTGCATCCCTGCTGGCCGGACTCGCAGCCCCCAGCCGGGCCCTCCGCTTGGCGCGCGAGTGGCGTTCCTGCGCTCCTCGTGCGGAGCCGAGGCCCCATGGCTGCTGCGGGGAGGAGCTGTGGCTGACGAGGCCTGAACTCCACTTCACCCGGGCCTGGCCCAGCTGCCTTCCCCAGCTCTGTCCCCCAGCTTTGTTCTCCATGGAGCTCCCAGCTGGTGGAGGAGCTGTGGGCAGGGATGTGGAGTCAGGAGTTGGTTTCTGCTGACCTGAGCTCTGTAGGAGCCCAAAGGAGGAGCTGGGAGGGCAAGCAGGGAGCAACATTCATCCTCCTGCTATGTCTGTCATAGTGGGTGCATTTCTTGTGCTACAGGCAACGTGAGACTGGACTGTCACAGGGCAGTGCCACTCTCCATCCTCATGCCCAGTGTTCAGGGCTGCTAAACACAGAACTCTGAGAGCAGGACAAAGCCAGGGCCATGGTGACAGGGGGTTCACTTTTTTCCTGTCCCATCCTGAGTGTCTTTGCAGAAAAGAAGGAATAGAGGTTCAGGGGCTGCTGCTGCTACAGTGCTGCATGTCCTGCAGAAGAAGCAGTGGCTGGTCCGGGACAAGAGCCACAGATGCTGTCACACTGTGTCATGATGGCCAGCACTGAGGATGGTGTGGCGGCTGTGGCCACAGAGCAGAAGGTGGCACTGGGGTGTGGTGGTGCTGCTGGGCTGGATCTGGCTGGTGGTCTGTTCTGTTCAGGTGGTGCCTTCCCTCACACAGGTGACAGCCACAGATGCAGACAGTGGTGCATTTGGCTCCCTTTCCTACTCCATTGGCTCTGGCATCGGCAGCGTCGTCCCCACACAGTTCAGCATTGACAAGCACTCAGGGCAGCTGTGCACGGTGCAGCCCCTGGACCGTGATGAGGGCACGTCTGCCTACGACTTCACCATCACTGCTGTGGATGGGGTGAGTGCTAGCACGGCTGCGTGTGCAGTGCTGCTGACCCAGCATTGTGCAGGGGATGCCGCTGTCCTTGCACTGTCTCTGATCTGGTACCTCCTCAGGGCGGCCTGAACTCCATGGTGTATGTGAAGGTGTTCCTGGAGGACACGAATGACAACCGGCCGGTGTTTTACCCGCTGGAGTACGCTGCCAGCATCAGCACACAGAGCATGCCAGGGACAGCTGTGCTGCGTGTGACTGCCCATGACAAGGATGAGGGGCTGAATGGGAGGGTGACATACCGCATTGTCCTGGGAAACTCGCCCCCGCTCTTCTCCCTCAACAAGGACACAGGTGAGAGCTGGCAGGCAGCCAGAGCTGGCAGCAGTTGGAGCACTGTGATGTGGGAGGTATCAAAACCAGCCTGAGTGTCACTGCTTGGCCACCTCAGCAGTGCAGTCTGTCTCCAGAGTACGTCTGTTCCTCTCCCTGCCACATCTTTCCTTGCTAAACTTCCTTAGCCTCTGGTAACCCCTTCCTAGACTCAGTCCTTGACTTTTTCTTTCTGTTCCCTGTTCTGTTCTTTTGTCCTGTCTTCATTCTTCTCCCTGTTCTCCATCCCCGACTCACTGTGCCCTTCCTCTTGTGTGCTGATGCTTCACCCCATCAGGCTGTATCCTGCTTCCTTTCTTGTCCTGCCAGTCCCCTCTTCTCCACCTGAGTTAACTCTCCTCTACAACTCTGTCAGTCTTGATCCTGCTGTTTCATTGGCTGCATCTGCTTGAAGCCAGAGCAGTTTCTGCTGGGGAAGTGGGTGTGTGGTGCCAGGGGCTCTCAGCAGGACAGAAAGGTGCATTGGGAGATCTGCACACTGGTTCTTAAGTTCCCAGCAGGTGAATGAAGGGCCTACCAGCCCTCCTAATACAGGGCCACCTCCTTTGTAAGGCCTATCAGTTATGGTCCGTCCCTTCTACATTCCCTCCCAGATCCTCTCTGCCAGCCCAGGGCCCACTTGCTGTGTTATGACACTCACCCTGTGCCCCGGGTTGGAAGCCGTCTCCCCTCCTTTCCCTCTCCCAAGACCTGATTGCTCGCTCACGTCCCACAGCCTGTACCACTGCTTAACTCAGAGCTGGGTGTAAGATGAAGTGTGGAGGATCTGGGGAGGCTTTCCTGGGAGAGCTCTGCTCATTCACTCCAGCTCCTCCATGGTGGGCTCCCACTTTAATGCACATTGTTTCCTGCCCCTTCTGCTCTGTCTTTTCCATCTTATGGTTTGGCCTGTCCCCTGGTGTCAGGTGACACGGGTGCGGCACAATGCCACATCAATGACTTTCTTCCTCAGGTGTCATTTCTCTGTCATGGTCTCTGAGTGGCAAAGCAAACACCCTGGTGCAGCTGGTGATCTCTGCTCAGGATGGGGGCGGCCTGCAGGCACAGCCGAATGCCCGGGTAAACATCAGCATCGTGGAGGGCACAGTGTCACCCCCTGTCTTTGAGCAAGCTCAGTACTTCTTCAGCGTGCCCGAGGACATGCCACAGGGCGCCAGTGTGGGGGCTGTCCAGGCCCAGAACCCTCCAGGTATGGGCTTGTCCCTTTTGCATGTTGCCACTTTCCCTGTCCCCACACCATCCTTCAGGTCCAGCATCCACCACAGTTCCTCATGGAGCGGCCCTGCTCTGAGAGCTCCACACACTCACATCTGAATGTGCACCCAGCTCAGCACCTGTGCTTACACAAGTGTGTATGCACACCTGGGCATCTGTGCACATGGGCACAGTGCTGCTGCACCCCTGGGACCACAGCTTCCTGACCACGGGGCTGAGGGAGTGAGCTGGATGGCAGCTCATTCCTCCTGTCTCCGTCCTCTTGCCCGCAGGTCACGCTGATGACATCTTCTATTCCATCTCCTCGGGGGACCCTCATGGCTACTTCTCCATTGACTCGGCCTCGGGGCAGCTCCGCACCAGCCTGCCTCTGGATCATGAGTCCCAGTCAGTTCTCATCCTGGATGTCCAGGCCCGGAGCGGGTCACCGCCTGCCTACAGCAACACACGTGTGAAGATCTCCGTATCAGATGTAAATGATAACGTGCCGGCATTCCCGACTCCCTCTGACTCCATCTTGCTGCCAGAGACCACAGAACCTGGGACTACAGTCTACACCGTGCAGGCCGAGGACCGTGACAGCGGTGCCAATGGACAGGTGACCTTTGAGCTGGTGTCGGGGGGCGAGGGCACCTTCGTCGTGGAGCGTGCCTCAGGGGCAGTGCGGCTCCTCGGGGCCCTGCAGTATGAGGCCATCTCAGCCTACAGCCTGGCCATCGTGGCCCGGGACAGTGGCATTCCCCAGCTGAGCTCCACCTTCACGCTGCTGGTGCACGTGCAAGCCGAGGACGACAACGGACCCATCTTTGACACTCTCACCTACCGTGTGGAGGTGCAGGAGGGTGTTCCCGTCTCCACGCGCTTCCTTCAGGTAAGGGCCCTGGCACACGATGTGGAATCCATGGCCCTTACCTACCACCTGCGTGCAGATGGGGACGCTGCCAGCTTCGGCATCGTGCCCGAGAGCGGCTGGCTGTACATCAAGAGCACCCTGGACCGGGAGACGCGCGACCTGTACGTGCTGACGGTGCTGGCCTCGGTGGGAGGCACCGGGGCTGCGGCAGACACGCGGAAAACCGGCACCAGCACCGTGCGGGTCAGCGTCACCGATGAGAACGACAACAGCCCTCGGCTGAGCGAGGAGCGGTACTTCTTCACCGTGTCTGAGAATCAGGCTCCTGGCAGCAGCGTGGGAAGGGTGATGGCGAGCGACCGCGACGCCGGGCAGAACAGCCGGCTCACCTACCGCCTGCTCCAGCACGACCACAACTTTCTTATCCACGCACAGACAGGTGAGAGACTCCTGGCTTCCTAGGTGGGGCCATGTGGTGAGAAAGCCCAGGGCAGGGCAGCAGTGATGGCATCAGGCCAATGCAGCAGCAGAATATTCGCCTTGCTGCCCCTGCAGTGCTGGGTTCCAGCAACACAGCAACCTGAATAACACAGCTGAGCACAGGCTCTGCTCTAATGCAGCTTGTGGGCTGAGCTGTGTCCCCACTTATCAGCGTTCTCACTTCTTGTGCCTGCCCCATTCCTGGAAGTATTCAAGGCCACGTTGGATAGGGCTTGGAGCAATCTGGGATAGTGGAAGGTGTCCCTGCCCACGGCAGCAGGGTGGAACAAGATGGGATTGAAGGTCCCTTCCAACCCAAATCTTTCTGGGATTCTCCCTCACAGGAGAGGTCAGCACCAAGCACAGCTTGGATCGGGAGCAGCAGTCCAACTTCCAGCTCCTGGTGATTGTGCAGGATGGGGGAGCACCGCCTCGCAGTGCCACTGGAACCATCTATGTCACTGTGCTGGATGAGAATGACAATGCTCCTGCTTTCCTTCACGTGGGCAGTGGTCAGGAGCTAACTGTGCAGGTAGGGGTGCAGCTGGAGCACTCATGGGGCAGGGGCCTAGGGCCTCTGGATGTGGGGGCAGGTGGTACTCTGGGGAAAAGGGGGTGGGTAGGGGGACCCAGGAGAGTTTCAGGGTAGGAGACGGGCAGGCACGAGTTGGATCCATGCAGCAGCCAGGACAGTTTGGTAAATTTGAGATGTGTCAGGAGGGGCATGTCCTTGGGCAATGCAGAAATCCTGGTGCAGAGCAGGCAGGGACTCTGGAGGGCTCTGGCACAATCAGGACAGGCCAGCAGGCAGAAGCTCTTGTCTCACACATACCTGTAGGGAGGGACAGCAAGTGGAGCCCTGAACCTGACACAGGTTCAGTGGAGAGCCAGGGAAACAGTGGTGAGCAGAGAGATGTAGGAGGCTATCATCCTCTAGGTCTGGGGATTTTGGGTACAGCCACTTGTCTTCCCGGGAGGTCAAGAAAATGTCCAGCTGGGCTTGGCGTGCACAAGAGGTTTCTGTGAATCTGCTGTGTTTGCCAGTCACGCTTTCCCTGCACACTCTGGTGGCAGCAGTCACCGGGCACTGCATGTGCTGCAGACCCAGCTACATGGGCACTGCTCAGGAGAACGGGGTGAGGACCTGCCCCCCAGCCAGCTGCCTCTGCTCTGCTGTGTCCCTGAGAGCATCCTGAGTGGCGAGGGCTCGTGGGAGCCAGCTGAGGGGCACTGGCAGCAGCAGAACAGGACGGGCAGCCAGGGCCCTGGCCTCATCTGCTCAGCACAGAGCAGGGACAGCCTGCAGCTGGACAGCCATGCCCACTCTGCACGTCCATTGCTGCACATCAGGCTGTGTGCTCAAAGCCCCTTGCCCTGAGTTGGTTCAGAAACACCACAATGATGACAGCTGCCCTCTGCCTCACGTCCTGCCTGAGCCACAAGCCCCAGACAGGTCAGAGCAGGCAGGACTGTGTTGGTAGGCACTTCGGTGACACAAGATCTGAGGACACTCTGCAGCCAGGCCTTCCCTGTTGATTGCTGCTTCCCTTGCCATTCTAGGGTGCCGTCATTCCTTGCCCAGCCATCTTCTTGCATGCCCTGCTCTGCTGGCAGAGCTGCTGGCAGGGCGTGGCCTGGGTGAGCACATCTCCCAGAGCCTGGAGGAGGCGAAGGGGGCACAGCTAGTCTTGCCCTCTCTCTGAGCAAGGCTCTGGGACCAGAGCAGGCCAGGGACTAGCGAGCCGTGGCATGGCTGAGGGAGCACTGGATGGGCTCTGTGATACGGCATTGCTCGCACCTGGCACCTGTCGTGGCCCTGGCAGGGGCACCTGTGACACACTGCATGGCAGGATCTGCAGCTGATCCCAGGGTTTGGAGGCACAAAGTGCTGAAGGTGCCCTGCTAGAGCTTGGAAGGGCTCTGCTCTTACAAAGAGACCTTTAAAGCAGATGCATCCTTCAGGGGACAGGACAAGGCTGAGATGGGTTCAGAGTTCTGAGGGCAGGTAAATGCTGCAGCAGCTCTGAGAAAACACCTGTTTGGGCACTCTGGCTTGCAGGTACTGGAAACAGAGATAGAGAAGGGTGAAGTGCCATAAGAGCCCACTGTTAGCCATGTTTTGGATGCAGAAGAGACTTGGAGGAAGAAGTGAAAACTAGATGATAACACAAAGCTCTGTGATTTCTTGCAGATATGCTCAGTGCAGCATTCATGTCAGTGCTCACCGGGCAAAGCAGAGGAGGGTTCAGTGTTGGGACCTTCCAGCATCAGCTGCGGGGTGCTGAGATGAAGCACACTGTGATATGCTGGCAGTGCATGGGGTGTTTGCAAAGGGTCTGCAGTAATGGATCCTCCCAGGGAATGATTGCTAGGAGGGGGGAGAGAGAGCAAAGGGAAGAAAGAGGGTGCCTGTTTTCACAGAGGGAGTGCCCCTGATGCTGGTGTTTTGCTGTATCCCCTCAAAGATGTCATGGTTGATGTCACTGGTCTGTTTAGAGCGTTCAAGGGCTCCCTGTGAAGAACTGTAGAAGGATCATGTTTTTCACTGTTGAGTCAGGGAAGATGATGGGACATGAAAGCACTGCTGCTAAGCAAGTTGCTGGAAAGCAACCCTGATGGCACTTAGTGGTGGGCTCTGAACTGGCTGCTTCAGTCTGGGGAGAAGCCTTGAGCTTTGTGAATGTGCCACACCAGGCTCGGTGCAGGCAAAAAAGCAAATCAAATGCTGAGTTTAATTAGAAAAGAAACAGAGAATGAAAGAAAATATCATCACCCACAGCTCAGATTCTCCCCACACTCTCTGCCTGGTTCCATTCCCTAGGTGAGCACAAGTGCTAGAAACTGTTCAGAAAAGGATGTTAATGGGATCCCTGGCAGATAATGGTTCCAAGCAGAAATAAAAAGTTCTTTGTTATGGACAAAGCTGCAGGAATATCACAAAGGTGTGCACAGAGTCGTGGGGAAATGAGAAGTTGCTTTTTTCATAACACAAGGCTGGGCAGCTCCATAAGAACTGACCAGGCAGCAGGTTTAAAGTAAACACAGGCAGCACTTTTTCATGCAGAATGTAATTAAATTGTGAAATCATTGCCCAGAGTTGCATGGGTTCAAAACTAGATGAATTCATGGAAAGAAAAAAATTCATCAAAGGCTGATGAGCACAAATACGATCTGTAGCTCAGGAAGTGTCTGAGCCACAGTGGGCTGGGAGCCGGGGAAGTTCACAGGAGGATTGTTCCATACGTACCATGTTTCTCACATTTCTGTACATCCACTGCCAGCCCCTGCCGGAGCTGTGCTGTGGCTCTGTAAGCCTGGGACCAGGCTGGTCCTTGCAGAAACCTTTGGAGAGGGTGGGCAGACCCAGATGTGCCCCCATAGCTGCTGTCTTACCAGTTTGCATAGGCAAGCCCACTGCTACTGCTGCTTATTCCTGTTGGTGTGACTGGACTGGCATTTGTACACTGGCTGTGTGGGTGTTGCTCGTGTGACTCCTCTGACACGTCTGCTTTTCTCAAAGGGGTCTGATTCCTCATGGAAGGGGAGAGTGTCCCTGCCTGCTGAGCAGGAGCCACTCAACCCTGGGTTGGGGGCAGTGGGGGCAGATGTTGCCCCAGCCTGTGGTGGAGAGAGGTTGGAAGGGGCCTCTGAAGTGTGGCCCCACGTAGAGGTGTCCACGCAGACCCTCCTTTCATCAAGGGCCAGGCTATATTTAGGTCTGTGCCTCCATCACTGCTGTGAAAGGCTGTTCCAGATTCCTTAATCTGGTACTAGAAAACATCTCTTCATTTCCAGCCTAAACTAATTTCTGACCATTTTATACTCATTTGTTCTTGTGCCAATATTGTGTTTTTGCTTAAAAAGCTGTCCTCTCTCCCTGGAATTTCCTTCCCTCTCCCAGTGTTTACAGAGCGCAGTCCCAGCACTGCCTAGCCTGGCTGAACGAGTCCAGCTCCTCTGGTCTCCCCTCCCAGGGCTTCAGCACAGTGCCAGTAGCTTGGACAACAGCTCTGGCCCTCACCCCCACCTGGAAACCTGCATCCTCTTCTCCAGAGTCATGCTTGGAGTCCACTTGTCCCTTTCCTAAATGCATGAAGTGGCATAGACCACTCTGCACAGCTGGGTCTGGGAGGGTGGTCTGTGCCACAGGATGTGCTCGTGGGATGGGAATGTGAGGTCTGTCCCCTTGAGGGGGGAATTTGACATCTGCTGGGGTGGAAGGAACAGCAGAGCCTGTGCCAACTGTTCCACCAAGGAGTGTGTGCTGGAGTGGGCAGGTCTGCAGCAGGGAGGGGATGTTTGCTGAGGATGGTTCCAAAACCTGGCAGGTGCTGAGGGACAGTGAAGGGGGGCATCCAGTTCTGTAGCTATCTGGAAAAGGCGTGCAGTGCTGTAATGTGTGGTCTCTGTGGCAAAGGAGGTAGCTCCCCTAAGGACACGAGGTGACCTGAGCAAGTGTGATTGATGTCTCAATGGTCTTGTGCTGCACTGGCATAAAATGGGGGTATAAAGTACCTACAGACAGGCAGTGCTACCCAGGAACAGGAGAGAAGGGAAAAGCCCCAAGTTGAGGTACCTGAGGCCCCAGAAGATCTGCCAGCTGCACTTCCAGAGATGGGAAACTTCCCTTGCTAACTGTGGGAACTGAGAAGATCCCTGGCTGTGGGCAGGGAGGCTGGCCCTGGGTTGTCAGGGCTCACACATTGGCATTTGCAGCTGAAGGGGTCTGTTGGGGCAGGGAGAACCAGCACTGTTGTGGAGCCCTGCACTCACCTACCTGCAGAGGTTCTGGGTGTAACATGGGTGAAGCAGTGCCCTCCCACAGCCCTCCAGTGTGCCCCCACCCTGCCAAGTGTGTTGTTAAATGGGACAGAAGGAGACGAGGGCTGGTGAGGCAGAACCTCCTCTGGCCAATTGCTGTGGGCCCTCCGTGTTCCCAGCCTCAGGCACTGCCCGTGGGTCCTGCGGGGGGTCTGTGTTGTGGGTAAGGTGTAGGGCTGGTACAAGATGGTGCAGACCTCATGCCTTGCTTGGGGGGCTGTGGGGTGATCAGAGAGGTTCCCTGTGCCACTCAGCTGCTCCCTGGGCCGTGCTGCAGGTGCTGGAAGAGAAGCCATCGGGACTCCTGGTCGCCTCCCTGCAGGCCAAGGACCCTGACGAGGGGGAGAACGGGACCATCATCTACTCACTGCTAGGTACGAGCTGCAGAGCTGGCGAACCCACGCGGCTCTGCCTTGCGGCCACCACCTGGGCAGATGGGTGCCCGCTGCCCAGGGTCCCCACACCACGCTTCCCCTCCTTCGCACCCTGCCCTGCCTTCCCTCTGCTTCTCCCAGCCGTTTCCCTCTCTCTGCAGGAGCCTGGGCAGAGCGTTTCACTCTGCACGTGGCTACCGGAGAGCTGCGGACGGCCACGGTGCTGCGCCGGCTGGACCGTGCCGAGTACATCTTCACCGTGACAGCCAGCGACCGTGGCACGGCGCCTCGCAGCACCTCAGCCATCGTTCGTGTCCAGGTACCCACGCTCCTGCTGTCCCTGCACGCCAGCTCCTCTCGTCCCTGTGCCATCTACCCCTCACTTTGGAAGGCACCATCGCGCTACCTGGCAGCCTTTCTCCCCACCTCCTCATGCTCTAGTGCCTTCATCCCTGGGCACCCTCTGCTCCTGCTCAGCTGTTGATTCAGCCCTAAAATCCACAGGGAGAACCTGGGACAGGAAGGGATGCCCCTGTACCTGTTCTCATTTCCAAAGAACTGCCAGTTGCAGTTCTGCCTTCTCCAGGCCTTAGACAGCCTATCCTGTCCTAGATACTCTGGTGCAGGAAAGATGTCAGAGGTTCCCTGCACAGAGACTTCCACTCTTCCCACCGTCTACTGAAACCAATGTTCTGACCTGCAGAGTGTTTATTCTGACCTGCAGGATGTCCCTCATGTCTGTGTCACTTTGGTACTCTGCCTGGTGCTGCCCAGAGAGCTACATCTTTTCTTTGCTGTTAGTAATGAGCTTCCTTTTACAGCACAGGCTCCAGTTACCCCCATTAAGGCAGTCCCACTGAACATTGTTTCACATCTTCTCTTCCGTGTCCTTGCAGTTGCCAAGGCCATTTGTCTGTCCTTGGTGTGCCATTTCCACCAGCCCTGCCCATTGCTCCCCTGAACCAGCTGGTCTCTCAGTCCTTTCTGTTACAAAGCCATCCCCACTCTGTGCCTTTCCCTCGCTATTGTAGGAGCTCCAGAGCTGAGTTCTGGCCCAGGTGGGTGTGATATACCATGTTCCCCTGAGGAGAGGAGCCTGGTGTTAGCCTGCCACATCTGCCTTCAGCCACCAACAACATGCTTTATACCATTTCCTTTTTAGACTATGTTTGTAACTGTTCTTGTCATCAGAGCTGTTCTGCAGCCTCCAGAGTACTGAGGCCAGGCTGCCCATCCCCATCATGCTGGTTTGCATCCCTGTAATAGATATTTGCTTGACAGTCACTGGGTTTGATCCCTTCTGGGCTGACAGATTTGTTGTTACTCCCGTTTTCCTCAGCTCCTTGGCAGGAATGTGCTTCTTCAGCGGGTTTTCCCTTCAGATCATATTGTGGTGGCCTTTACAGCACCTTCTCTCCCATCTGCAAGTGCACCTCATCCCCAAACTAGCTCAAATATCTTTAATAAAACTAGTGATAGTATTTATTTATCTTGGGGTCATACTGGGCTCTCTTTCTGTGCCTCCCATCAGGATGAGCATGATCTCTCTTCTCACTCACTCTTGCTTATGTTTGCAGAATTGTTTCTGCTGCCGTCTGTTGGCTTTGCAGTATCGGACCCAGTCATAGAGACAAAGAGTGGCTGAGGGAAGGCACCTGTGAAGGTCACCTTCTCCAGCCCCCTGCTCAAATGGGGTTGTCTAGGTGACTTTTGGCCGTCTCCAAGGCTGGAGACTCCACCACCTGTGGGCAACTTGTGCCAGGGCTCAGGCACCCTCACAGTGAAAAGTGGATTCTGCGGACCAGAGGGACCCTCCTGTGTTCCAGTGTGTGCCCTGGCACCCAGCCCCCATGCGTGCCCCTCACTGCTTCCTCTCCTCACAGGTGTTGCCATCCTCCCGTGTGCTGCCACGGCCCGATGCCACCGTGTTGACCCTGCATCCTCTTGAGGGGGTCAAGCCAGGGTCTGTGATTGGTTCTGTGGCCCCCCTGGATGCCCCTGCACGAGGACAACTGATCTACACGGTGGTAGGAGGTGGTGGGGATGGCACCTTCGTGGTTGATAGTATGACAGGGGAGATTTATGCTGCCCGTGAGCTGGACTATGAAGCCGGGGCGCGGCACGTGCTCCAGGTGAGCGCTGAGGACACGCAGCACGGATATCCCTCCAGCAGGTTGGTGCTGGTCCACATCCATGTGCAGGACTGCAATGACCAGGCACCCACCTTCCCCGAAGACCCCGTTACCATTGTGGTGCCCGAGAATGCCCAGGCTGGCTCCTCCATCTTCACCTTCCAGGCGCTGGATGGGGACGGGGTGGGCCCCAACAGCCAGGTGCGCTATGCTCTGCTGCACCTGGAACCCCCCGGAGCCCCCTTCCAGCTCGACAGCCGCTCGGGGCAGCTGACCCTGCGCCAGGGCCTCGACCGGGAGGCGGCCGCCTCCTTCCTGCTGGTGGTGGAGGCCACCGACCAGGCCCGCAACGTCAGCCAGCGCCGCTCGGCCGCCGTCACGGCCCGTGTCTTTGTGACCGACGAGAACGACAACGTGCCCGTCTTCCTCTCCCCGGCCACCGTCAGCGTCATGGAGGACCAGCCCACAGGCTTTGTGGCACTGCACGTGGTGGCCCAGGACAGCGACCTGGGAGAGAACGGACGTGTGAGCTACTCCTTGCGAGCAGGCAATGGGGATGGCCGCTTCCACCTCAACCCCAGCACCGGTGAGGGCTGGGAGGGTGCAGAGGGGGTGGCAGGGATACCGGGAACACGAGGCTGAGGAGGGGGCAGGGGTACGCGAGGATGTTGGACAGTGCGTGAGAGGAGGGAGTGGGCTGGGGAGCCTGGAGGAGGGAGACTGGGAGTGCAGGGAGTTCCAAGCACAGCATCTGGTGGGCACTGTGCTGCTGTCTCCTGAGACACATCTGTCCTGGCACAGCCCAGTGCCTGCAGCCACAGAGTTGTCCCAAGGCAAAAGCCCCAGTGCCACTGGTGCCAGCTTGCCCCTCTCCTGTGTCCGCAGGTGCGCTCTCCATTGTGCGGGCCCTGAACCGGGAGGAGGTGGCGCAGCACAACCTGACGGTGGTGGCCACAGACCATGGCTTCCCACGCCTCTCCGCCACACAGCTGCTGTCCGTGCTGGTGCTGGACGTCAATGATGAGGCTCCTGCCTTTGAGAAACCCGAGTATGAAGCCCACATCATGGAGAACCTGCCGGCCGGCAGCCCAGTGCTGCAGGTGCTGGCCACGGACCAGGACCTGGGTGAGGATGCAGGCAAGGGTGAGCTGCCCAGTTCAGTCAGGGCCTGTCTGGAGATGCAGCCCCAGGTCTGGGCATACCCTGCTTCCTTCTGCCAGTTTGGAGAGCCTGGCTGACCAGAGGGAAGGATCAGCACCTGGCCTGGAGGTGGGAGATGGGCTGAATCCTGGGAGAGGGTGGGAATGGAGCTAGGACTGTGGTTCTCTGTGATCCCTGGCCCATGGCCTTTGTTCTGTGGGTTCTCCTTGACCCATCTGGCCTCCCACCAGCTGGGTTAAGCTGGGACCCCCGCACACACCTCTGCCACCAGGGAGCAAGCCCACCCTCTCACCCAGCCTGTGAGCCCCAGGTGAGAGCCAGGAGCAGGGAAGTGCAGGACTGGGAGCCAGATGAGGCACTGGGGCTGCGGCTAGGCTGCCTTCAGACGTCATTGTCCCCACAGGTGCCAACGGGCAGGTGTCCTATGGGGGTCTCTCCGGGGGGCCGTTCTCCATCCACCCACAGACGGGGCTCATTGTCACCACGCGTCCCCTGGACCGGGAGCAGCAGGAGCAGCATGTGCTGACAGGTGGGCAAGGGGAGACAGCAGGCAGGGGTCAGTGGGGGTAGACAGGGACTTGCTGCTGCTGGGGTGGGGCGTCTTGCAGAGAGAGCAGGCCACGGGGAAGGAGGAGGGGCTGTGGGGTGGTTTGGGGCTGCAGGAATGCCGATGCTGTCACGCCTGGCTGCCCTGTGGGTGCTGGGTGCTGGCGTACAGCCGCTGTGGCTGTAGCTCCAGTCACGGCAGCCTCTGGCGCTCTCGTGCCCTGCAGTCTACGCGCGGGACGCCGGCCTCCCGCCCAGCCTCACCAAGGCCACGGTGTGGATCACCGTGGGGGATGAGAATGACCATGCACCCCACCTGGAGAGTGAGTCCTGCTCCGTGGAGGTTCCTGAGAACCAGAGTCGTGTGGCCCTCTACACCCTGCGGGCCACTGATCCTGATGGTGGGGAGAACGGACGCCTGGAATACCGGCTGGCAGGTGAGATGCACTGGGAGCGTGGGACTGGGCTCCCTGGGCTTCCCTGGATCTGGGGACATCAACTGCAGTAGTCCCATTCCACGTCAGTTCTCTCCTGCTCCAAACTGCTTAGCATTGCTGCCATCTCTCAGCTCTCTGCCCCCAGTAAAGAGCACCCTAAAATCTGGACAGGCTGCACTGCTCATTCCCTAGGCTTGTGTCTAGTTCCCCAGGCTTAGACCAGTTTCACATCTCTCCTGGCTGTTCTGACCTGTTAATTCACAGGTTGCCAAGTCAGATTTTTGCTGTATCCTGTCACAGGCTGTCTGGCAACTCCCCATGGCAGCAGCACTGGCTTGTGAGTGGTTAGAGTCAGTTCTTCATATGGAGTTAGCCCAAGGAGTTTGCTCCCACTGGGGCTCACTCCACCCACCCTGACAGACCCCATGGTGGTGGGCTTCATGCTCTACAGGGCCTTTCTCATTCCAGTTACAGGCATGCTGCATTATTACTCCCCCTCTTCTCTTTTAGGTGGAGACCCTGGGCAGGATTTCAGCCTAGACCCCGTCTCTGGTGTCCTCTCCACTGCACATGCCCTCGACCGAGAGCAAATTGCTTCCTACAGCCTCTTGGTAGTGGTGCAGGACCACGGCTCCCCCCCACGCAGCGCCACCATGTCGGTGACTGTGCAGGTGTTGGATCTCAATGACAACTCACCCAGTTTTGCCCAGGCCAGCTACACGGTGGAGGTGCCAGAGGACTTGCCAGTCGGTGCCCTGGTGCTGCAGCTGGTGGCCGAAGACCCAGATGAGGGCACCAATGGGCAGGTCTCCTACTACCTGGGCAATGAGTCGCTGGGCATGTTCCAGGTGGAGCCACAGAGTGGACGCATCCGGAGCGCCCAGGCACTGGACCGGGAGCGCCAGCTCACCTACAGCTTCCTGGCCAAGGCGGTGGACTCGGCGCCGTGGGAGCCCAAGAGCGCGGCCGTGCGTGTCACTGTCGTGGTGCGAGACGTCAACGACCACGTTCCAACCTTCCTGCACAGCCCGCTCACCGTCAACCTGTCCTGCCACACGCCGCTCAAGCAGGTGGTGGCCACCATGAGGGCCGAGGACAGAGACGCGGGTGCCAACGCCTCCATCCTGTACCGCTTTGCCGTCCCCAGCTCCGCCTTCGCGATCAACTCCTACACGGGGGACATCCAGCTGCTGCAGTCCCTTGGCTCGCTCAGCCAGCGCCAGCGCACGCTCTTCGTGCTGGCCATGGACTTGGGGCAGCCGGCACTTTCCTCCACAGGGGTGGTGGTGATCCATGTGCAGGAGGAGCCCTACCGGGGGCTGCGCTTTCCTCGCAGCACCAGCGACGTGGCCCTGGCCGAAAATGCCGCCCCAGGTACCCACTGGCAGTGACCTGAAAGTGCTGTCATGGAATGGGATAGGGCACAAGGGGAGGTGGGAGCAGCGCTGTGGGAACTCAGACCAGAGAGCACTTAGGGGTCTGGGGAAGTCCCGTTATGCTTTGCCGTTATGCTTTGGGCAAACCCAAGGAACTGCAGGGTCTGAGTGGTGCCCAGGCTGGTCAGGGTGGTGTCCCTGTAGGCTGGCCTCAGTGTGTTTAGATCACTAGAGGCAGCCACAGGTGTCCAAGTGTTCCCAGAAGTTCTCCAGGGTCACAGCGAGACTACTGAGGAGCCATGGATAGTCACCATGACACCAGGCTCCCAGCCCAACATTAACCTTAGCTCTTCAGTCCCATCAGCAGTGTCCTCAGGCAGAGTGGTGCTCCTGTGGTAGCTGCCCTGCGTCACCCTGACCCTTTGCCACATGCTCCAAGGCTCCACTGTCCCTTCATACCCTTTTGCTCTCCTAGGCACTGAGGTGGCGAGTGTCCAGGCCATGCACACAGGGGGCTCCTCGGGGCACATCACCTACAGCATCATCAGTGGCAACGAGAGGAACACCTTCCTGATCCAGCCCAGCTCAGGTACAGCTCCAGGAACACTTGGGGAGCTCTGATCATGCCTGCTCAGGTGCTTGGGGCCCCCAGGGCACAGGAGCACTATCCACACTCTGTACCAGTTAGTTGAGAGGTGTTAGTGCTGGAATGTGGACACTGCCCTGGGGACAGTGACTGTCACTGACTAGAGGCTGTTAGCACTGCTCCCAGTGCAATTGTGGTCCCCCATAACTAGACCTTTTCCCAAAACCTCAGAAAGCAGGGTTAGATGGGATTTTGGGAAGACATTCTTCCCTGTGAGGGTGGTGAGGCTCTGGCACAGGTTGTGCAGAGCAGCTGTGGCTGCCCCTGGATCCCTGGAAGTGTCCAAGGCCAGGTTGGATGAGGCATGGAGCAACCTGGGACAGTGGGAGGTGTCCTATGTGCCCATAGGAATGTTGTCAATTAGTTTAGTACATCCTGCTGGCTTGTTGCTCTAGCAGCCTAGCTGCCCATGGCTTAGGTTGGTGGCAGTGGGTGTCTGTTCTCAGAGCACTTTGTAAGGCTCTGACTGGACTCAAAGCTGCAGTGAGGTGTCTCTGGCTTGGAGCTAGGTGAGCTTGTGTCATCGTAGGAACAGCTCTTTCTACTCCACACCTTCGGGGGAGTCTCCAGATGGGAGGACTGTCACATGCTGTAATGTCAGCAGGAGTTGCCTGTCCTCAGCAAGGTGTGGGTGTTATCACTCAGGGCAGCTCTTGGGAATGATGAGAAGCCGACAGTGTGGGGAGGGCTTGGAAGAGCTCAGTGTGTCTGTCATGTCCACCTGAGGATGGATGGATGGATTGATGATGGATGGATGGATGGATGGATGGATGGATGGATGGATGGATGGATGGATGGATGGATGGATGGATGGAGGGATGGATGGAGGGATGGATGGAGGGATGGAGGGATGGAGGGAGGACAGTGCTGGTACATCACTCCCCCCTTCCTGCTGTTCCCCCTCCCAGGTGCCATCTCAGTGCAGGACTCCAGTAGCCTGGACTTTGAGGCCAGCCCCCGTCTGCGCCTGGTGATCCAGGCAGAGACTGCAGCTTCCTTTGGCTTTATGACCATAAACCTCAACCTCCAGGATGTGAATGACAACCTGCCCCGCTTCCAGCTGCAGAACTACGTGGCATTCATCTGGGAGTCACAGAGCTATGACTCACCTGTCATTCAGGTACAGCAGGGCACAAACAGGGACACCTGAGCCCTGGCCTGGCTGGAGTTACGGAATAGAGGCTGTGTGGCCCCGGGGTTGGCACCAGCACACAGGTCCTGCCTCAGGGGCTGCACAGCTGAATCTCATGTGGCTTTGCAGGTGCTGGCAGATGACCTGGACCAGGGAGCGAATGGGCAGGTGACTTATGCCATCAACCAGTCCCTGCCAATGCCAGGCTTGTACCGCATTGACCCTCAGACTGGCACTATTACCACTGCTGCCATCCTGGACAGAGAGATCTGGTCCCAGACCCGGTGAGTGCAGCCAGGCTACGGGATGCCAGGGCAGGGACAGAGTTGTGGAGTACAGCACCGGGGCATGGGGAGCACTGTTCTTAGTGCCCCCAAAGTTGCCCCAGCCTGGCTGTGAAATGGCTCTATCAAGCAGCACAGCTGAGGGTCAGTGGGAGTGAAGGACACCGGAGCCAGATGGCCAAGATGAGCCCACGCACAGCTCAGTCGGGTCTCTACAGAGCTGAGGAGATTGTGAGAGGGCCCTAGGTTCATCCAGTCCCCTTCCTGCCTCCTTAATCCACACTGCATCTGCTCAATTTCTTCTACCTCCAAGCACAGGACCCTTGTGTCATGCCACATGGCTCCAGACCTCTGCACTAGCCTGAGCTCCCCCAGATGCCCTTTTGCATCCAGACAGGCCCTCTGGGCCCCTCACCATGTGTGCATGCTCTGGATGTGCCCATCCACTCTAGCCACACGTATGTGAAATGCTGGCAAACACCACACCGTGAATCTGAGGCTTCTCCTGCCCCTTCCCACACACCTTGCTCAGATGAGGTTCCCCAGTTCATGTTCTCCCCCCCACAAGTGCCCCCATGGCTGTGGGTTCCTCTGCCCTCTTCCCTGGTGGGGGGAGTCTGGGGTATTCCTTCCATCCACACACCCCTTGCCATTCCAGAGAGGCTCCCAAGTATTCCCCAGCAGCCAGAGCCCCAGACACCTGCCTGCACCCTGCAAGGTGCTCTGCCTGCATCCACACACCTTCCAGACTTCAACACCTGCCTGAGGTGTGCAAAAACCTGCTGTCCTGCCCCACCATGCTCTCCACTGTACCATACCCACCGCCCCACATGTGCTCTCCAAATCATGGAATCATTGAGGTTGGAAAAGACATCTGAGATTATTGAGCCCAACCTGTGACTGGTCACCGTCTTGTCAACTAGACTAGAGCACTGAGTGCCACATCCAGTCTTTTCTTAAACATCTCCAGAGAGCACGCCACACGGATCCATCACCCCAGACTGGGAGCTGCTCATCAGTTTCCCCACCACATGCACACACTCCAGCCTGTGCACACCTGCAGTTCATGTCCCAGGTGTGATGCAGGTGTGCAGTGCATGTCCCAGGAACTGTACACAGGTGAGGTGCTCCCTCACATGTGTGGACACACATCTGACCCTCATGCCTGCCCACAGCTTGGTGGTGACAGCGATGGACCGAGGAACACCACCGCTCATGGGCTCGGCCACGCTGACCGTGGTGGTGATGGACATCAATGACAATAGCCCTACCATCCCGGTCCCCTGGGAGATCCGTGTCCCTGAGAGTGAGTGCCATAGCACTGAGGGCCACAGCTGGGGTACGATGGGCACTATGGGGTGGGGAGGAGCCCCAGGGAGGCCAGGCCAGTCCCTGTCAGGAGCTGGGCCACACTGACCTGCTGAAGCCCCCCCGAACTCTCCAGCATGACCCCTGTGCTGCTGCTGTGTCCTGAGGGAGCAACCTGAATTACCAACTCAGGCCTGGCCCCTGCCCCGTGTCTGGGACTCTGGCTGCAGACACCTGCCCTGCCTGCTCACAGTCCTCAGCCAGTATGTCCTGTGCCCATGCCAACCTCCACCTGCCCTGCCAAGCCCCCAAGACCTTTGTCTTCCCCCTGGCATCTACCTCTCCCATGGCATCTTTCCCTCTTCCTGGTGGTCAGGCTCTGGATTGATCTGGTTTCCCGCCAGGTGAGCCAGGTATGCTGGGCAGGGATGGCTCTGCTCACGCACATGTCTGCTCCCCACAGACACGCTCCTGGGCACCCAGATAGCCCAGCTGACTGGGAATGACGTGGACTCGGGCCCTGCGCTCTCCTACACGCTGCTGCTGGAGGGGGACGCGGCAGACACCTTTGGGGTGCTGCGCTATGGTGGCCACATTGCCCTGACGGGGCCGCTGGACCACGAGCAGCGCAGCCGCTACAGCCTCACGCTGCGTGCCTCTGACACACGCCATGAGACTGAGGCCAACCTCACCGTCCTCGTGGAGGATGTCAATGACAATGTGCCCACCTTCACCCAGGTTTTCTATCAGGTACAGGCACCAGGTGTGCCAGCCAGCAGGGGCCATCCCACACAAGCCCTCTGCAGCTCCTGCCTGGCCCACCTGCCCTTACAAAGCAGAGGATGGGTCTGAGCCCCTTCTGGTCCCACTTCCTGACCCACATCTACGTCCTGGCATCCCTCATGCTGTCACTGTGGCATAGAAGGAGTTGAAACCAGGCGGGTCACCCTGGGACCAGCCCCTGCAAGGGGCACAGCTGGATGCAGAGGGTCCAGCAGAAATGGATGAGCACAGTGGGGAGGTGAGAGGGGGTGGGTAATGGGCCACAGCCCAGACAAATGTTTGTGGCGAGACCTGGGTAGGTCCCTGTTGAAGGCTGGCTTGGGCAGTGTGTGCTGCAGCACTGAAGCCCAGGCAAGGGGCTGGGGAGCCCCAGGAAATCTTGAAGTGTCTAGGAGCACTGGTTGCCTGCGGTTCCCCTGGCCAGTGAGAGGCTGAATGACCTTGGCTTTGGTTGCCTGGCCAGCCCCAGACTCCTGAACCATCAATACTGGGGGCTCTGGGCAGGAGGGAACCAGATGCTGACTGGGGTTTCCTCCTCTTCCAGGTGCTGCTGCCAGAGCACACACCTTCTGGCAGTGTGATCCTCACTGTGAGTGCAACCGACCCCGACTCAGGGAGCAATGGGGACATCACCTTCCACCTGGCTGTGCCCAGCCCTGATGTTGCCATCGACCCCAGCAATGGTGCGTGGGCCCCGTGCTCTGTGTGCCTCTCTCATGGGTCAATCTAAGGGTGCCTGTGGAGGGGAGTGCCCCCGTGCTGGCCGTGTTCAAACCCTCATGAGGTCACTTTTTGGTGTGGCTGGTGAGGCAGACACAGCAGGGTGACCATCAAATGCTCCTCCAGCTGATACCCTTCCCAGCTCCCACTGGTTCCCATGCTGACCCTGGCTTTGTGCTCCACAGGGACCCTCTTCACCACCCGGCAGGTGGAGTTCAATGCCAGCCAGCCCACCCTGGACCTGGTGGTGGAGGCCCGTGACCACGGCTCTCCCAGCCTCTCATCCCGGGCCACCGTGCAGCTCCAGGTTCTGGATGTTAATGACCACAGCCCCCGCTTCCAGGAGCCGTGCTACAACACCAGCGTTCCTGAGGACCTGCGCCCAGGCACCACTGTGCTCATGCTGGAGGCGGGCGACGCCGACCTGTCCCGGGAGAATGCTGGCTTTGACTACACCATCGTCAGTGGGAACAGCGGCAACGCCTTCCAGGTGGAGAGCCGGGTGGCCCGGGCCGGGGGACAGCTCCGCACGCAGGGAGCCCTGGTGCTTGTGGAGTCCCTGGACTTCGAGACCGTCCCAGTGTACAACCTGACGGTGGCAGCCTCAGACCGGGGCCTGCCGCAGCGCAGTGCCACCGTGCCCGTGCTCATCACCGTGCAGGACGTCAACGACAACCCGCCCGTGTTCTCGCGGGCCGAGTACCGCGCCGCCGTGAGCGAGGCCGCGCTGCCCGGCACCGAGCTGCTGCGCGTGGCAGCCCACGACGCCGACTCGGGGCCGCGGGGCTGCGTGCACTACACCATCAGCTCGGGTGACCAGCACGGGCTGTTCCAGCTTCATGAGAGCACAGGTGCCCTGAGCCTGGCACGACCACTGGATCGGGAGGCCCAGGCGCTGCACACGCTGGTGGTGCGGGCCACGGACACGCCAGGCGGGCACTTTGCGCTGGTCCCCGTGGCCATTGAGGTGAAGGACATCAACGACAATAAGCCGTACTTCCCAGTGGAGGTGCTGAGTGCCAGCATCCGGGAGAACTTGCCCCCCGGCACGCTGGTCACCACGCTGCGGGCTGTCGACGCCGACACCGGCGCCTTCGGGGAGCTGCGGTACGTGGTGCTGGAGCAGGCAGTGGGGAACCCCACCACGGGGGACGGCCGGGACGCCTTTGCCATCAATGGGAGCTCTGGGGAGCTGCGCTCCCGCCTCACCTTTGACTATGAGCGAGCCAAGGCCTTCCAGCTCCTGGTTCGGGCCACTGACGCTGGCAATGCCTCGGCCACTGTGACTGTGCGGGTGCTGGTGACAGGGGAAGATGAGTATGATCCCATCTTCCTGAGCCCCTCCTTCAACTTCGAGGTGCCTGAGGGTGCACGCAAAGGGCAGATAATTGGGCGGGTGCTGGCCACAGATGAGGATGAGGGGGTTGACGGTGTTGTGCTGTACACCCTGGCAAAGCCCTCACCGTACTTTGCCATCAACCAGACCACGGGCTCCATCTACCTGCGTGTGGACAGCCAGCCCCAAGCCGGGGCTGGGCGCGCCAAGAGGGAGCCACGGGAGATGAGCCTGGAGGTGCAGGCACGCAGCCCACTGCCTGCTTCCCGTGTGGCCTCTGCGCAGGTCACCATCGACATCACGCACACCTCCTTTGGCCTGGCACCTGACCTCAACCTCCTGCTGGTGGCTGTGGCCGCCTCACTGGGTGTCGTGGTGGTGCTGGCCGCCGTGGCCATCGTGCTGGCACTGGTGCGCTCCCGGCAGCGCCGGGGCCACAAGAAGGCAGAGGGAGAGGGGGCACTGGCCCGCGCACAGAGCGGGTCCCTGCAGAAGCTGGGCCGTGAGGAACCGGCACTGCCCGGGGCTGAGCACATCTACCACCAGGCACTGCCGGGGTATGGGACTGAGCCGGCGGGGCCCTACACGCGGGGCGGCTCACTGGACCCCTCACATTCCAGCGGCCGTGGCTCTGCTGAAGCCGCTGAGGACGACGAGATACGGATGATCAATGAGTACCCACGTGTGGCCAGCATCACGGCCTCCATGCAGGAGCACATCGCTGCCCGTGGCCCTGACTCTGGCATCCAGCAGGATGCTGACCAGCTCTCCGACATCTCCTGTGAGCCAGCTGCCTTGGAGAGCGCCCAGTGGTTCAAGAGCAAGAAGGGCTCTGGGCTGCTGCTGCCAGGGCCACCCCTGCAGCTGTACCGTGAGGACGGGGGGGGCAGCGCCTTCCTGGGTGTCCACTGCGGCCTCAGCGTCTCCTCACAGCCCCAGGACTACGCCTTCCCAGAGGACGGCAAGCCCTCCGTGGAGGGCTCGCTCACCGCCATTGTGGCCAGCGATGAGGAGCTCCGCGGCAGCTACAACTGGGATTACCTGCTGAACTGGTGTCCCCAGTTCCAGCCGCTGGCCAGTGTCTTCACGGAGATTGCCCGCCTCAAGGATGAGAGCTCCCTGCGCAAGCCCTTCCCAGCCAAGCCCAAGGCAGAGCCCAAGCCCCGCATCGACCCCCCACCCCTCATCACCTCCGTGGCCCATCCAGGTGCCAAGTCTGTGCCCCCCAAGCCACCACCAGGCAGGACCTTCCCGCACCCATCCTCCCTGCGCCGCTCGCCCATCAGCCACGAAGGTTCCATTTCGTCCTCTGCCATGTCACCCAGCTTCTCCCCATCACTGTCCCCGCTGGCCGCCCGCTCCCCTGTGGTATCGCCCTTCGGCATCTCACAGGGGCCATCCACCTCCACCATCAGTGCTGAGCACTCGCTGGAGCCCCCTGAGGAGGCTGAGCTCAGGATTTAGAGCTGGGCCCCTGGACTCCTCTGCCCCAGCCCATAGCCATGGGGCCGGAGCGGGGCCCAGCCCAGGGCTGCTAAAATGGGTGCTCATCCCGCTCCCAGTGCTGCGCCTGGCCTGGGCCCCCAGGGACTGCAGGTGCCCTTGGGGGCTGTGGCCCCTGTCCTTCCCCACAGCTTGGCAGACCCGGAGCTGGCTGGTGCCCTATGGACTACTGACCCCAGTGCTGGCACCCCGGGGTGGTGGTCCATGTGCTGCTTGTGGTGGCTCAGATTGGTGCTGCGCAGGATGGTGCTTCATGGTACTTGGTGCTCTGGGAGTGGCTGGGAGCTGAGGGGTGCTGGGCCAGGGGCTGGAGGCCCAGACTCTGCCCTACCCAGCTCCAGGGCCATGCAGCAGCCCACGTGCCCTCGGGGCCCTAGGAGCTCCCAGGGCAGAGGGACAGTGCCCCGTGGCGGGGGTGGTGTCTCAGGGCAGGGTGCGGTGCCCCAGGGCACGGATGCTGCCTGTGGGAACGAACCTGCCCCCTGGCCGGGAAAGGACACTCACCGGGCTGGCTGCAGCAGGAGGCAGCAATCCCCACATCTTGCTGCCTGTCCGTGGCTGGGCGGGGACAAAGGAGAGCCTTTGAGGTCTCTCCAGCCCTTTCACTACTCACTGCAGGTGACACATCCGGGGCATCTCCTGCCCAGAACTTCAGGATGAATCCTGTGGTCCTGGGAGGGAAGTGTGCACCACGCTCAGCATGGGAATCCTGTTCCTGGGACCAGGCACCTCTCTGGGCAGGGGTCTCAGGCAGGGACAGTGCCCAGGTAAGGGCAGCACAATGCTGTGTGAGAGCTGACAGGGACAGCCCAGCCTCAGCAGCAGTGGTGATGGCTGCTGTGACCCTCAGGCCCAGCAGGCAGCCTGCAGCTGCAGGGGCACAGGTGGGAGGTGGTACCCCAAAAAGCCACATGACCCAGCATGTTCTTACAGCCACAGTGGGGACACTGGGCATCTGGCCTTCCCTGGGGCCTTGTTGCATGACTGCTCCCCAGGACCATCTGGGCCACCTCCAGAAAGTGGTCAAGGTGCCAGAACCCCGTGCTCCTGACCCCAGCCCCCTGTGGGGGCTCTGCACCCCGGTTATGCCTGTTGTGGGCTCGGATGGAGCCCCTGCCGTGGGGCCGGTCCCCGTCTCCTGCCAGCACTGTGCACAGCAGTCACACAGCAGCGTCACACTTGCACCGCGCTCAGCCCCACCGGAGCTCCTCCTGAGCCCGGGCTGCTCGCAGGGACAGCCGTGCGTGGCGGCCCTGGCAGGGTGGCTGTGGGCTCTGCCCTGCAGCCCTGGTGCTCGCGGGGCTGTGATCCCCACACGGCCACAGGTGCAGAGTGAGGCCTGGATGGGATGGGGCGCCCCACAGCAGCCCTGAATGCCCAGTCTGGTCATGAGCGTGTTTGGGGGTCAGAGAGGACACACCATGCCTGAGCAGAGCCGGGAGGAAGCTCCTTCCCATCACACTTTCCCCAGACCCAGCACATCTGCGGTGTGGCTGCAGCCCCAGCCCCAAAGGTGTTGTCACAGCAGACAAATGCATCACTTCTGCCCATCCCCCCCATTTCCCATGAAGAACCATCTGTGGCTGCAGCTCCATCATAGTGAGCCCCTCGTCCCCCGTGTGCCGTGGGGTCCTGGCACATGCCGGTGGGGACAGCGATCTGCAACAGTGACAGGGACACCAAGGGGGCCCCAATGAGGGCCATGCCCACTCTGCCAGGGACCCACAGGGGCCTGAGGTGCCCTGGGAGGGGGAGACAGTTCTGCCTTTGCACAGGGACAGCCCACAGAGGCTTCTGGGGTGGGCACCCCCATCCCCTCTCTGTCCTGCTCACAAGCACTCTGGGCACACACTGTTCTCTCCAGGCCCCGTGGGGGCACTCTGGGGGTGTCCTGGGTACCCCATTCCCCCTGGCCCTGTGCTGCCCACACAGCCCAGCTCCACTGCACGTCTGGGATGGGGACACAGATGGGTCACCCTGCACGCCACAGGAAGGGTCAGACACGTGCACCTGCTTTGGGCTGGGGTCACTGAGCCCCCAGTTATTTATTTTTACACATTGTACTGCAATTCCTGTTTTTACTCGTTTGTACCTTTTGTATTGTGTCTCGTGGAGCTGCATGTACCAGCGCTGTCCACGGCCACGCAGCGGCCACTCGGTGCAGCCTGAACCCAAGTGCCAACGTCTCAAAAAATGCCTTAATAAACCACACGTTTGTACAGACACAGCCCCATCCCTGCTGCCGTGGGCTCGTACCAGGCTGGCACCATGTTGCCATGGGACTGACGGGAGGGGGGGACACTGCACCTCCACCATGGAGGGCTCCCGTGGGCCTAGCCAGGCTCTGGCACCCACATGCATGGCTGCATCCTGCCACGTCCTTTCTTTCCCTGAGAGGGCAGTGAAGCTGCAGCAGGACCGTGGCCCTGGGGCTGTCCAGCAGCAAGGCCGAGTGTGTTTCCATACGTGCAAACACAGCCGTGGAAGGCGTCTCCACCCGTGCACCCAGGTAGTCCCACACACCACAGGCACCCCCGACCCATCCCGCTGCCCTGGCTCTGGGCAGGGCTGTGCAGGGCCCCAGAGCTGCAGCAGCCACACCTGGACACGTCCTCTGCCCAGCAGGTACCTCACATTCCCAGGATCCCCACTGAAGACACCTGGACACCCAAGTTCCCTGAGCCACAGCCTCATCACGGCCAGCAGCACGCGCAGACAGCGCTGGGGATCGCGGTGCTCCGGTGATCCCACCCGTCTGCCCAGTCGCTTTGGCTCTGCTTATCCACCTGGGGCAACACAGACATACAGGGCTCTTGGCTGCTCTCCACATGCTGTGACCTGACACCACACGTGCCCCTTCACCAAACAGTGCCCCCCAGACCCCAGGAAACAGCTACAGACTTTGAGAACCAGGAGTGGCTGTGCAGCGGGCAAGTTGGATGTGGCCAGACCCATGCGGTGACCATCAACCACCTACATATGGCCACTTCCATCCTGCTGTCCCTGCTTTACCTTTTTCTGTAGCTCCCCAAAGCAGCCTGTTTGCTCCCTGTCCTCAGCTCTCCGATTCCGAGGCCCCATAGTGAGTCCTGCGGCGTGCCCGACCCTGCTGGGAGTGCAGGGGACCGGGGGAGTAGCTCCTGTCCCCGGCTCTGGCAGGGCTCCTTGCACTGCAGGGGCAAGCATAAGCCAGCACAGCTGGGGCAGAGGGAGGGACAGGACCACCCCCCTCCCTGATGTGTTCCTGGAGTTCCCTTTGCTCCTTCATGCCCCAACCCGACCCCTTCCAGCTCCCTGCCGGGGCACAGTGGGCATACCGGCTGCCCTCAGTGCCACCGTTCTGCTCTGGGGTTCCTGGCCTCGGGAAAATCCACCTGCCCCAGCAGGGACTCGCCTCACGAGCGTGCCCGGGCAAGCGGGGCTCCAGCCGGAGACACCGAGCTCGCTGAGCTCCCGGCACAGACCGGCAGCAGATGCTCCTTAACGCGATTAGCTCTGCCCGGCCACCCTAATCTGCCCGTCCAGACAGATCGAGGACATGATCCCCTGCAAATCCCACTTAAAGAGTCCATCCCCAAACTGGCACCCCAGCTCCTGGCTAGGGCCAGGGTGGCTGGTTCCTCCCTCTGCCTGTGGCCAGGAGGAGGCCAGGGCTGCCAGGCCAGGGCAGCTGGTGGGGCTGGAGCAGCGGGAGCAGGAGCAGACACCTCTGGCATGGCTCCAGCACGGGGGATGCGGCAGCCAGGGCTCGGCAGGCGGTTTTCCCATTGCTTGTCTCTTCCTGGCCTGGACCCCGCTCTGCAGAAGCAGGAAAACAGCTGGGAACTGCTGGAGCCGTGGAAAGTGCCATGTGACTGGGCTTGTCACCGAAGCTGCATGAAAGCAATAAAAACTCTCCAGTAACATTTTTAGTGTTAGAGAATGAAGGCATTACTTTATTCTGGCCAGGATTTTGTCCTGGCCAGGATGTGCAGCAGAAGTAGTTTCATCCATGTATGTCCTGGGTTGTGCAGAGAAAATAATTCCAGGACACATGAATTTTACTAGATTTTTCACATATTTTATACAGTGAAAACACATAGAAATTCATTGGTCTCAGGTTGTGAGGTTCTTAGTATTTGGTTTCCTATTCGAGGGGTGATGTCTGGAGCTGCCGTTCGTTAATGGTCGTTATTTTTGTGTATCTCCCGCGCTACTCCCAGCGGCCCCTCCTGCACGGGACCGGACCGGGACCCGCAGCCGTGCAAGGGCCTCTGCTCCCGGCCCAGCAGCCTGGGACCACCAGTCCTGATGTGCCCTTGTCCTGCCTCCAGCCGGCCCCCCAGCCCTGCACGGAGCGCTGGCAGCTCGGGAGCCGGAGCGGACCCTCGGCCGAATCCCCTGTCCGAGCCACCCCGCCGGAACGCGTCCGCACCGCCGGGAGACGCCCGAGCGAGGGGCGGCGGCGGGCGGTGTCGTGTCTGAGCCGCCTCTTCGGGCGGGCGGCCGGCAGTGGCTGCCCGCGGGAGCCGTGCCCGAGCCCGCCCCGCTCCCCTCACGCTCCCCCGGGGCCGAGCCCGCGGCTCCGGGCCCGCCCGTCACTTGACTGGCGTCACGTGACCGCTGTTTTGGTGTCCCCACGTGGCTGGAGTCACGCGCCCGCACACGTGACCGGTGGCAGGGCGGCATGGCGCGGGGGTAACGGGCAGGGAGCGGGGCTCGGGGACACTGGGGTCTGGCCCCGGGGAACGGGGACACGGACACGAGGACACTCCCCGGGGGGCGGGGGTAGCGAGGCGGAGGCGCTTTCCGTCCCGGGGGCGATGGGGAGCGCGGGGGTCGGACGGGGCCCCCGGGCGATGCAGGCTCGGGGTGTCCGATGGGGCTCCCGG
>VWZP01007342.1:0-16507 GCA_013396995.1 Dicaeum eximium | reverse complement strand
CAAGCTGAGTCAAGGGAAATTTACGTTAGATATAAGGAAAAAGTTCTTTACAGAAAGAGTGATCAGGTACTGGAATACCCTGGCTGGGGAGGTGGTGGAGTCACCATCCCTGGATGTGTTTAAAAAAAGACTGGATGAGGCACTGGATGCCATGGTTTAGTTGAAGTGTTAGGGCTGGGCTGGACTCGATGATCTTAAAGGTCCCTTCCAACCTTGCGATTCTGTGATTCTGTGATTCTGTGATATCTGAGCTGTGTGTTTTTCAAGGACAGGTGTTATTTGGCTGCCCTGTCTTCCCACATGGAGGATGGGAGCCTTCTTTTTCTCAACCAATGATGTAGACAGTTGTTATCATTGAACTCTAAGCATTCTTGCATTCTTGTGCTGAGCATGAAAGAGAAAGCATGTTAGTTCAGTACCTGGGCCCAAATACCTCAGGGCTCAGTACCTATAGCCCAAATTCCTTCTGATCAATGGAGTCATTTTAGTAAATCATATAAGCCTTCTGATACTGGAGTCAAAGAATACTGATTCACCATCAGGAAGCAACAATAGTCTAGCACCACCTTCCCTTGTATCACAGGGGCAGACAACAGCCTAGGATGCATCTCTACTATGGGCAAGTGTCTTCAGAGGGTTTTCAGCACCAGAAAACTGCCGGGTTTGCTTCCAGGATCACTCATCTCAGAACTGGCCCAGAACCCCCTGTATCAGCAGGGCCTAGAGAGGCAGCTGCACGTGCATCCCACAGACACAGTGTGGATGGGGCCAGAGTCACCCCTGCTCCCTGGGCAAGGAGCCAAGCAGGCTCCACAGCACTGTTGCTGCTACAGCACAGCTGCAGAGATCATGCTCACATAGCCCAACTGTGAGCTGTGGGCAAGCACTGCCTCTCCCTCAGCTACTTTTCTCTTTGAAAAAGAGAACTTTCATATAAAAGGTAAAAGAAAATCCTCAAAATTTGTTTTGCTTCCAGGGCACACTATTAAAAAAAAAAAAAAAAAGCAATACCTCAAACCAAATGCTTGAATCCAAACATCTTCAAAGAGCAAGGCTAACAGCACTTCTTTCATTCTTTTTCATTTAAATTGAACAAAATGGTTTGCTGCATACATGCTGTTCACTTCAAAAGACCATTCTTAATCCACTAGTAAATAGCAGCCTAGAAGGAGTCATACAAAAGTAAATTTTTAATGCATTAGCCAAAACAGCAGCCAGCAGATGGGCAGGACTGAATTAACTGTGTGAATCATTCTCACAGGTATCTTTGCAAAGTGGAAAATTAACAGTAGGAAAGTACTGTTAAAGCAGAAAGTTTTTTAGGGTTTTTTGTTTTCAATTAATGAAATAGGTTTAATTGCATTCCAGGTTGGTGGCATAAAATGTGAATCTACTTTTAAAAACACAACACAACAATACAAATCAAACTGTATTTGTACCTATCAATTATATCCAAAGAGTAATGATGACATGAAAATGATAATGAAAAGAAAGTAAAAAACCCCAATCTTGTCACATAATTGCTCCCTGATTTCAGTGACTACTTCTGGCAGATTTGAACTAGACTACTCTGAGTATCACGCTTTACAATAATCTGAAGAAAATTATCTGTATGAAGACTGGCTTAGCAGGTTCATAAACTGATAATTAAATAGAAAAACCAGTTTCCACTTTTGGTAAAACTGTTCCTGACTCATCCTTGGCTCTGAGAGCTTTTTGCACTGCCTTGTCTCAAATCACCCATGCGATAGACAGCTGAAATCTGAGTTTAAAAGGAAGGTTCCGTCCAATAGAAAGAATGAAGCTTTCCTTGTCTGCAGGAAAACTTTATCCTTCTCTACACCTTAGCATGTTTATTTACAAGCAACTCATTAGCTTTCCAGCACAGACCAACATGTACCCTAATCACCCACTTCAACAAAGCTGTGGAAATCAATTGACAGCTATCAAACCCCAGCCACACTCTGCAGAGCAATCGGAACAGCTTCAGAAGGACTCCTTTCAACCCTTTTTGGAGGTACCAGCTTTTGAGGTGATCACCACTGAGTCTTTATTTTGATGGCATTCAAGCTGTCATCCCTCATCCTCTGAATTTTAAAAGCTATGGTGACCTTCAGTGATTTTGGTGTTTATCACAAAACCAAACACAATTCCATCAGCCTTGTTTCTGTTATGGAAGTAGCATGCATCTGCACATCTGCAATACCTAATCCCACATGTCACACTCCAATTTAAGGCCAAAAAGAAGTCACCCTAGCTGGGTACATAATCCAATGAGCACCACTGTGCATACTCAAAAGGCTGCATACATCAGTTCATCTCTCACTTTTGGTCAAAAAAAAAAAAAAAAACACCCAAGAAAAAGAAAAGAAAGAAGAAGCTTGTGAGTTCAAAGACAGAACCACACATATGAGCATGTCAGCACTCAGTTCAGCCTCCTCCTGAGTATTTTGTACAGATTCAGCCTCTCTGAGAATAAGCATACTGTGGATTTAGGAAAGCAGAAAGGTAGAGTAGATGATCAGAGCTCTTTCTGTGGAAGGAACAGTTAGGCAGGTTAAGGCTGTCACTCATGAGACTTGTGACTAAGCAGCACTGCAACCAGGTTCTGCCAACTCAGCAGTGAGATGGGAAGGTAAATAAGGAATGATCAATTAACCACCTCACATTAGCTATAAGATACAGAGGACATCAAATGGAGTTACCGGCTATAGAGCCAAACCAAGGAAATACAAAGACTTCAAAAAGTGACTGCATTGAGGAGCTCATTTCCCTGGTGAGTGCAATGAGAACATTTAAAAGAGGCCAGTAAGCAATCAGTTTCATGAATAGATTTTTTTAAAACTTCATTTGGCCCTAAGTGCAAAGGTGCCATCACCTCTCCCTGAAGCTATCTCTGCTCCATTTCAGGAAAAAGAGTTTTCTGAAGCATCATTCCTATTCATTTTCTCTGCTTCCTCAGGCACCTGCTACCAGCCACTGCCAGACAGAGACACTCTTACGCCTTGGGACAGGTGTTAAAATAGTCTATTGTCGCATCCCCAGAGGCGTTCCGCCCCTGGGATGTCAACATGGTTTAATCCATCAAATAGTTTGCCCCCAGGTTGCCTAGCAACCCCATGTCAGTTATGTTTTCCCCACACCTCTTTTCCAGCAAGTTCTGTTAACTTTGTTTCTTGATTTGTACCCTGAGTTGTCAATTATCCCTTGAACCCTGTTGATTTGTCTAAACCCTCAGATCCACCCTTCTTGTCGCACCTGATTGGTTCCCCAATGTGTATTTATCCCTGAACCCCCAAGGTTCGGGGGCCATTTTGCCGGTGAGCCTCCTGGTGCGACCACGTCGGTCAATCCTTGAGTGCGAGCCTTTGGTCCTTTTGCTTGCCTCTGTCCCATCACAATAAATTGTGGTATATACAGAGCAAGTGAGTTCCTCGTCTGTTCCACGCTGCGCCTTTCAACATCTAGCAGATACTCGCGGGAGCTGACGCCCTGACGCCCTCCACCCGGGGACGCCTGGTGTGTTGAGTGGCATTCTACCGAACAGGGACAACTACATCAACTGCTCACGGTGAACGAGATCCAGGAACCCCTTCGCGACACCACGACAGTCTATACCTTAAAATAGAATGTAATCAATCCTGAAGTGAGTGCTGATGCAATAGCCCTGATGCCCAGGAGCCTTGTGATCCACACACAAGACAGATTCCTTCTTTGTGTTTTCATGAAAAAATTAGGGTTAGCTTTTTTCTTCCCACAGTACCAAGACCTCCCTTCTCCTTAAAGCCTTGAGATACAAAAATTATTTTCATTTGCAGCAGAGCAGTTTAGTTTGTGTTACACCCCAAGGTGTGAGGAACAGGGTATGTCTTTCCCTCGGAAAGGTTCACAAATGAACTGGGATGGCAGCTGTCCCACACTACCCTGGGCTAGCAGGGGAAACCACAACCACACCACAAACAGCTTCAAGTGACTCAGCCAATTCCACAGCAGAGATGCCAAGAAAGTCCAGCTGGCTTGGCACAGAGGCAGGACAAGGAGTAGTCCTACCCTGCATGGGGGCGAACACTACTTGAGTGGTGCAGACACTGCTAAATAAAATGCATCTTCACACCAAAAATCCATCTTTTACACCCCTTGGCAAAGACTGCACCAAAGTTATGTCCTATTTCACTTGGAAAAAAGCAACAACTTTCACCTTAATGCTTAAGGACCTTCACTTTAGAAGAGAAATATGAACCTTCCCCTTATAATTTAATATATTAATTGATTTGATTAACCAAGTTGAGTTTTTCCTTTGAGCAGACATGCAATGCCTGTCACATCACCGTGGTGAACAACCCTCTCCCCTCAGGCAAATCCTTCACTAGGCTCTTGCTTCCCTCCTGCTTGGCCTCAGGACCTCTCTGGTGCACATGGAGGTGCCTCTCTGTCACCTCCATGATGTTGCCACGCTTGGTCACTCCCAGCCCAGGCCTGACAGAGCCACCTGCAGCTCCTCCCTGCACTGGGGCTGGAGCTGCCTAAACCCCCCCTCTTCATGAAAACACTCAGGCTACTTCAGGCAGGTGACTCCGAGAGATTTCCTTCTCCACAGAATAATTAAAACGTTAATCTAGCCAAAATCTTACAATACATACAAAAGCTGTTTGACTGTCGCTTCTTGTGTTTATTTCTCCTCCAACCCAATCAACAAAGGACTTGCCCTCATTTCTTTGTGATCATTATTTGAACTGCATAGTTTCAATATGGTTTGAATATAATTTAAATTTTGCTTAGCTGATTTTTATTCTATTATCTCTTGTTCTCTGGGCAAGTATAAATTTGATCTTGAGAGTAAAATTGTTATAATTAAATCTGTGTTTTTAAAGGTAATATGAATTAGAGGGTAGAGCTGAAGTAATACGTAACTGATTGCATGGCATTATATAGATAGAATAATAACTCACTTGTCTGAGCAGCATACCAGGACAGATTAGTTGTTACCCAAAGAAGTTTTGTTATTCAGATTTTAGAACCCATTGAAATACTACATAATGCTTAAATATATTACAAAAGCCTCTACAGAAATATAACTCTATAATAAAGATGCAATTGGAAATGCCAGCCTTTCAACTCAAACTGAAGTTTTGAACACTCACCTCCCAGCCTAAATCCCCAAGAGGATAGCCAAGGTGCTGCCTAAGGCAGAGACAATCCTTTAGCCTCTTTTTACTTCACTGTGACACACAAACTGAATAAACAAAAAAGATGGGTTCAAGGAAGTAAGAATGAAATCTCAATTGAATTACTACAACCCAGAATTTCCCGTGCTTTGTGTTTAGGACATCAGGTCTTAACAGCTTAAGTTTGGCCTGGAACCGAAAAGGCCACTTTTTACTTTGAAACCTGCACCTATTTATTCAAGTACAATTGTGTGAACATCTTTGCAGCATAAGACTAACAAATGCACAGTAGATTCACTTACCCTCTTTAATACAAATGATATTTATGTTTTTAGTTCCTTTCCAGATTCTTGACAAGCCAATGAGAATGAGGCAAGTGCATGGGAGGCCTGGACTACTATGTCAGGCAATTTAGTTTCTGAAATGCATAAATCTGGTGCTTGGACATGTTTTTCTTTATATAGCACATGTGAATTCCATGTGACTTGTGTATTTCACAAGTTAAATTATGCCCCTAATTGGTACTACAAAATAAAATGCCTGAATGAGACCAGGCTGCTCTGATATGTGAGAAAGTTTAGATTTAAATTAAGTTAGGGATTGATTTCCATTTCAAAAGTGTTTTTGAAATTTAACAAGTGAAATACAGATACTGTTTTCAAAAAGGGACACAAAAGATGAGAACGCAAACTGTTTGGTGAGGCAGTTGGTGTTTAGACAGCAGAAGTATTACACATATGAAAATGCTTTTCACTGTGTTACTGTCCACTTGATTTAAGAGAACAGTAGGGTGGTCATTTTAACAACTCTTCTATATGAGCACATACTGATGAGTGGAGTTTAATTTTCTGCTACTTCATCATCTATCTCTGATACTTATTTTATAACCTAGAGCTGCATTCTTCCTAAAAATACAAGAAAAAGTTGTAAGTTGTGAAATAAAGATCATAAGGTAGTTTTGTAACTGACCAAGAGATGAAGAAATATTGTTACTCTGAAATTAAGAGGAAGACACTTGTTTGAAAGCCATTATGAAAGTCAGTCTCCCTTTTGAATAGTTTATCCTTGTATAAATTCTGTTTACACTTCCATGAACTCCATAGCACAACTGCTCTGTTCCCAAACTCAGCACAAGCATCAAGCTGGGTTTCTTTTATTTTTAAGCTCAAGTAGTTCCTAAAAATACTCAAGAAATTTTAATCTAATGCTGCTGAGAATGAAAAGTTTTTAAAATGGAAACATGAAGGAATATTTGGCCTATTTTGTTCTGTTCTGCTAGTATAATAAGAAAAAAAGCAAGGGTATCTTTTTGAAGAAAATGCTTTACTGGTTAATGAACCACCTGCCTTCTGCTTCTGCCTGCCATGGGCTTACAATGGCTGATTTTTCCTGGCCCCTCCATTCTTCTCATGAAGATCTCATTTCTCCTCACCTACGCAGTGTTGCTCTGAGCTGCTGCTGCTGTCTCCTCCACTGTCTGTAAGCTAAGCTCAAGAATTTTCCACTCTGATGGAAGCTATGAAAGAGCACAAGTGTGTTAGCTGGGGAAATACCACACAAAGTCATGGATGTCTGGCACCGCTCACGAGAGCTGGGCAAGAGCAAAGCCTCTCAGCAGAGACACATCTGGATTAAAAGACAGGGGAGCAGGGGAGGGAAGAGGGACAGGCCTGCCTAGGATAAGATTTACAGAGGCCAAAGGATATGTGGTGCAACACAAAGCAAACAAATTCAATTTAATAAAACATCCTGCATACAAGGTATCACCTAGTAGTTTACAGAGAGATAAGAGACCAAGATAATGCTTTAGAAAATTGGATACTGAGACTCATAAAATGAAAACAGGAAAATACACAAATAAAGTCGAAGCCATTTCGATAAAGGAAAACTGCTGAACTTAAAAGCATCTAGAATACAAGCATATGTTCTTGCAGAAGAGACACAACTAAAGAAAAAATGAAGCTCAAACGATTAAAGGCTCCTTTAAGTATCTAAAGCCCCAGTGTTTATCAAAGCATCTCTGTACAAGAAATATTAGATTGATGAAAAACAAGTTTAACCTGGTCGAACAGGAACCACAGAAAATCTCAACTTTTCAAGGTTTCCAACACCTCTCTCTGCCTTAGGCAAAACTTTAAATAGAGATTTAAAAAGTAAAAATGGACAAGATTTTCTGAAACATAAAAAACCCTTCACTTGAAATCAGATCAATTTGGATTAAATCTCTTATTTAGCCACAATGTCATAAATTCTGTGTTGGAGTATGGGAGAGGGGAATAAAAAAGGCATGATAAAAGCATGAATTAATCAAGAGCAACAAATATAACGAGAGAGATGAAAGCATAACATATTCACAATTTATGGATGCACAGAAGTAATAAAGAACCTATATTTATGTGCAAAAATTAAGTTTAAAATCATGACCACACCACATTTTTAGTAACAACTTCAGCAAATGGAACAGGCAGGTCAAAGGTCAAGCACCAGGGGCAGAGCTTGAGAGGACTTCACAGCATCTGTCTGGGCAGCTCAAAAGCTTGTGAAGCAACAGAACTGCCAGTGCTGGGATGCCATCCCTGGATGTACCAGTACTGGGGGAGAATGTACAAGAGGAAACCAGATGCGCTGAACACCGAGAATCACAAAAGTACCAGTAGAAAGAGCATGAAGGATGTTCTCACCACTTGGAAGGGCAGGGAAGAGCAGGAGGAACAACCAACACAGCCTTGACCACCTGCAGTTTCTGCTGCTGTCAGCGGAACGGTTGCACAGGGACAGCTGAGAGGAAACAGTGGCAGGATCATAAAGGCGAGGGGAATTATTGATTCTTTCTTCCAGGTGGGAGATTTTATCCTAGAAACAGAAAGTAGTGGAATCACAGAGGCAGCAGAGTCTGGATGGACACAGATCAGTGATGACAAGGTACTAAGACAGTGACTGACAGCAGTGCAGAGGGTATCACCTGAACAAGCTCCATTATCACTTTCAAAACTAAACTTATGAGAAGTGCCGAAGTGTGGCAAAAGCCACTGCAATTCTGGAAATCAAATTACAAACCAAGGCTCCCAAAAGATGGTGACAGGGCTGCTGCCATGCTCAAGTGACAATGGCCACTAGCCTGCCCATATCCATATCCCTCCTGGGCACAGAAGGCCCAGCCATTGCCCAGATTGTCACCTCCGCCTTGCATGAGGCTTCTCACTCATCCCTCCTCTCTCCTGGTGCACACCTATGTCAAAAACCTCCTAACTTCCTTCCAAGACTAGAGTGCCCATGGATTCATTTTCCTACCATGTTTATCTTACTCTAACTCACATTAACACAGCACAGTAATTAGCCCTGCTTTTCTCAGCATACAAGCACTAGTCAACATCTCCTCTCACTGGAGCCACTCACCTGCCAGGAGGTATTAATGGGCCCCTCCCCTTTGCACCAAAATCCCTCCCCCTCACTGCATTGGAGCAACAAGAGGTGCAGCTGCATGAACCATGACTCCCAAGCAATCACTGCCATTTGGTTTTACCCTAGTTCAATGAATGAATTAAACTGAAAGCTAGGAACAGTTAAAGGGTCTTTCCAGGATGTTCTTCCCTGAGAGCACTGCACTCCAACATTCATCTTGTGAAGCAAAGGTCAGAATACATGAGGTGCCCAATGAAGTAACACTACTAGATAATACTTTCGAAACCATAACATACAGCCACTGTTTCCATCAAAAAGATAACATGAAAACTAAGGTGTTCCAGTTCTCATAGAACCACTAAAATACAAATTATTATCTCAGCTATTCTTCTATGTCTACCTTCAGGAATATTTTTTGTAATTAAATCTTGTAAAAAACCCACAGCTTAGGAGAAAATGTATGTATTGGATCTATTTTTCTTCCAAGAAGGATGAAAAATTTCTCGATTTTGCAAGCACAGTAGTTTCATGACACTAAACAAACTTTGCATCAGCTCAAGCTGTTGTGTATACTAAAATGATCAATGTTGAAAACTTCTGAAATTATTTCCACAGCTAGATACGCTTGGCTTTTTCAAGACTTAAAACAATTTCCTTCTACATTTTTATAGATCGGGAATCAGCCATTAAGATGAATATGTTCAAAATACTAAGTGCTTTTCTGGCATTTTCATTTCTAGCATATGCAAAAATATTCTGAACATGCCAAAAGTCACACTTGCAAATAAATTCAAGTACCTAACCAGCTCCAAATAAACAGGGAATTTCCTATGATGTAGCACAATAATAATTTAAAATATTTGAGATGATAGATCATAGACCAAATTGATCTAGCATTTTATGAACAAACATGTTCACTATATTTACTGAGCAACAGCACCAGTTGTAAAACAATTTTAAGATACTGTCATTATGTTTGAAACCACAGGTGAGTCCAATTTAGACCAAAAATGCACACAGCTGACCCATAAATATTGAAAACAGGTAACTGTTGTAATGCTTCAGGACCTGAACCCTACGATGAGAAGCTTGCTTTTACGACCTTTTTCTACTCCAGAAATAGAGAACTTCCCAGGACAATTATTAATTGTGACAGAGATGTCTTGGAAGTGAAGGACTGCCATTATTTTCTACATAAAGATATGTGTTGCAAATTTCAGTTGTAAGGATGACAAATTAGCTATACTGAAATCATGCGTTTCCTCAAAAGCTCTACATTTGTGTTTGTACAGAGCTGGGTTGCTCCCTTATGGATGTAAGCATATCTAAAATTGAAAAATTATGAGTTCAACTAGGACTCAGACATCTTCCTGATGTGCTCTAAGAGTTCACACAAGAGAGTTGATTTTGGTGCAAGGTTTAACTGCATTTCTATTAACCTACTGCAGCCATTAGTTTTATTCCATTAATTTACAGTAAATGATGTTGGCTTGATCACTGGTTAAAAACATTTTTGAAAAGCAGAAGCTACACTGCAGTACTCACTCTACCAGCAATACGGTAAATAGCTATTCCAATTCTGTATATGGGGCAACAGATAACCAGTCAATACTCAAGAACAGACTACTTAAGTGCCTTGAAAATTAAATTACACTGCAGCTCAATGTAATTTAAAATGTCAGAGAAATCAGAGGCTCTCATAGATTTTAATTAAAGTAATCTCTATATACAGACCTTGCCTTTCCCCCACCCTGCTGCTTCTATTCCCTTAAAGTTTATTCACTGTACTGCATAAAACCATAAAAACAACCAAATTTATTTAATCTTATTACAGTAGAATAGTTTTAAATAAACGAGGACAACGTTTCCCATCTTAAATAAAGAACTGTTTTGGACAATAGCATTTCAGATAACCAAGCAGGCTCATGGCATAATTTCATTGACAAGTTGACATAGAAATAGCCAGCTCAAATGCATGCTACATCTCAGTCACAGAACAAAAAGTAGTTCAATATCCTTTAACTGGTTTCAAGGGGGGGGCAGGAAGCCGATGGACAAAGCAGCAGGTAAAAGTCACAAAAAAGAGTCTTTGCAGGGAAGCCGTTGGAGTCAGGAGCCTGCAGCACTGAGAGAAGCTGCAGATGTGGGGTCACAGGGCACCCCCAAACCCTTCCACCCCCAGAGCAGCGTCCCGGCGCTCCCAGGGACCCTGAAGGGAGCAGCCACAACCTCAGCCCAGCCCTCAGGCCACAGCCATGAGCGGAGCTTGGCTACCACACCTGCCAAGGGCTGCGAGGCACCTCAGCAGGCAACTACATGGCTATTGAGGCATTAGAGCAATGGTACATGTGGCCAAACAAGCCAGGAAAAGTGAAAAAAATGCAAACAACCCCACCCAGTGGGTGCAAAGCACCAGAAGGGCCCTACAGAGCTGTACTGGGCAACACAGTGGAACAAACAAACCCAGTGATCCTCACAAAGCCCGGCGACCTCCAGTCTTACACAGCTCCCTCAAACACAGCCAAGATACTCCCTGATGAAAAAGAAAACTCTCCTTATCAGCCTTCCCTTGCCTTTTGTCCCAGTAAGCACACGGGGCTCAAGCCAGCTGCCAGGCTGGGCCATGCTGGGGGCAAACATAAGGGCACTGAATGCTGCCCACACTGAAATGGGGCAGGAAAGGAAAGGCAAGGCAAGGCAAGGCAAGGCAAGGCAAGGTGGGCCCAGGAGCTTCTCCTCAGAGCAATTAACCTCAGTCAGGGGAGTTGGGACAGGTACAGGCTCAGGGGCTGCTCCTCAGGGCCCAAGCAGGAGCTTCCACAGTTTTCTTTCCAGCCAACATCAGTTCCTCCTGCTGGAAATGTGGCAGCAGAATACCATGATTGATAGTACCAAAGGCAGCTCCCAAATGCTGGAGTAGCCAGGGGTAATTCATTTTCTATAACAAACTCTGTATATTTTTCTATTTTTTAATACATTCAAAATTTAATTCGTTATTCAGAACTATTCTCCTGACCATTTCTAGGGATTTTCTAGGGGTTGTTTTTCCTAACTTGTTTCAATTCCCCATGTTATGAATAAAACTGAAGGTTTCTGTTGCATTCCTGTTCATCTCTTACCTGTTTGTATACCTACCTGTTCTTGTTAAACCCCTGTTCATGTTCCAGTTAATGTACTTACTCTTATTGTTTCAAATGCCCATGTTGAGGTTCTCCCTTGTTTTATTATTTTGTATTTTGGTCCCCTGTGTCCCTTGTCCCTCCCTAATTCCATCGAAAATCCTGCTGCTGCTCCCCAACCTGATTTCCTCAATTCCCAGAAGGGGTTGCAAATATTTACATATTAAAATCATATAGCCACCCGTGAATAGAGACCACCCTTGGACAACGAGCCACCTTCAAAAGACACTTTTGAACCACCTACCCAGGATAGGAAAGACCTCAGGCGGCAGGAGCTACCATGGAGAAGCAGGCCAGACCCTCGCTGTAACTTAGAGGGCACCTAAGCACAAAGACACCCCTAGACCACAAGCCAGCAGGAGCCTCTTGACGATACTGCGGGGACAGAGACCCCAGTCCTGCCACGCGGGACAGGCCTGCGAACTCCTCCTCCTGCTCGTGGACCAACTGGGAGCAGCGGCGGCAGCGCGCACCCCGAGCTTCCACCCCGAGAGAGCTGATCCTTAATAACGGCCTTTCAAAGGAGAATTTCTCCTGGCCTTATTCATTTCACCCAGGTGAAACTTTGTATCTGCACTCTGCAAATATATTGGTATTTTAACAGCTGTTCAAGAGACATTGGATAGCAATGAAGTCTGTCACCAGGAGCCTTACGGAGATCAAATTTAGCTCACAGTCAACAAAATTATAATAAATTGAATTAGGAATTCAATATTTTTCATAGTCTGCAGGCCACTTAACACTACATATAGCCAGCAGCATTAACATTTATATGCAGAAAGTGCCCAATTGCACTGCTTCCTTAAGTAGTAACTGGATTTCTGCTACAGTGTATTTATCATTTTCTACCTTGCTTGACACATTTTGAGTCCTTTAAAGTAAGAAGTAATCTATTTTCCTTCCTTGGTGAGGTTTTTCTGGTTACAGTTGGTTGAATGATAATTTTTTTCTGAGTAAAAGTTCTCCGGTTTTCAGTTTCTAACCAAGGCAACATATGCAATTAGGAGCTATTGTGTGCCGTAGGTTAATCAACCTCTCATTAATATTCTTATCATCATAATTTTACAAAAAAAGAATTCTTTTCATATGGAATAATCTGAAGGAAAAAAGAATCATTCTCAAGACTGCATTGCAGTGCTCTCCTCTTTTCACCCAGCATGTTAAGAGGAAAGCGTTAGTAACTGTTGTAGTAACAAAATCTTTCTTACCAGCGTTATTTACAGTTTTGAGCAGGATGCATCACCACCCTGAACTCATAGCCATCTTTAAAACCTTTGATAATTCCTATTTTCATTCTGGATTACTCCTGTCATAAAGAAGATGAGGCTGAATAGACTCTTCCCCCTTCAAAAAGCCCTTTTTATTCTTTTGGGGCTATAGAAAGAGGAGTTCCTACTACTGTTGCTGTGTCTCCATAGCAATCCTTCTGCATCTGTAAGAGCAGTCAGACAGAAAAGGTGCCTGAGCCTTCATCTGAGTCCCACTGCTATGAAGTATTCTCAGGCAGCATTCCCAACCCCAGAAGCCTGGAAGCAGTCCCTGCCTAACAAGGTGCTGGTAGTGGCCTCCCCACTGCTCATCTCAGCACTAGGGCTGAGGCAGGCTTGGGGGTGGCTTCAGGTTCAGTCCAGACTGTTCCCTTTTCCCCCAGTTGCCTTCTTTCTCCAGCCTCCCCTGCCATTTGACAGTCAGATGCAGCTCTGTCCTCTGACACCTCTCCTGCTCAAAACAGAGGCTCATTTATATAAAGTGCTGAAGTGGACTAAAACTGAAGGAGTTTGCATAAACCCCCAACAGTGCTCACCCATTTCAGCCTTTAAAAGGAGGAGTGGAGATCTAGGGGAAGGAGCCAAGTCCTTCTTCTGCAGAGATAGTACCTGGAGAGCAAGAAAGGAAGGATGAAACAATGAGCACTGGGTCCTTCCTTGAAATATCTGTTGTCTCTTTTAACATAAACAACGAACTGAATTGTGACCCCAGAGCAAAGACCTTCACCTCCACCTGCTTTACTAATTCCCCTACTCAGGGATTCTCACTTACCAGTTAGTGTTTGGGTTTGGGGTTTTTTTTGAGAGTGCAACAGGAGGTAAAGGGTTATATGATGTCTAAACATGAGAAACACATTTGTTTACTCACGGCAACATTTTGGGAATTGGGAGAAAAGGAAGGAAAACCCCTGAATCCTCATAAGCAGTTACATAAGTGGCATGTTGCCCTCACATTGCAAAGGAATCTAATTTTCTTCTGTGGTCTTGGAATATATCAGCTGACATTTCTTGCTATTATGGTGCAGTGACTTTAGGTTGGACCTATGTCTTTATTTAAGGAGTGGATAAGCCAGACACTTGCGTTCTAGAAAATCATATGCCAGTATTGATTTTCTTACTGGTAAGAATTTACAACCAGTAGCAGCAGTAGCAATGCTGTGAAAGCTGCTTTCCTGGTGGTATTTCAACATCTGGGGACATTTTGCAATGGAAAATACAGAAACTACAGCCATACATTTACCTGCTTAAAGAGAAGACAAATTAGACTAAATTTCTCTAATATAGCTTTAGTTCTAAGAATACTACACTGGCACTTTGACTCAGAAGTTCCCCTGCCAAGTGCAAAATGAAGAAAGCCACAATTTGAACGAGAGCGAGGAAAAATGTGACAAGGAAGGTAAACTTTAATTGAATGTATGAGGCTGTGGCTCAAGTGAGAACACAGCGGGTGTGGGTTTCTGTGCAACACAGCTTGCTTCTGCAAAAACCACTGCCAAGAAGGGATGGTTTATGAAAACAAAAAGTTTGATCTAGCATAGCCTCAAGCATGAGGCAGACTCAGAGCTGAATTTCAAGTCTGGACTCAGCTCATGTTCAAATGCAGAAGAGCACTGCTAACACCCTGCACATTTCACTGGCCCTGTGTAATTTCTACACCTGCAGGCAGAGCAATACTCCAACAGCACCTGAGCCACTGTGCAACCTGGCTGGGAGCATGCAGAGATACAGAGCAGGACTCAGAACTTATCCTAGTCAAAAGCACTTGAGAAAAAGTCCATGTTGTGGCAAATAAGGTTTAGTGACTAACTTAAACAGGAGTCCACTGTGGTTTTAGCATACAACTTTATATTTCAGTCCTAAAAAAAGTTCAATTTGAATATTTACTGAAAATTACTATTTGTTTTTTCTTTTGTAGGTTTCCCCAGAAGTTTCTGGGACACAGGGGATACTGTTTCTTTGAAAGATAATTTTCAAGGATGCACTAACAATTAGTACATTTGCTAAAGAAGCACCTTCTCTTGGTTTTGCAAGACAGGTGTCTGCTAGGGAAGGCAGAAAAAAACCTCCTTGGGAATGGAGAATATAATCCCTCCGGATTATTAGAATTTTGAAATTAAGGGGCTCTCAGGCAAAGATGTGGGAATAGGGACAACAGTTCTTTAGTGGTAGATATGATAAAACAAACAAACAACAACAGCTACGGCATTAACAAACAAAACCGAACCCGAACCCAGTGACGCCGCTCGGCTGCGGCGCTTTCCCTGCGCTGCAGTTCNTCCCGGGCACCCGCGCAGACGGTGACAGGTCTCTCTTTAGTGAGGTGAGTGTTAGTAAGGTCTCAGTTCAATGGCTGCTCTCAGGAGCAGAGGCTCACCCCATGGCAGAAGGAGCAGCTCTGGCTGGGCTCTGGTAGCAGCAGCAGTGGAAATCCCCTTTCCCAAGCAGCGGCTGTGGCTGTCTTTCTCCGAAGCAGAGACAGAGAGATCGAGCCAGGAGCCGCCCCTACTCCCTTCCCCCAGCCCAAAATCTTCTGGTATCCCCACCCTGTCCTAAAGCCACCAGTTTGCCATTAGCAATTCAATGAGAGAAATTCCACAGGTGCTAAGAAATGAACAAGAGAGGGAAAAAAACCCCAAAAAACAACAACAACAAAAAAACCAACAACAAAAAAACCAAGCCCAAAAAACAACCACAACCCTGAACTATGGGCAATAAAAAGTAGGGCTGGGAAAATGAGACTGGCAGTGAAAACAGCAAAGCTGTGGATGAAAGGAATGCACTGTGGGGAAGACGAGCAAAACATCAGTGGTATTAGTGTGAGGCAAACACAGGATGAAAGAATAAGGAAACATGAGAAGATGGAAAAAAGACAATTGTTTTTGACACAGAATACAGTCAGAGTACACTGATGAATCTTGTTATAAATTTCAGCGAATAATTTGATTCAGCCGTAGTCAATTAATAGAATTTATTAATTATAAGCAAGCAATAGCAAGTAAAACAGCACTGGGCGACCAGGGAGTCTCGTACTCCACTGCAGTCCACCCCCTCCCCGTCAGTTCACCCACTTTTATATGTTTCAACTTCCTCTATTGGCGGCGTTCCCAGTGTACTCTGCGTTTGCGCGGCGTGTTGCTGGGGGGGCTTAATCTACCTTCTGGTTGTCGTCTGAGGAAGGTTTTCATCTTCCTCCTTGATGTTTTTGCTGATCTGTAATGACTTTGCATTTTATGATTACAAAAGCACAATGCATAAATGTTGGAAGCTTCTCCATATTTCTGCAGTTTGTTACTTTTTACACAAATTCTTGGTTAGGTTGCACAAATCCACTGCTGACTCCGTTACACAAGATTAGCCCTGTATTTCTTATCCCACAGCTTCCTGTTAGTCAGACAAATACCCCTTTTCTTCTATTTCTAGTATTTCTTGTTTGATGAACAAAAGACCCCTACTCTATCACAAATCTGACCAAAAAAAGTCTAAAGAAAAAAAC
>VWZP01007341.1:11737-23758 GCA_013396995.1 Dicaeum eximium | reverse complement strand
TATCTCACAGCAGAAAAGTAAGTGCTCTGGTGATTGACCAGCACTGAAACCCACATTTAGTAGTGCATTGGCAAGGAAAAATTCAAATTGAGAAATTCTAAAATTGTCAAACCAAAACCACTACATGAATTGGTGTTTCCGTCTGGTTTCGAACTGAAACCTGCACAACCAGCTAGTATTTTTTATAGGCAGTTAAGCACCATGCAGCCACACAATCACTTCTTGCCCACACCCCCAGTGGGGCAGGGGAAGAAGAAAGGAAGACTGAGAGCAGAGAAACTTGGAGGTCAAGACAAAAATTGTTTAATAAGCAAAGGAGAAGAGGAAAAAGAGAGAAAGAAAACAAAACAGAACAAGTGATGCAAATGCAATGTCTTGCCACCTTCCCATAGGCAGGACTGATGCCCAGCCAATTCCCAACCAAAAGACGGCTAATCTCCCTAACCCCCTTCCTCTACTTTTTTTTTATTGTTGAGCATGATGTCATATGGCATGGAATATCTCTAGTTAGTTCAGGCCATATGCCTGGTTATATGTCCCCTCCCAACCTCTTGTGCACCACCCAATCTATTCACTGGAAGAGCAGAGTGAGAAACAGCGAAGGCCTTGATACTATGTAAACAATGTTCAGCAACAGCTAACACACTGGTGTGTTATTAGCATTGTTTTCATTACAAATCTAAAACACAGCACCATATGAGCTGCTATGAAGACAATTAACTCCAGTCCAGCCAGACGTTGTATAAGTATAAAGCAAAACGATATCAACTTCTCTTGCGAACAGGTCTTGGCTTCTCCATGGTTTAAAGGAAACAGCACTCTAGAAGATGAACAAAAGCCACTTGGGGGGAAAAAACCAAGCAAAACACTGCCAAAAAATACACCATCACCCCTTATTGTTAAAGCCTCATGTGTGCCCAAGTTCATCTGTTTTTTTGTAAAGAAAACTAAAGTGTTCTGCTGGGGTCAATGCCCTTCAACATATTCATAAAGAATATTAAAATAAGATGAGTAATGAGGTGACAAAGTTTGCAGATTATATGGAGTTATTCAGGGTCAACTACAAGAGACTACAGAAGGATCTTATGAGAAAGGCAATAAAAACCATATGAAACTAAAGATAAATAGGAAATAAATTTGAGTTTTAAGTACAGTCAAAGCTAATAGAAGCCATTACTGCTAAGGAATGAGTCCTTGGAGTTGTAAATACTTCCATTAATACTTTAACTCAGTATTAGCAAAAAAAAAAAAAAAAAAGAACCAAAAAAAGGCATGAAATTTATTATTAGGAAAGAAATAAAGAATAAAACAGGTAACAATTTTATTGCTGCACAACTCCATAGTTTGTCTTCATTCTTGAATACCATGTGAAATTTGGATCCCCCTTCATCTTTAAAACTGTACAGTACAACTACAAGGATTCCAGAAAAAGGCAAATATGTCTCTACTAGAAATTTAAAACAGAACTAACTTCTGTATTTAAAAAATATCTGAAGTTTATGTTATGAAATTAAGTCCTTCTTCCTCAACTATAGTAGAAACATAAGTTCAGCAGCAACTGACAAATGCTATGCTTCTATTACTGAAAAACCCTGTCAGTATAGGACAAAAGACCTAAGATTATCAAGGGTATGGAATGGCTTTCATAATAGGAAACCTAAACACACCAGGAATTTTAAGTGGTACACAAACAATGGTTAGAAATCAGTTCTTTCATTTCTTCCATGGCAAGAATATAAGAGGCAAAAAATGAAGATAACAGAAGCCAGATTTAAAACGATTTAAGATATTTTTTCTTTATGCAAGGATATACACAACTTAATTCTGCCCATTGCTTAAGTAGGTATTTGATGTCAAAAACTTGTGTTGAAGTTCAGTGCTCCTATAAAAATTGACTTGTGTTGAAGTTCAGTGCTCCTATAAAAATTGAAGGATTAAGTCCTACACAACAAATTAAATTCCTCAGTTTCTAAACAGCACTTAAAATTACTTTGTTAAAGAGCACTGACAAAAATCTAAAAATAAAACTATGTAGCTATATTAGTTATAAACACCATTTTCATAAATTCTGTGTTTCCTATTGAATCTCCTCTTAGCTTTTTAAAGTTTTTTTTGGTTGGTTGGTTGGTTGGTTTTGGGGATTTTTTTTTTCTGGCATGAGTTGTAAACCTTATAGTCTCTGAAACAGCAATGGAATTTCAACCTAATACATCCCTCACTTTATTCTATCTTCAGTTTTTGTGCGACATTTGTTATATTTCCTAGAAGAAAAAAAAATAAAGCTGAGTAGATTAAAAAAACAACCACCCACTTATATCATACCTCTGAGCCTTCTGCATTAAAATGATCCAAGGCTTGTTTCCTCAATTCCCCTTTTATTGATCCATCAAGTCTCTAAAGAGATTGAATGATACAGTTAAAAAGGAACTCCTACTATAATCTATCCGGAGCAACTTGAATTCTCAATTGCCAAACCAATTGGGGGGAGAGTAAGAATAATGTAACACTTCCAATTAATCACTTTAATTTCAAAATACTATTAGGCATATAGCAATTGCTAGTCTTTTACTGTACAGAAAAAATAAACTTTCATAAATCTTTCTACAAAAAGGACACTTTTTAAAAGATAAAATGGTAAAAATCAAGGCTTCTTGACTACTACCAGCAAAATTCTTACCTGAAAGGGAAACTGACGATACTTCAAATACTCTGCTAGGATGTCTAGCATCCTCACCATCTGAGAGAAAATCAGTACTCTGTTGCCACGTTCTCGTAGACGAATCAGTAGCTTGTCAAGAAGGATTAGTTTTCCACTGCTACGTATCAAATGCTACAAGACAAGAAAGCATGTATCACAAAGTTCACCTCAACACTAACAAACACTGCAGATGGTTAGACATTCATTAACTGAACATGAAAGTTGTATAAGCATTTAGTCAGTCCTGATCTTGTAAAAACTCATTATAAAAGCTTTAGGTGATCGAACTTAAATCAACAGGGGTACCAACTAGCATATTTTTCAAATAAATGCATTTCTCAGCTCTGGCTCATAAAACAGCATCTTAACATTTCATTAAAACGTTAAGCAAATATACTGTGCTATGAGTTAGAGCAGTTACAGTGTAGACTCAAATTCTCTTCCACCAAATAAACGAGACTACCTGACTACCTTAGCACTACTTGCTCCTCACTTTCTGTCTTTTGAACAGACCTAAGCATTGCTACTTGATCCTCTTAAGTATTTTTAAACAATGCCTAATCAGTCAAGTTTTTCTGACAAGATAAAAGTGAGCGGAATCCTGTTAATAGAAGTCAACATGCTTTAGCTGGATTACAATGTTCAACCTTCTCAGCTCCAGTCAAAACAACTAGAACAGAAACTCAGGTGGCATGCTGAATTTAATGTTGAAATCATCAGGCCTCTAGCTGAAGAGGCTCAGGACAGAATTTTGGGGAATAAAAAATTGTAAGTTAGGTGCTTTTATTCTTTATGCCAGAAATGAGAAGGATGTATCATTCATAATTAGAGCTAACAAAGCTTAATCAGATGAGCCACGGAAATCATTGTTACAAGTATGCAATTACTAGCAATAATAGCTGAACGGTTGTGATGAGATTAATTACAAATTTAAGTAGTTAGAGTATGCCAAATTGCAAACATCCTTTAGCTTTAATAAGCATTTTATAATAGAAAATAGCTTGTGCGGTGACAACTTGTGATTTCAATCAAGTAGTTTTGGGAAAATTTCTACATTATAAACTTCAAAGTTTACAGAAAAAAACCCTTGATATTTTGAAACATTTATGGTGTTATAAACTGCATCAATTATAGTAGTCCTTTTATTTGTTGCTGTGGTTCTCAACAATTTTAGTACAAAGATTAGTTAACCTTTAAACCTTTTTAACCTTTAACCTTTTAAACCCAAACTGTAAACCCACAACACAGTCACAGACCATCTTTGGTAGTGATGCTATAATTGCTTTCATTTATAACAACAAAACAAGTAGACTAAGCTTAAAGAGATTCAGCAGATTAATTTCTGCTATCACATGGATTGTTTGTGTACCACTCCCAGTCACATACATTTGCATTTACATTCAATTTATCTGTTTATTTAACTGCTTTATTTTATTCTGGGTTTAAAATAGGTCTTCAGTTTATTTAGTCTGAAAATGCAGACTATTTCAAACTATTTCCTTTTTATTTTGATCATAATTCAAGCCAAGGATATTCTATTTAGTATTGATCTCTCGATTATTCAGTTCCAGTTAAGAAACCAAGAGGTAATCAATTCACTTACCTGTAAAACCCAGGATGCACATTTGATAGAGAACTCAGTCTTTCTTAACATAATTTAATAAGAACAAATAAATTGACAGAACACTATAAAATTATTGCATGCATATTAGAGATATAAAATAACTTAACATTTTTTTAAAAAAAAGGTATTACCTGTAAGGCTTCCTGTTTATTATAGAATTCATTATCATCTGGTGGTTTAATGAGGTAGCAATGGTTACAGCACTTCTTGAGTTCCATCATAATGTTCAAAAAGCCCGAGGTACTGCCTTTTGAACCTTTACTCAGGGCTTTATAATTCCTGGTTAAAATCCACCTATGATACAGAATGTGCACAATGGAAGTAATTTCTAACAATTTGTGGAAATATGAAGGATGTAAGCTCTCAAAATATGAGTTAAAACTGCATTATGAAAACTACTACACTTCAGTAATTTTTATATAGAGATGTCATTAAAATAGCAGGAATTAAAAAGTGTCATTACTTACTTGTAATATTGCTTCCATTACTTACTTGTAATATTGCTTCTGCAATGCACTCATTTCCATCCTCAAAATTTGTTCAACCTTAGCAGGTAAAGACTTTTCTACATCTTTTTTAACTCTTCTGAGTAAAAATGGTTCAAGTTCTTTGTGAAGACTTGCATAACCAAACTCTCTCCCTTTGCCATGCTCCTCTTCAAAATCTTCCCAGGAAGAAAACCTTCAACATAGAAAGAATAAAGGTAAAATAATGACATACCATGAACACAGACACACAAAGACCATAAATATACCATGTGCACAAACACAAATGGACTTCTTCTCTACTCCCCTCTGTTTTATTAAATAAGTTTCTGAATTTGCATCTCACAAGAAACTCTAAATATTTTGTCTGCAAATAGGAGAATGGAAATTAACAAACTTGCAGAATGTGCAGAATGAAAATTCAAAACAAAGTCCTGAATTTTAATTTCTTCAGTGAAAGCACAACATTTTACTTTTCTGCATGGAAACACAGGTAGAAGGATATAGAAATTCAATTATATTTCTCAAGAGCAGCATGAAAAAGTAGTTATATAGCTGGAGGAAGTGCAAGAGAATAGACCACATAGCTTTTGCAGCTTGTATGGACTAGCTGAAATGTGATTATCCTCTGGTATGTGCTAACAGACTAAGAGAATGCACTTTGTGAACAAATGAAGAATAGCTGCCAGACAACAAACTTAGTGGCTTTGTTTGTAAGGTTCTGAATAAGTCAATGCAATGCATAGCACCAAAATGAATTTGAGCTACAGTGCTTTCTTTTTATAAGATATTTGAAAGGAAGATGTGCTCTTATTTATTCCAAATATAAACAGAGGTCAGTATAGAATAGTGTCAACCTATTCCATGCAAATCGTAAGGGCAAATTGGCTTCCTGAATCATAGAATCATGGAATGTCCTGAGTTGGAAGAGACCCACAAAGATCATCAAAGTCCAACTCCTGGCCTTGCACAGGACTACCCCAAGAATCACACCATGTGCCTGAATGAATTACTGGATATTGGGCATTGTGGTTTTCATTCATGGTACTAACACAGAAAATATGACATCCTCAGCCCCATTCTATTTCCCTACAGCAAATCCATATGATTTTCCTTTTAAATTAAGATGAAGCATGTTTTCAAGGTTTTGAGCCATACATCAATCCATCCTTTTTCTCAACTGCCAAAACAGAAAAAGTGACAGCTGCTACCAAAATAATTTCTCCAGCATGAAAAATATGTGCATCTATTTTTTAAAAAATATTAAAACTATTTCACAATGCAATTCTTTATTGATTCTCCAATCACTACAATACTTGACCATAAGAAACTTGACCACAAAAAAAAAACTATTAAAAAAACCCCAAAAAAACCCCTCCAACACCAACAACCCCCCCCATCACATTCCTTACTTTTCTGGCATGATGAAGTGCAGCAAAGACCAAAGCTCTTTAAGGGAGTTTTGCAGAGGGGTTCCAGTAATCAGAAGACGATGATTAGACTTAAAGTCTATTAAAGTCTTGTACAGAAGGGAATCATCATTTTTTAAACGATGAGCTTCATCAACTCCTATAAATACCCAATTCAGACCACCAAGGAATGACTTCAAGAAATTGGAGGGAGGGGAAGACATTATACAAGTTAATATATTATGCAATGTCTGACATTTTACATGAGGTTATATATACACCATCACTCCTTTTATTTTAATAAAAAAGGACACCTATATGTTTTTGATATTAATTCGGGGTTTTATGTTTGCTAGATTCAACAAAAGGCTATGCAGGCATCCCAAGATTAAAAAAAAAAGTATAAACCAAGTTTATACTTAGGGTGAGGAAGAAGACAAAAAGCTGATCTATAAATTTTCAATTGACAAAAAACCCCCAACAAAAATCCACTATTGACTCTCTCCAGCATGTACAAACAAATGAAAGTCAGCAAGCAGAACTTTTTTATCATAATTATCATATGCTGTTAGGATTAACAATAACTTTATATGCTACCATCATGAAGAGAGTAGTAATATAAATATATGTAATACTGCACACACAAATATAAAGAAAAAAATGAGATTTCAGAGTTGTGAATCACAGGTGTTTGGAGCTATGGACTGGTTTGCTTTTTCAGCTCCTGGATGACTAACAGGAAAGTAGAGATTTTGAGATGCAAAGAAATTACTACAGCAATGTTGTTGCCAGATGAAGAATTTTTTGCAGCTGGTGGGTTAATACAATGCTTATTCTTCAAAAAACATTGGCCTATGGAACCACACAATGCTTGCTTATTCTGTAGGAAGAAGAGCTGGAAAGCAACCATCCCAGTTGTGCCAACTTTTATTAGTTCACCAGGTGGTCAGGTATGACAGAGAGCCCCAAAACAGAACACATGCATAAAGGGGAGGGAACATATGTTAATGACTTCAGGGAAATGATTATCATATGTATGTTTCTTCTGGGAAAACCTATGAATATGTATATAAAATATAGAATATAAACAGGAAGTTTCCTGTACTTAGCATGCATTTCAGAGGAGATATCCCCTCATGCATTCAGCCAAATAAAGAATGTCTGCTTCTTCATGCTACATTGGTGTTAGGGAGTTTTATTTTGACAGATTTTTTGGTAACAATGTGAAGCACAAGCAAACTGAAGAAAAATAAGTTTTACCCACTTGATATGTGGGTTAAGGGAGGGGGCAGAAAGTCAAACCACACATACATAAAATGTAAAAGTGCTTAAAGAAAACAACCTTCATACTTCCAAGAGTAAAGCTGTCATACTCCCCCATCCATTTAACAGCCCAGAACCTAAATATTTGCCATCTCTAAAGGAATTTTACATTGTATAAATTATTTGCATCTCCCTGAAGTGTCATTACCTTATCCTTCAGCAAAATTTCATAAGTTGTTAGAAGTATATTAAATTTTAATCGCTTGGTCTGTGGATGCATCCATTCATGAGTTCTTATCTACAAGAAGAATCAAGCAAACTATAAGCTAGAGAAAAATGGTCTTATTGATTAGGATGACTTCAGGTACTATAGCAATATAGATGTTAAGTGACATAAAATAATCTGATAATGAATAAGGAACATAACATGTGAAGCTTTTTTTCTTAAAGTTATTAAACAGTGGTGGTGGGGTGTTTGTTAGCTTTTGTTTGGTTGGGGTTTTATGTTGATTTCTTTGTGTGTTTTGGGTTTTTTGTTTGGGTTTTTTTGTTTGTTTTTAAACTTTAATAGATAAGGTTCCTTATGTTCTTCCTTTCAGGAAACAAATTAAGATTATGTCTGTTTGGCTTAAATATTTCTTTTATGCACCTAAATAATCGCATGACAAAAGACAATTTATTTTCAAATGAAAGGTTGCATTTTTAATCCTTTTTATTATTAAGCAAGAATGAAAATTTTCACATTAATTCATATCAGATCAAAATTTATGCTTTTAATTTGCATTTTAACCACATGTAATGTTTCAAATAATTATTTGCTCATTCCAAATCAAAATATTGGAGATTAGCATAAGACAGGAACATGAAGTGAGTTTTATTTACTGCTAATGTTTCCAATGATACAAAGAAATACTCACCATGTTTCTGCTAGTTATATCTCCCAAGTAAACCACAGCATTCATCTGAGGAGCCCAAGTTTGAATCTCTCTTTGCCAAGATGTCAAGGTAGAAAGTGGCACGACTAGCAAGAAAGGCCCATACAGTTGATGTTCGTGAAACAGGTAGTTCAGAAAAGAAATTGTTTGTATTGTTTTACCCAGACCCATTTCATCTGCAAGAATACAACTATTCCCTCTAAAAAAACAAACAAACAAACAAACAAACAAACAAACAAACAAACAAACAAACAAAATTTATAAATGCTTTCAAGTTAAAACCAGCAAGACTAATTTAAGACTACTTACTTGCACCATGAGTGGGCAAGCCAGTTCAGTCCATTTAACTGATAATCTCTTAACTCTAAACCTTCATGTCCTCCAATATAAGATGGTTGCTTCTTTAGTGCAACAAACCTTGGCCTCTGTTTTAGAATCTGTCAAAAGCAAATTGAGCATCAGTCCTACTACTAAATGAAGTTACCAAAATATCTTCTTATAGAAACAAAGTAGCAGTAGGATTCTGTTTGGTCACCAAGTCTAGTCTTTATTCATGACAAACAACTAGGCCATATAACAATATCCATCCATTTACAAGCTAAAATTAGTTTGCTGATCTAAATTCCACAACAGAAATGACAAGAACTCATTCACAAAGGTTACTTTTAAAACAAATTAAAGTAATAAACAATTCCATCTTTGAATGGCAATAAAATAAGTAGGAGCAAATATAGGATCATAGAATGGGTTGGGTTGGAAGGGACCTTAAAGAACATCTAGTTCCAACCCTCCTGCCATGGGCACGGACACCAAAGTCTATTCTTAATAATAATACTTCCTATGTATATAAATATAGCTATCACTATTGCTGTTCTGGACAGCATTCAAAAATATTTTATAATATGCATTTTTGAATGCAAAAAATATATCAGCTTTTTAAAAAAATTATTGCAACTGGATAAATCCACTGAAATTACACACTCACCTTGCAGTCCTTAAATGGAGTAGTCTTGGATTGGTTTCTGCTAAAATACTCATCAATACACGTTTGAAATTTTTTGGCAATGAGAGCACCGTCTTCCCAGCTACATTCTGAGTAAGGCAGACCTTGCCATTTGCAATAGTAATCTGGATAACCAGCTGCTGATTTCTGATTTGAATGAGCTGCAGAAATGCAGAGATACCAGATCAGTATTTTCTTTCTGTATTTTAAGAAAGCACTCATTTTAGGTGATAAGACAACATGAACTAGTTTGGTTTTGCCTTAAGCTGCTAGGGATTTTAATAACCTAAATTTCTTAACTATAAATTCAACATGCAAGCAATAAACTTGTAATATTCTCAAGACTGTTTTTTATCTGGAAGTTTGTCACCTACCAATTATCCTCTCCACTATTTGATACTGTTTATGTAGATCATCTGTAAGTTCCTGCTGGCAGTTATAATATTCCACATCTTCTGGAGAAGCATTTTTCAGCCTGAAACAGGAATTCATTTGTAGCACTTACTATATTGTACAGTTCTAAAACTAAGAAAATCTGGCAATTTTAAAGCCCTGAATGTAAGCACCATAGGAATGCTGCTTAGAGAGCTTCTTTGGAGAAGATACAACTGGAATTCCTGCTATAAAAGTGTTGCATCTGGCCTAGGTACATTATCACTGATGACTGAGGAAGCTTATAAAGAGAGATTACCATCAGCTACATCTTATACCAGTCATGCAGATAATTTACAATATCTGTTCTCAATACAGTTAGTCTATTTCACACAGCATTTTCACAGAAGAGCACACATGGCTCACTATAAGAATCTATCTTATGAGTCACTAGAAATTCCACCACTGTTCATAGATTATATTAAACATACTAATAAACTGGAATACCATAACATAGCACTAAATTGTAATGAATTTTTTCATTTCTTGGTTCTGAGGATTTGACAGAAGTTTGAGCCAAGAAAATTAAATGCTGTAATGTTTTGAGTGCTTTAGGAATTTCTGATTTTTTTTAATCTCTGCTGCAATTCCCAAAGAACTCTGATCAAAATACAATCAGTGACAAAATTAGTAAAAGTTAAGATTTAAAACAAAACCAGAAAACCCACCACTCATCTTGTTAAAATTTCATTTATAACACACATATTAAAATCTAGGTGCAGAAGCTGCTTCCTTAAAGCCCTGATTTTACAAGATGTGTGAGTATTGTCACTTGCTCAAGTAAAGTTGGTGTGCTCAAAATCTTACAGGATCATAAGGTGTTAGGAAAGCTTCAACTTTAAAGCTTTTGTCTTCCTGTTGTACAGGCACTTAAAAACATCTGTATTGTTACAAAAACATGGAACATGGAAATCGTTATAAAAATACTCACCAGCGTTTTGTTTCCTGATCCTTTTTCTTGTAGTTGTCCAGTTTCTTCATTCCTTTAACATTTTGTTGCTTCAGTGTTTCCTCAGTTTCCCATGTATTATGGATGTGTGACCAGCCTTTCCATTTAATAAGATACTGTATTTCTCCTGGCTCCTTTGACTTTTCAAACCCAGTATTTGGGTCACCATCTGCCTCAACTGCATAGATGGTGGTTGCAGCACCAGTGGCTAATAAAGAAACCATACCATAAGGCTCGATGCACTGCCATAAATTAACCAGTAAAAAAACACTGCAGAAAGCAATTTGTGATGCTCTTATATGAAGATGCAACTTGATTAATTATATCTACAACGCTTATGTCAGTCTTCTTATTTGAAGAATTATGATGTAGCTATATTAACACATGCACAAGTATACCAACAAGATTCAAAAAAAGCAACCAAAAAGCACTGCATCTAACCTATAGTATCTCTTCTCATGAGAATTTTCTTAGCATTGCTAGTCTTTCTAGTGATCCTGAGAGAATGCTCCACTAACAATGCTTGCTGTCATCTTTGCTATGTCCTTCTCATTCGGAGAATATAACAGATATTAGGAATTGTGCTCAATCAGCCTTGAGACTTCAATAACCCACTATTCAATTATTACTATGGATGCGATAAATAAAATTTACAGAATCAAAGAATGGTTGAGGTTGGATGGGACTTCTGGAGGTCATTGGTCCAACCTCCATGCTCAAACAAGGTCGCCTAGAACCAGTTGCCCAAGACCATGTCCAGATAACTTCTGAATATCTCCAGGGAGGGAAACTCTACCACCTCTCTGGACAACTCCAACATGCAACCTGGTAACAACAGATGAGTAGAAGGACGAGGTACTCAACAACTTTTTTTCCTCAGTCAAGGCAGGAACTGAGGAGGCAAAGTCTCTCCTACTGTAAGTGAAGATCAGGTTCAAGACCACCTCAGGAATCTGAACATAAATGAGTCTTTGGGACTTGATAAGATGTACCCCAGAGTCCTGAGGGAATTGGCTGATGTAGTTGCCAAGCCATTCTCCATGATATTCAAAAAATTGTGGCAGTTGGGTGAAGTTCCAGGTGACTGGAAAAAGAGAAACATTGCACCCATCTTTAAAAAGGGTAGAAAGGAGGACCCTGGAAACTACCGACCTGTCAGCCTCACCTCTGTGCCCATGAAGATCATGGAACAGATCCTCCTAGAAGCTGTGCTAAGGCACATG
>VWZP01007341.1:0-11132 GCA_013396995.1 Dicaeum eximium | reverse complement strand
CAGGGATGTTTTAGTTATTGCTGAGCAGGGTTTACACAGAGTCAAGACCTTTGCTGCTTTTCACATCACTTCACCAGGGAGTAGGCTGTGGGTGCACAAGAAGTTGGGAGGAGTGGTTTTTCTTCCGAAGTAACCATTATGCATGATGGACCCCTACTTTCCTGGCTATAGCTGAACACCTGCCTGCCAATGGAAAGTAGTGAATGAATTGCTTGTTTTGCTCTGCTTATGTGTGCAGTTTTTGCTTTTCCTATTAAACTGCCTTTATCTCAACCCATGAATTTTCTCACCTTTTTATTTTTTCTGATGCTCTCGCCCCATCCCACAGGGGAAAGTGAGTGAGCAGCTGTGTGGGGCTTAGTTGCATAGGGCCTGTTGTCATAAGACAAGGGGTAATGNGTCTTTCAATACTTAAAGGGGACTTATAAAAAAGAAGATGGAGACAACCTTTTTAGTAGGGCATTCTGCTTTTGGCTGGGATAGAATTAATTTTCTTTACAGTAGCCAGTATGGGGCTATGTTTTGAATTTGTGATAGAAATAGTGTTGATATATCAGGGATGTTTTAGTTATTGCTGAGCAGGGTTTACACAGAGTCAAGACCTTTGCTGCTTTTCACATCACTTCACCAGGGAGTAGGCTGTGGGTGCACAAGAAGTTGGGAGGAGTGGTTTTTCTTCCGAAGTAACCATTATGCATGATGGACCCCTACTTTCCTGGCTATAGCTGAACACCTGCCTGCCAATGGAAAGTAGTGAATGAATTGCTTGTTTTGCTCTGCTTATGTGTGCAGTTTTTGCTTTTCCTATTAAACTGCCTTTATCTCAACCCATGAATTTTCTCACCTTTTTATTTTTTCTGATGCTCTCGCCCCATCCCACAGGGGAAAGTGAGTGAGCAGCTGTGTGGGGCTTAGTTGCATAGGGCCTGTTGTCATAAGACAAGGGGTAATGGTTTTAAACTAAAAGAAGGGAGATTTAGATTAGATATAAGGAAGAAATTTTTTATGACAAGGGTGGTGAAACACTGGCACGGGTTGCCCAAAGAGGTGGTGGATGCCCCATCCCTGGAAACATTCAAGGTCAGGTTGAACAGAGCTCTGAGCAACCTGATCTAGTTGAAGATGTCCCCTGCTCATTGTAGGGGGATGGGAGTAGATGAACCTTGAAGGTCATTTCCAACCCAAACCATTCTATGATTCTATGACATTTGCTTTCCTCCAGTCCTCAGGCACTTCTCCCAGTTGCCATGATCAAAAATTATTGAGTGGCTTTGCAGTGACATCTGCCAGCTCCCTCAGTACTCATGGGTACATTCCATCAGGGCCCATTGACTTATGTATGTCCAGTTTGCCTAAGTATTTCCTGACCTGATCATCTTCCACCAAGGGTACATATTCCTTGCTCCAGATTTCCCGCCCCGATATTGGGGACCAGGGATTCCTGAAGACTGGTCTTGATAGCAAAGACTGAGATGAATAAAATATTCAGTACCTCAGCCTTTTTCATGTCCTGTGTTATCCTGTCATTCAGTAGTATGCCCATATTTTCCTTAGTCTTGCTTTTGTCACCTATAGAGAGGCCTTTGCTGCTGTTCTTGACAACCCTTGCCAGATTCAATTCCAAGTGGACTTTGGCTTTCCTAACTGTGTCTCTGCATGCTCCAATAGTGTCTCTGAATTCCATCTTCCCTATACCTCCTCTTTGGTTTTGAGTTTTGCCAAGAGCTCCTTGTTTATTTATGCAGGCCTACTGGCAATTTTGCCTGACTTCCTGCTCTTCCTGGGCTGCTCTTGAACTGTTTCTCCCTAAACTTGTTTTACTACTCCCTCCCCCATCTTCAGAATCTTATGTGGGGTAATTCTTAATTAAATACAGTCAGTATTACAGCTGAAGCACACTAGCAGAAAGAAACAGGTTCATTTCTGTGAGGAGAGCCAAATAAGGAAGTGGACGTAACCAGATGCAGGGGACAGATATAGAAACAGAGCATTGCAACAGTAAAAGACATGTAAAATATAAGAAGCCTAGTCCAAAAGGCTTTTAACACAGCGGTGACACTGTGCATTAGAGTAAGGGGCTAGAGTAAGAATACACTGGAAAAAAAAGAAGCAACACACAAGCAGGACACTGCATCTCATCAGCTGCTGGAAATATGAAACCCCTACCATCATCCATAAAATTAGTTCTAGAAATGCACATGCAAGCATACCACTGAAATTTTATATTCCACTATACATTGCACTGTATTGGGACTATTTGAAAATAAATAACTGAAATCACAATCTCAATGGTTCAGCCTTCCTAACATCATCCTTCATCATTCAGGCTACGGGTTAGCTCTCATATTCATTCCATTTTCTCTTCACCCTCCTGTATAGAGTTTATACCTATCAAATATCAATAAACTGTACAAACAGTGATGCAACAGTATGCTATGCATTTAAGTGATATTCCACTTCATTTTTTCCCTTTCACAGAATCACAGAATATGCTGAGTTGGAAGGAACCCACAAGGATCATCGAGTCCAACTCCTGGCCCATCCCCAAGAGTCACACCATGTGCCTGAGAGTATTGTCCAAACACTTCTTGAGCTCTGTCAGGCTTGGTTCTGTGACCACTTCTCTAGTTACTTAAGTTCTTCTATGTTTTATTTTATAGGGCTTACAAAAGACACATCCTTATGAGTATGAAAAACAAAATAAGATTACTTTCTGGTACTTTAAAACGTCTTTACAAACATCATGGGTTACCTACAGCTGAGAATAATTGTTGTTGACATTGCACCACAATGCAGCGCAGCATCTCAAGAACACTGATAACAAAATTACCTCCTTTTCGGCCAATTCGACTATCCATAAACTTCTCTATAGTTTCAAATTCATCTTCTTCAGGCTGTGGGACATCTTCTCCACAGACTTCCAACAAGTCGTCAGAATCTGTCTTGGTTTCTTCAGCTTCTTTGTAACTAATGTTGACTGTTGCCTGGCGACGAGATCCTCTCTTGTCATAGTCATCATCGTCTGACGAATCAAGCTGCCTCTTTTTCTGCCCTGCAGTCTTTTTGCCACTTTTTGGCTCGATTCTTGAAGGCAATAAGATACAACACATCAGTGGAGTTTCAACATGGACAACTATAAGCCATCTGTATTTGTTTCTGAATACATGTTTTTCATGACTGCTCAGTTACACCAATTTCAGTTGGAGCAGACAGGAAAGAGGTATTCAACACAAACCACTGGTATGATAACATCTTTTGTAGATTAAAAAAAGTCTTCAAGTTCTGTAATAAATATTAATGTTTTCATCTGCCTGTACACTAGTACAGTACTTGATTACAAATTAGAAATAGTACCAGAGTAGCTAAAATGCAAGACCTTCTTACCTGCTTGGAGGTTTCCGGCTTTTGACTCTGTTTTCTGGCTCATAGTCAGATTCACTATCTTCACAACTGCTTTTCTCTCTATCTTCCTCTGATTCAGAATCAGAACTAGTTCCTGATACTGACCCTGACCCAGAAATTTGCCAGTCTTCACTGTACATATTGAGAAACAAAATAGTAACTCGCATTAGTTTTTGGGGGGGGTTGTTTTGTTTTTAAATCAAGCATTCACCACAGGCTTGCTGCTTTAATTTCAACATTCTTTACAGAAATAAAAATGTTATAATAGTAATTTCAGCTGGAATGACAGAAAATTATCATGGATGGATAACAGGTAAAAATACCAAGTGGCTTCAAAGGGAATTGAATTCTTTTATCAAGAGAGATGTAAAGAACAAATCAAACCAAAAATATGGATTTCTGTATAAAATACAGCTTTAATAATTGAGTTATTTTGACGTGAATAAACCCGACATCCTTAATAACTTTAGTTGGAAAGATACATATTTACTGGAACTTACCTATGCTTGTCATAAAAACCATAACATTATATTTTGCAGAATCCAAAATTCTCTAATAGCTATATCCCCTGTGCCTCGTGAATAATTAGCAACTTCAGCAGAGGAACAAAAAATAATACAGAATCAGACTGAAAAACACACAGAAAGACTTCAACCATGGCAATCAGAGGCACTGGCTCCCAAAAGCCCCAACTGATCTTCCAATTCAGTGCTTAACACTCATGCAAGATATGAGTAAGCCACTTGTGACTCCCAGAGGCCGTATCTCTGTTCTGCTTAGCTGAGATATTCTACTTTGCAAGAGGAAAGATGTACCCACTAATCAACAGTATCTTACCTCAGACTCTGTACAGAGAAATTTAATCTTAATTGCTTGGATGTGGGTGGAAGAAAATTCTGGCATGCATTTTTGAAAGGTTGCTAAATCTTTATACTATCTATTACCAGTCTTAGGGGGTCTTTGACCAAGATGATGAAATAGTACTAATGTCCTTCAAAAGTGAAATATTACTCAAAGACATTTTCATTCCATTTCAGATGAGGAAACCTAAGAATCAGGTTTTTGACGCTTCTTTCAATTAAATATGTAGAGGTCCTCAAATTACATTTTCATTGTGGTCAATACATCTGTGTGTCTTGGAAATACTACAGAATCATCTGTCTCCTTAAAAGATTTTTTTCTGTAAGCTGTAAATTAAAAAAACACCCAAACAACAACCTCTCCCTCCAATAAAACCAGAAAAAAACCCCATCCCAAACCAACCAACTCCCCCACCCCTATGCAAATACACAACTTGTATTTATTTGGAGATATAGACAACATATAGAACACCACACTCTGTACAGCTTGGATCCTGTACTAAGTTTATATATAGAAATCAGCTCTGCATATCAGATAACAGCTGCAAACATACTTGTTTAAAATAGGTATAAATCAAAATTGAAGCACTGGATATATGGGGTTATTTGACTACTAGTTTCTAAATTACCTTTCCTGTAACAGATTATGTTATTAGGTTTAATCACATTCTTAAGTAACAAAAGACGGAATGACAAGTCAATCAAGAAGTACTATTTTGCATAACAGGCTCTTTTTGCCCCCTCCCCTTTCTTGAAGATATTATATTGACAACCCTGAATACTGAGATGATTCATTCAACTAGAGAAGAGGAATGAGAAAACAATTTCTATACACTGTTCATTAAAAAATACAAAACAACACAACAACAACCAAACAAAACTCACAAAATTACAAACAAAACAAAACCACCCCTCCCACACACAAGAGGTCACAACCAATGAGAAGGTATAATCTTTTTCACAAACTATTTCATTTACAGCTTAAAACAAGCTCAATTTCAACTTAGATTTATTGACTAGCCAAGATGGTTTATTACTGTCAAACCTGTAATAATTGGGGGGGAAGGTTGCCTATAAAGTGTTTAAAAATTTGGCATTAACTATGGGATTCCAATTCAAATTTTATCTGAGACAACCTAATTAAGTAATTTCCTATTTCTTCAATAATTTTCAGAGGACCTTCAGCTCAAAAACATGCCACAAATAAGACTATTTTAAAAATAAAAAGTGGTGACAAATGCTTTCCAATAACACTGTAGGCAATACAGTCTCTTTTGCTCAGAAATTAATAGTGATATCATAGAATTATAGAATAATTTATGTTGGAAAATACCTTTAAGATCTATATATATATATATTGCTTTCAGAGTATTTATTTTTAAATATTTCAAAATGTTAATCAAAATTGAGACCCACAAGTCTATTTCAATTGCAGAGAAATTAAGAGTGGCTAATTATAAGCATTGTCACCATAGCAAAAAATTATATTATTTATGAAAAACATCTTACTCTCTATGTTTTTTCTTCTTGGCTTCACTGGAACAGTCATCTGCAGAATCTTCACTGTTCGATGAATCCTGCAGATGAAGAAAAGAATATACACGATTCATTACCACAAAAAGAATGAAGTATTTTTAGTATTAAAAAGATAATTCAGCTCCCACTTTCAAACTGAAATCCTATTCTTCATGTCTTATCCTCTTCAACCCCCTCAGGGTACCCACTGATATTGAATAAGATCAGGATTGCTATTGATTTCATATTTCTCCATCTAAAACATACCATGTCAGTAGAACTCTAGAAACCACTACAAAAAAATGTTTTAAAATATAATCATTGTACCTACATACAGTCAGTTTAGACTGCTGCAAGTTAATAAATCAAGATGAAAGTTCTATCAAAAGCCTAATAAAACCTCTTGCCCTTTTAGAGCTGTCTCACCTTTCATATACTCTCACATTTAAATACCACTAAGAAAATTGTTAGAATAGCATGTATGTTTCTTCTCTCTCCACTCCTAAACAAACAAACAAAAAAAATCTATGAACCCTCTTAAAATTATTTTCCTAAAACCAGTCTCATGGAGATTAAATTTAAAACAGTTTTACCCTGAAAAAGAGTCTTCAGGAAAAGAGTATTTAGCAAGAGGTATAAACTAATATTTTAACTATATATATAATTAACTCCTGTGTTCAGTATTAATGATGAGCAGCTAGATCTGACTAAAAAAGACACACAGAGTAATGATGACTTGCGATTACAATGCTTTTTTTTTAATAATGAAGGAAATATGAAAGTCTGCTTTCAAATAAATTCTAATTCACAGTCATTAGTGCCCTTGAAAGATATTCATACTGCACAAAGTCAACTTTTGTTGAGCCTATGGTTTAGGTTTTAAAAATCTTTAAAAATGAAGTGTGGTTCTTAAAAGACAAGAATACTTTTATAACTGTTACAAAAGTTGCAAAAATCTAGCTTTCTACTCAATAGTGTTTTTGAAAACTTCAGCAGCTACCTTTATATAGAAACAATAGTGGAAAAATTTTCAGTATTTTTAACTGTCTTTATGGAACTCAGAAGGAAGAAATACAATGAAATTTAATATCATGTGACTTGAAAAATTTGTCCATACATCACAGAATATCTAGCTAAAGATATCAATCTAAACTGCTATCATTTTGACACAACTCACCTGAAAACATGCAACTAAGTATTGCCCCCATGTTTCCTCATAAATGTGTCAGTTATTTGAACATTACTTTTATAGACTAAAACCAGACTTGTTAAACACAGAAAGAACAGAATTTGGCTCGAAATAATTTTATTCTAACATGTGAGGTAATGAGAAATGCATTTTTACATTTTATTTACTAACTTATATGTTATTCACCTCTTCTGAACCACTGTCTGATGAGGCTGCCTTCTGCTGTTGTTGCTTCTTGAGCGCTGCTGATCTCTGCACAGCAAGTATACTTGGACTGGACTTCCAAAACTGAATTGGAATTCAAATACAAGAGTCATTTAAACATACTGAAACTTTAAAGTTTACCACATACTTACTTTTCTTAAGCTGAGCATCCTCACTACTAAGATGAATCTCAATTTTATGATTATTAAAAAACTCACTACAAAATACTGCATGCATTAATAATACTGGATAGCATTTTAAAGTAGTGAGACTTCTGTAGAAAGGCATGCTATACAAGAATTGTTGGCACAATTTGTACACTAAGTATAACAATAGCTGTGCAGGCCTCTATTATTAAGGTAACTCCTTTTTTTTTTTTAAGTAAATTTTTAAACTGATCTAGATAACTCCTTCCAAGCCACTTTGCTGATCTATTTTTGCTGAAGTACACGCAATCAGAATATCTCAAGTTGGAAGGGACCCTTAAGGATTGAGTTCAACTCCCTGCTCCTCGCAGGACTACCTAAAACTAAATCATATGAATAAGAGTGCCATCCAGATACTCCCTAAACTCTGACAGGTTTGGTGCCATGACCACTTCCCCGGAGAGCCTGTTCCCATGACCAATCACCCTTCTCAGTGAAGAACTTTTTCCTAATGTCCAGTCTGAACTTCCCCCGATGCAGCTTCATTCTATTTTCTTGACCTGATCACCAGAGGGAGGACATCAGCACCTCCCCCTCCGCTANTTTTTTTTTTTTAAGTAAATTTTTAAACTGATCTAGATAACTCCTTCCAAGCCACTTTGCTGATCTATTTTTGCTGAAGTACACGCAATCAGAATATCTCAAGTTGGAAGGGACCCTTAAGGATTGAGTTCAACTCCCTGCTCCTCGCAGGACTACCTAAAACTAAATCATATGAATAAGAGTGCCATCCAGATACTCCCTAAACTCTGACAGGTTTGGTGCCATGACCACTTCCCCGGAGAGCCTGTTCCCATGACCAATCACCCTTCTCAGTGAAGAACTTTTTCCTAATGTCCAGTCTGAACTTCCCCCGATGCAGCTTCATTCTATTTTCTTGACCTGATCACCAGAGGGAGGACATCAGCACCTCCCCCTCCGCTACCCATTGTGAGGAAGTTGTAGACTGCCATGAGGTCACTTCTCAACCTTCACTTCTCCAAGCTGAACAAGCCAAGTGAACTCAGCCACTCCTTGTAAGTCCTGCCCTCGAGACCTTTCACCATCATCCTTTGGACACACTGTTAGAGCATGGTGCTAATAAGCCCAAGGTTCAATCCCTGTACAGGGCATTCACTTAAGAGGTGGACTCAATGATCTTTGTGGGTCCCTTCCAACTCAGAATATTTTGTGATTCTAATAGTTTGATATCCTTCATATATTGAGGTGCCCAAAACTGCATCTAGTACTTGAGGTAGGGCCGCAGCAGTGCAGTGCATAGCAGGACAATCACCTCTTTCGACTGGCTAGCAATGCACACCAGGGCACAGTTGGCTCCTAGGGCATACTGTCGATGCATATTCAACTTGCCATCAACCCAAATCCCCAGATCTTTCTACAGCACTGCTCTCCAGCTGCTTGTTCTCCAATTTGCACATATACCCAGGATTACTCTGTCCCAGGTGCAGAATCTGGCACCAAATTTCACACAGTTGGTGATTGCCCAGTTTTCTAGTCTATCCAGATCTATCTATAAGGCCTCTCTATCCCTGAGGGAGTCAACAGCTGCTCCTGCTTTAGTATTGTTGGCAAACTTACTTAATGTACATTCAGTTCCTGTGCCCAGATCATTTATAAAAACATTGAAGAGAAAGGGCCCTAATATTGAGCCCTGAAGAACCCTACTAATGACTAGTCACCAGCCTGATGTAACTCCATTTACTACAACTGTGAGTCCGACTCATCAGCCAATTATTCACCCATCATTTTATGGACTTGTCTAGCTGTATGCTGGACATTTTGTCCAGAAGGATACTGTGAGAGACAGTAACAAAACCATGAATATGAACAACAACAAAAAAACCCAAAACCACAAACACAAAAAAGTATCCTTAACAGCCTCTGAATCTTACAGTAGACAGTATTTTACTACCCTTCATGTATATCATACCATCCAAATTAAGGCCATATTAGATAGAGAAACAGATGAGAGCTCATCCATTGCACTGAAGAGATTTCTAGACACTACCTTCTTTTTCTAAATTTGGCAGACTTTTTCCCCAAACAGAAAACAAGATGTACCTAACCCTGAAATTGTTGTACATTTATTGATATGAAGAAACTCAGCATTAGAGAGACAAGTTTTAAAAAAATTTGGAAATAGGAACATTATGTATGGCTTTGTCCTCAAAAATATACAATATGTTAATAGGTCTTCTGCATTATAAAATTTAGGTAATTATCTCACTGTAGGTATTTATAGAAATGAGAACTTAGCAGCCCTGTTTGTTATGAGAGCTAAGTATGTAAATTCATTAACCCAATCAAATTAACATTCTAATTAAAAATTATGGAGGTTTTGTTTGTTTAAACCAAACTACGTTTGCAAATATTCTGCACAGAATATTTTTTTCCCCTACAAAGGGTTAATTTGTTTTGTTTTACCTCAGATCCATCAAGTTTTGGTGGTAGTTTAGCTTGAACTTGTTTCTTCTCTCTAGATGTGTCAGACTCTGAACCAGACTCAGAGTCACTGCTACCTGATTGACTGCTACTTCCATCACTACTGCTTCCAGAGCTTGAACCAGATCCAGAAGCTGATGCTGACCCAGAATCATCATCTGACTGGCTGCAATTAGAAGGTAACATGATATTATACAATGGCTAATTAAATAAGATTTTTTTAAAAGTCACATATAAAACCTTTAGCTTCACCTATAAAGTAATTGTTAGTTTAGCACAGACACATGGATAACACACAAATGAATGCACTGGATTAAATAAATCAGGAATGAAAATTCAGTTTAATCAGAAACCTTTCACTAAACCTTAAAAGAAGCATTGGGTGCTGGGGCAGAAAGAGGAAGTGGCAAGGGAGGGAGGGAGGAGAAAGAACATTTATCATTAATTCGGAGGAGTAAAACAAGACTATTTCTCATCCATCCAAATCCTGACTTAACTTTAACAAACACAACATATTTTTGTGTATACACATACACCCAATTGTTTAAAGTCTTTTTAGATCAGCAGTGTGTCGCCCCACAATTTTTTATTTTGAGCACACATTTCTTCAAAGCAAATATAAACTCTGTTTTGTTCCCCTCCTTTTTTTTTTTTTTTCATTAAAAGAATAGGTGGGAAAAGTATCTGTAAGGAAGTGCTTGCAAGCTACATTTAATGCTGTGATTTGAACTCTCTATATACAAAATACAACCAAACAATCGATTAAATAAAATGTTTTTAAAAGTAACTGGAAAACCAAAGGTGTGTTTTCACATATAAATTCATGCAGACCATCTTATACTGTTAAAATAACAGCAGTAAAATTCCCACAGAAAAACTCTGAATTTGTCACTAATTGTATGACTTGTACAAAGGCATACACTATCAGTGACCTGAGCATACTCTTGAGCCACTGGATTATTCCACCTGTACATCAATCTCACACTATACTTAACATATTCAAATAAAATAATATTTAAAGTTAAACATTACTTTCACGACTATTCAAAAGCATAGAAACATTTGGTTTCCTAAAATAATTTTACAAAGGAACCAAGCTGACACTTTAATCTAATTCCTCATTACGTTAAACACCACCATACTTTAGAGATATCATGGGGGAAAACATTGGAATTACAACACCACACAAACAAAATGCTTTTAAATTATGTACACTTGGGTTGCAAGCATTTAAAAAGAAACAACCTTAAGGATGATAATAAAATTCAAGACAATAAAATCCCAAAAGCTAATATTGATGCCTTGTGAAGGCTG
>VWZP01007334.1:425-12702 GCA_013396995.1 Dicaeum eximium | reverse complement strand
CTTTACAACTGATGGTGACCCCATTACAACACCTATGGGGGAAGGGGGAGGGGTTTGAACTAGATGGTCTTTATCGTCCCTTCCAACCCAAACCATTCTATTATTCTATGTCTGGGGGGTTGGGTTGCACCTCTAAAGATTTCATGTAATAACTAGGCACACAACAGACAGCCAAATTTTAAGAATCCTGCTGTCTTCTGAGTTGGCTACTCGCTCCTGTCTCTGTATTTTTGGTGTTTGTAAAACAGTCAAGCAATGAACCAGACCCCAAAAAACATTTTCCAGCTTCTTTCAGGGAGAGCACTAACCCAATTTGCTGAGCAGCCAGGCAGATGCACTTGTACAAGGGAGAAAATTCACAGTCAGGGAAGGCTGGCAGGTTTTGAAAGATAATTTGCTGCTTCTGAAATTAACTGTTTCTGTACCTAGCACCTCACCCACAAGAGAACTCCGGGTTCAAAACATTGCAACCAGAATAAGCAGGGTCTTGAAAAAATCCTGTCTCTATAAAACTGCATGCAAGTGAGATGATAAAGGAACACAGTATAATTTTAATGCTTAAACACATATTCACTTTATCACTATAGGAATGTCCTTCACAGTCAGTTTTGGAAACAAAGTGGTATTACCACAAAAGCCAGAATTACATCAGCCAGAAGAACTGCACATTCTCTCTATTCCTGCACTCATTGTGCCCTCACCTTTTCCTCTGAACACTGGTACATTTCCAAAGCTGCTTCAACAAGAAGTGGATCAAAGCCCTTCTCACAAAGCTGTCCATGTACAAACAGGTAATCCAAAACCTGTAGGGAATGAAGAAAAGAAACTAAGCTTGCAGAGCAGCATTTGCAGCACATGGCTGAATACCATCTTTGTACATGCAGAGGGGCTTAGCATGACTTTACCCCGGGCTTCACCAGGGACTCAGATAAAATTCTTCCTAGTAGATCTGAGATGGTCTTTATGCAAGAACTTTTTCAGAGAAAGCAGATGAGCCCTTCTGTCCTCCTGTGTTCTCCCACCAGCTCTGAACATCATCTGTTCTGTCAAAACAGTCTCACAAGCCAATCTTTAGAAGTTTAACTGTGCTTTTTATACTACAAGTTTTTAAGATGAAACTGTAGATTCAACAGTCAAGATGTCTCAGCTTTTAGCTTCCTCTCAGCCAGTCACAAGAGCTAATGCAATCTGAAAGCATTCAGCCTTTAAAGATCAACCCAGCATACTAGTGAGTGAGCTGCAAATCCCATCTCATATGCACAGAAACCACTGCCAAATTTCTTATCTGTCCTCAATTTTGAGAGGTAGGGGGAAATGTCTGATAGGTAATGCTAGGTCCACAAAAGAACACAGCTTGCAAATACAGCAGGATTTAAAACCACCATCCAAAGGGACATTTTTTTCATTTGATACTACAGTTCACTCCAGCACTCAGCTTAAATCACTCTCGATATGTAAGTAGTGGGCAAGCAGATCAGCTCCACAAGGAGTCACTGGGTCGGTCCTCCTCCCCAGGCAACAGGCACAGTCCTGCCAGGCAATGCTCTGCACACAGTCTACCTAGGGTTTCCCACACAGAAAGTTTGGCCACACTCTTCCTGCTTTAAAATGTTTGAAGCAGATCCAAGACACAGAGCCATGCTTCACCCTGCAGCGCTTAATGTTCAGTGACCTGGTTTTAGCAAGTGTTTGAGGCAACACATGAGGCAGGAAGCAACACAGCACACAAAAGAAAGTTGGTCAGTGGTGCCTTGGAAGAGGCTTTTCGGGATGTTGTAAACCTGCAGGGGCAAAATCCCTCTCTACAAGTAGAGACATTAGCATTGCAACCTATGCTCAAAACAAGGGAAGTTGGCTGTTTTTTTGTCACATGGCAGTAAGCATGGCATAGAGCCATGCTAAGCTTCCTTTGGATGGTTTTGTGGCTTCTGGGAAGGCCCAGTACCTCTCCCAGCTTGACATGGAGCTAAGGGCCCATCCCAAGCTCAGTGCAGCTCTTACCCAGCACCCACAGGTGTGGTTGACAGTTTCTCATCAGAAACAAGCGTGGACAGTTTTCTTTGGTTTTGGGAGCCTTTATTACCAGCTGACAACTTCTCTAGTGGTTAATATCACAGCAGTTACAGGCTGCAACCCCTTGTTAGAATAAATATATTCCCCCTTTACATTTTGCAAACCTAGGTTTGTTTCTCAGCAGAATCAGCATCCAATCAAGGGTTTCTTCCCCACTGCACAAGCTCTTACCTGGTCTATGTTCTGTCCCTTCTTCTTCATGGCTTTCAGGACGTCCTCAGGCGCATATCCCATGTTGACAACTGTCTCTATGCACTGCCTCTCACTAGCAGAGAGGGCCTGCTGTAGTTCAGGAGCAGGGTCACCTGACTGCTTTGTGCAGCTGATATTATTGGGCACTTTAGACACTGGGAAATTTTTGTGTGTTACCTAAAGGGGAAAATACAGAGGTTGAGCTGATGGTCATCTGCATCCCCTCATCCTGTTTCTGGCTAGTGCAGAACCAGGATATCACATATAATTAATCCAAGAGGCTTTCTAGACTGCCCTTGGGAAGTTACTCACTGCTAGGATGAAACCAAGCAGTGCACAGTCTGATTCCCACCATACTTTTTTAACCCTCAAAACAGCAACCAGCAACCCAGATTCTTTCCAATATACCCTCTCCTACCAGTGGATGAAAACCTTTCAGTACCCAACCATATGATATAGTCAAACCCTGTACCTCAGCAGAAGCATGCAGATTGCTTCCTTTACCCCCAGTTAACTCATCACCTATGATTTTCTGTACTCAAAGGAACACTACTTCTGGAGATTTTCAGAAACATGATCCAATGCAAGCACACAGGTATTTGGGAACTTACCGTAAGTATTTTTGTATCCTTGTAGTCTGGGTGCACCTGTTGGACAACACACAAATAAGATGACTATAAACATTATGCACCAGTGAACAAAATTTGCTACAGCTGGGGAGGAAGGGTTTTATGGGAGAGATCTGGGAATAAGTCTACTATACTAGGGAGACTTGTGGTCTGATGAGGCTTCCACATGTGAGATCCAGACATTACACAGTTATGTAAAGTTATAGAATAGGCATCATAAGGATAATTTCTTCTTTCAGTACTCTATAAAAACAGATATGTCAAGAAGGATGTGTCCTCTCTCATAATAATTGTAAGCTTTTTTATTCTGTCACTGTGACTTCTATGTGTTCACAAAGCTCAGTGTAACACGCTGGCTGACTGACAGTGATAATTTTAAAATCATTGCCTAGAGACTTCTCCTAATTTTTTTTGACCATGAGGAATAAGAGAAACATACCTCTTTTCTACTCTCAAAGCACTTCATTTCATACACCTGTGATGGATGCACTCAACCCCCTTAACTAAACCTGCAGTAGTTTGATACAGTCTCCAAAGGAGGTAAAGGTCAGTGCTGTAGTTCTAGGAAACACAAAGGAGCAGAGAGCATTGAGGCATATGAGCTTGGAACATGATTGTGCAATTAACACATGAATTGAGTGTGATTTTTCCAAGATGCATTTATCAGGGACCAAAGAAAGTTGTGGGTTTAAGGAGTCTCACGCATACCTTTCCCATCATATATATTTCGACAACGAGCCAACCACTTTATCCCATAAATATGACAGTCTAAGGGAGCCACCTTTGAGCTCTCCCTGCTAGGCAGCATGACTGCAGGGCAGTCATCTCCTCTTGAGCTGGGATGCCTCTCAAGGTTGCTCCTGGAGGCAAAGACACTTTTTATCAACAACAGATCTTTGGATGAGTTCAATTTGAGTTCTCTCTAAATTGCAACTGGACTGCAAACCAGTGACTCTCCCCTTGAGCTGGGATGTCTCTCACTTTTTGAGATTCCTTACGTGAGGTGGAGATATCCTTTATTTCACAACAGATCCTTGGTAACTGACTGATAGCATGCTGAATTAATACTAATGAAATCCATGTAGCTAATTCCATTAGACATAAACCATTGTCCAAGCCTCATTCTAAAACTGGACCTAGTTGCACCTAAGTTCTGTAAGGAGTTTAGAAACCAAGGGGATCCACTATGAACCTTGTGACTCAACAGGAGGGTCTCTCTTACCCTTTTGCATGTTCGGTCTCTGTGTAAATGATTCTAAATCAATTTTAACTTGATTTTCTTTTGTATGTTTCATCCATGTAGTAGGTAATAGAGTGAACCTTGCCATCAAACTTTGTTAAATCACACTTTTATAAATTCATATTAAAACCACTTTTGCTAATACTTTTGATGGTGATTCTTTAAGTGACCTAAATCACTTATCCACACCACCACCATATATGAGCAAAATGGCACACTGGCTAAAAAGAGCATGTGATTTTTCTACCAGTGCCCAAAACTTGGTTCCATTCTCAGTACACCAACAGGGCTAGATAATGTTCCTTGCTGTACACCTGCTCACCTGCTCCACTTCTGCAGAACCAGGCTGCCAGAGGGCAGAACCAACCCTCCACTTTATATTACTTTACCCAAGATAGCAGCAGTGCAAAGTCAGAACTCTGCCCTTTTCAATTAATTAATTTCAAAGTCTTCCTGCATTTTCAATCAAATTTAAAAAGACTGCAAGAAATTACTTTGGAGCAAGGGCCTATGTTTATTGCCTTTCTTTTATATTTTTTAAGCCAACATAGATTGCTTGAAAGCTTGTCTACATCTTTCAGAAAAGCCTTCTTTGGGCCCAAACTGAAAAAAGCAAGCAAGCAAACAAACAAACAAACAAACAAACCCCAAACAAACAAAAAACCCACTACAACAAAAAACCCTATTCATAGAAAAACAATTTTGGGNATTTCTACCCATTTTCATCTCCAGGGGAAGAATTTATCTTCTAGGACACAAAGCTCGAGAAATCATGTTTGGTATGATGGACTGGTTTATGCAAGAACCTCTCCTCATGGTGGTAGAGGGGTTCAAAGCTCTTCACACACCCCCTTCCTCCAGGCACTTTTGCCAAAGCAAAAAGCACTAGAATATGGGATACACTGAAGTGGGGTTGTAGAGTAGCCCTGAAATCAGCTGGTTATCAAACTGAAGGATGATGCTTTGTTATCAATGCTACAGCAAGGAAAACCAAAACGGCTTCTTAGACTAGACATTCAAGAGTCCAGGACCAACTCCTCTTTCTCAATGTACTTGAGCTTGACAACTTGTATTTGAGGTCAGTGATTTCCAGTGGAGGAGGGAAACAGCTAAAGGAATTTTGGGGGACAAAGCTAGGACCGGTCATTCCGAAGTCATGCCCCCTTGTTGGGATGGATGAAAGTTTGACAAGAAAGTCTCACAGAGATGTATGCTTGGCAGAAAGATTTTTGAATGTAGAAACTGAGAAAGGAATAGAGATGGAAGCAAGTTTTGATATAGAAGAATAACAAAGGCCTAAAGGAACTGCTGAGCCAGTCTTACTGGATAACTAAGAAGGCAAAGATTATGTTACTTAAGAAAGGTTTTTATGACTTAGAGCAAAGGATAAGCCCACCTCAAACAGAAGATGTTTTTACCAAGCAGAAAGATACCAGAAGTAAATAGACATGCCAATGTTGTAAGTAGAAAAAAGGTCTCAGAATTTTCCACTGTGAGAAAACTGAAAAACCACTTCTAGCTTAAACTGTAACATACTAACCTTTTGTGATTGGAGAATAGTAACATGAATATTGTAATGTTAGTAGTTATGATAGGCTATAGGTAATAGTAAAGGTATTGATTGGTTGTTATGTATTAAGATGCTCAGCAAAGAAAGGTATATAATGTATTGTAACCAGAACTAAGAGGACTTCAGACATGCCTATATCTGTGGCTGATGGCTTTAGGCTGGGGTCTGTCACCCACGACCCGTGATTGCTGTCTGGATATAATAAACAGCATTTTAAAGAGACGTCTGGAGTCCCGCATCTCTCGGTACGGCTCTTACACCCCCTTACATCTCAAACTTGCATATCAGTGCCCTTCAAGAAGCAAACATACATTGCTTTCAGTATGTACTTGTACGCTGTGCCTACTTGTAGGGACTTTATAGTCCAGGAGCTCTGTCTGTAGCTGGTGTGCCTGCATACATCATGCTACTGCAGCAATATATATTCTCCAGCAACCAGATTTCTTTAAATGTATCATACTAATCAGGTCTCTGATCAGCTTTCTTTAATTCCAACCTGTTGACTTCACTAATCATTTCTCCCCTCTGCCAATGCTGCAAAAAGCAAACTAGTGAGCTTCAAAACAACAAGAAGAAAACCCAAACAAAACCAACCAACCAAGACAAAAAAAACTCCACCATAAACACACTGAGGAGAGGGGACCACCCAGAACAGAATCAATGCAGTCTCAGAGAAATCACAAGTTTATTTCCATCCAAAGAACCCTAGATCAAATTCACTGGTAAAGCATAAACTTCAGTGGAAATCCAAAGTTACAATTTCTAGTCTTGTGAGAAAAAATTCTATATAAAAACCACTGTGAAATACACTGGGACATATAATTGTTCTGAAGCTTTCTAAAAAGGACAGGCTTATTCTTGTGTAACATTGAAGGGAGACATGCCCCTTCTGTTCCCAGTCACAGAGATGACTGGGACTTCCTTCTATCGTTTTCACATTCTGAGGACTTTTGTTACATTTACTTAAATTACAATTTCAAAACTTTGTTACATTTACAAATCATGTCCAAGGAAGAACTGGACACGGCACTCAGTGCTCTCTTCTAGTTGACAAGGTGGTGATCGGTCAAAGGTTGGACTCAATAATCTTAAAGGTCTTTTCCAACCTAAATGATTCTGTGATTCAATTTATTGCAACTCAGCTGTCCTTTTCCAGCCACTGGGACCATATTGTGGAAATACAAAACAAGCACATTCTGAAGTCTAGTTCTGTTGGCATACCTATTTCTTGGTTTGCTACTTCCAAAGTAGAAACAGTTTCAAATGAAGATCTTTATTACTTCTCCTAATAAGACTATTTTTGTTTGTTTATCAGTTTGTACCTTTCCTTACAGCATTCTTGAGAATATACCTTCACTCCTAGTCTTTAAAAAGTTTTAATCCGGCATAGCCATTTGAATAGTCAAGAGTGAAAATGTGGTCATCTAGTTGTGAGTGGTCTTTCATGTTAATCCCTAGAGATGTGTCATACTTCAAGTTTTCACCTCTGAGCTACATACGATGATAGTCACCTCTCAAACCTGTGATCTGTAACAGTGAGCAGTTGCTCAGCATGCTGCTGTTTCTGACAAAGTTTACTGTATTAAATTTCTTCTAGTGATCAATAAACAGCTGTTCTCCTGTGCTGACAAATACACTAGTTGTCAGAATACTGTAATTCACAATCAATAATGCATTTACCTAAGTCTGAAAAGAGATGAGGGAACAGGAGAGCAGCAGTGTCACTTGTTTCAGAGCACATGGTGTCACAAAACCTGTAGTATGTCAGTAAGGTCACAGAACCTCTGAAACATCAATTATATTGGACAGAAGCAGCCAGATTATTTTAGAGCCAGCTAGAGGATTTGACCATACAGCTTTCACTAGGCTTCATGAGTACTAGTGTTCAGATCTTAGGTTCTTTGGGGAAAAACAATAGCAAGATTACTGATGTGCTGGTTTTGGCTGGGATCTTTAGCTTTCTTCACAGTACCCAGTATGAGGTTGTGTGCTGGAAAGACTGTTGATAACATAGAGGGTTTTTTTTATTATTATTGTTGAGCGGGGTTTGCACAGTGTCAAGACCTTTTCTGCTTTTTGTACTGCGCTGCCAGTGAGGAGGATGGGGATGTACAAGAAGTTGTGAGGAGACACAGCTAGGACATCTGACCGCAACTGACAAAAGGGATATTCCATACCCTATGGCATCATGCACAGTATATAAAGACAGGGGAAGAAGGAGAAAAGGGGGAGACATTTGGAGTAATGGCATTTATATTCCCAAGTAATGGTTATGTGTCATTTCACAGCTGTAAAATAGCTGAACACCTGCTTGCCCATGGGAAGTAGTGAATTAATTCCTTGTGTTGCTTGGCTTGTGCACACAGCTTTTGCTTTTCCTAGTAAACTGTCTTTATCTCAACTCACAAGTTTTCCAGCTTTTGCCCTTCCAATTCTCTCCACAATCCTGCTGGCAGGGGAATGATCAAATGGCTGTGTGGGGCTTGGTTGCTGGTTGGGGTTAAACCACAACAGTCCTTTTTGGCACTCAATATGGGGATCAACGGGTTCAAGATAACAGATTTGATCGGAATGTGCTATGACAAATGTATAGCTGTTAGTGCTGTTAATTAATTGGCAGGCTCCTGCGCTTGCATTGGGCTCGCTTGCCTGACTATATTATAGTGCTCACTAGTGGCTGTTTTTTGCTTCCTCTGCTTGCTGTAGTGCTGTGCTGCTCATCACCTCACTGTATTGTGCCTAGGAATGTTTAGATAATAGCAATGGTGATGTGCCTGGGCTGGCAGATTGCCAGGGCACTGCTGCTGTAATGGACAGGCTGGAACTCCAGAGTGAACTCGAGTTGAAGGGACTGTGATCTATGGATGAGTCCACACAAGAGCAGAGATCCACCTGCAGCCTGTGGAGGAGCCTCACACAGGAGCATTTGGATACCCAAAGGAGACTGTGATCCCATGAAAAGCCAGCACTAGAGCATGCTCCTGGCAGGACCTGTGGAGAGAAGAGCCCATACTAGAGCAGNCTGCACCCCAGTAAAATTTTTAAGTTGAGAAAAGAACAGTTTAATTATTGAAAATAAAGTAAAATACAGCAATAATGGTAAATTATGATAATGATAATAAGGAAAAAAACAAGTGATGCAAAATGCAATTACTCACTACCTGCTGATGGATGCCAGACCCCTCCCCTTCCTGAACCCAGATTGGTCGCCCTTCTGGGTAAATCCCTGCAGTTTATATACTGAGCATGATGTTCTAAGGTTTGGAATATCCCTTTGGTCAGTTTGAGTCACCTGTCCCAGCTATGCTCCCTCCCAGTTTCTTTTGGCAGAGCATGAGACAAGGAAAAAAGAAGTCCTTGACAAAGGATAAAGATGACTTAGCAAAAAACTAAAACATTGGTGTATTATCAACACCATTCTCATTCTGAATCCAAAACACAGCAGTGTAACAGCTACTGAGACGAAATTAACTCTACTCCAGCTGAAACCAGGACAAACAGGAACCACATGAACCAATGGAGGAGAAAAGCCTTAAAAGCAGCATTGTCCTGACCTGCAGACTAAGGGAATGATATCTGTGTATTATATCAAAGAATGGGAAGGAGTGGGATGGTTAATGAGGTTGTATTGGATAGCGTAGGAACTGCACATTATGTAAATACTGTGGAATAAGGGATGGAATGTGCTGGTTTTGACTAGGGTAGAGTTAATTTTCTTCACAGGAGCTAATATGGACTAGTATGTTTTGGATTTGTGCAGAAAACAATGTTGATAACATAGAAATGTTTTTGTTATTGCTGAGTAGCATTTGCACAGCATCACGGCCTTTTTTGCTTGTTTGCTTCTGATTGTCTCTCCAATCCTGCTGGCAGGGGAGTGATCAGAGTGGCTGCCTGGAGCTTGGTTGCTGGCTGGGGTCTAACCTCAACACTTACTCAAATTTCTGCTCTTATTCACAGACAATAACTGGCGTGAAGTTAAGTGTCCCCAAAATAATTTTGGAACTTGCTACAAGTTTGAAGAAATGAAACATCAAATTCCTGTCTCAGAGCTGTACAATGACCAACTGTAACATTAGTAATCCAAGATGATCCTCAGGACTGCTTTTAGTATTCAGAAAGCAATCCTTGCCCCCTCCTCTACAAGGAAGAGGGTAAATACCACATTTCAGACCACCATAATTTTCGCCCTTTTAAAAGGTTCGATTTTAAAAAGTATCTCACAAAGAAAATAAATAAATTAAACGTTAACAAAAAGACAATTCACTCCAGGTTAACGGCAAGCACTTTTTCTCCTAAGTGACAGTGCGCATGTGTTTTTTAATTTGTAATTGCTTCTATTCCTTGAAAAGCTGGCATTTCCATTATTTCCAGCAAATATATAAGCAAACCAAGGAACAAATCTAGAAGAGATTTAATTCAAAACCTAAGAGCAGTTCAGAATCTTCTATATCTCAGTTGGATAAGACAAAACACAGGACTGTACAAAGATCTCATATGCTTAGCTCAGTGGTGTGCAACTATGAACAAGTACCAAAAAGCTGAAAGAAAAGTCACCAGAACTGGTCTAAAAATATCAGATTTAGGGGAACGTGTGAAGTAATAACCCGAGGTTCAGAACTGCCAACATGAAGATCTGTTTAATTGATCAATTTGCAACATAAATGAAGAGGAACTACCACACATGATCTACACATCTCGCCTATTAAATGAACCTAAAACCACAGGACATTTTAGAAGCAACATCTGTCTCTGCATCTCCAGAACTCCACATCTCCCCAGCAACCCCAACTCTAATCCACTGCATGTTTACCATAATCGCTGTGCTTTGAGATGATTCTTCTGTACAAACTGTTGATGCAGCCAGGGAAGGCAGTCTGGAAGAAGAGGATAATGTTGATGTCTCCATGCCATTGTCCTCATTTAGAGCAGAAAGACCCACCATATGGTGTCCATTCAGTTCACTGGTTTTACTCTGAGCACAGGTCTGCAAAGAGCTGAGCAAAGTGCTGTTGCGGAGACAAGTAGTGCTGGGGAAAGTGCTCATAAGCTTTGATGATTTTTGATCACTCTCATCAGAGTCAAGTTTAGGAAAGGACAGGGACTTGATGTTGCTTACTGAAGTGACAGGGGACAGGGACACCTTGGAAGACAAGGACATCTTTTCACAGTTTCCCAACTGTGGTAAAGTGATAAAGCCATTTGTTTTGTGAAGGGGTTTGAAGTCCAACGTAGCCCTTTCTATGGATGTCAGGAGCTTCTCATCTTGCAACACAGACTCAGACTCTACTTTGGGCAAAGTATTATCTAATAGCTGGGCAACAATTGGCCCAGTAGTACCAACATGAATTTCAAGAATATTTTTTAATTCTTCCTTATCATTGATAGTTTTTAATTCTAGTTTGTCAAAAGGGTCTTCTTCACATTCAAAATCAGCTGGGTTGAAGTCTGCTTTTGGATGAGGTGGACTGAGAACCTTTTGCTTCACAATACTGCTGTTGGCTGGTGTGGGAGTAAGAATATTATTGTGCTGCAGGCTAGCGAGGATGGGGTTAATAGGAGGAGGCATGGCTTCAGGGCAAGGTCCCTCTGAGAACCCCATTTTGGTGATGCCCTCTGAAGCTGCTTTTGATTTTGCTAGTGCTTCTTCTGCCTTGTGTTCAGCTTCTCTCTGGGCAGCTTCAATTTTTTTTATATCTTCAGCCCATTCAATTGTTTTCTTTTCCAGTGAGAAGTCATACTGGCCAGGGGTGGAGGGGAAAGGAAAGGAGAAAAAAGATAAATTATATCAGGATCATAGCCACTACTTCTAATAGCAACATAAGTAACAGAATAAGAGCTACATTAATTACAATGGATAGGCATCAATTTTTCCCAGCATCTGTTTCCCAGCATATCTTGTCTGTAGGTTTACAGGCTGACAAAACTAAAAGACCTCAGAAATAGTTAATTTTGTCTCTAGCACTAAAACTTGTCTATAGTCTAGATTAAAGTATTCTATTTTGCCTCCTTCCTACACTTAATTTTGCTATAGAGCTACTGATCATCCGTTGGAGACTAGAAGTTTTTGGATTTTTTCCTTTCTTTCAGGGAATTTTCTCCCATCTGTTGCCTAAGAGAAAATAATGACTGGTACTTAAGAGAGACAAAAGAAGTGGCCAAGGTGGGAGGAAAGGGTGCAGCTGGCTGCAGCCTCTTAGATGAGGGGCTTTCTTTTGGAAGGGCAGATACTGGGAGATTTTGGCTGGGGGGTGAGGGGCTGGGCTCGGCTCCTCTCTCTCTCTCTTGCTCTTGGGATTGGAGGGGAATGGTCAAGTTGCTGCTACTGCAGGAAGAATTTGCTGCCACCTCAGAGTCCAGCCCAGCACTGCTTTTTCTTTACCGTGCGTGAGTCTCTGCTCATAAGACCAGAAGGTGAACTGGGACCTTAGTAACACCCAATCTGACTGGAAAGGACCCTCACCACATATTTGGGTGCCTCAGGGGAAAACCTGGGACCCCGATCCCCTCCCCCTTCCCAGAGGGTGTGTTTCCCAGCTTTGTGTGGCAGCTGCTATGTAGAAGACTGGCTGC
>VWZP01007331.1:4344-24522 GCA_013396995.1 Dicaeum eximium | reverse complement strand
CAGCCCCATATCCCATCCCTGGACATTCTCCAGCCCCATATCCCACCCCTGGACATTCTCCAGCCCCACAATCCATCCCTTGGCAGAACCATGGTGTCCCCCACCCCCAGCTCCCTCAGGAATTCCCCATTCCTGGACATTCCCCAGCCCCAGAACCCGCCCCGTGGTGTCCCCAGGTGTCACCTGTGGCGCTGGATGTCAGAGGCGCAGGTGGTCAGGATGTTGATGGCCGTGAGCCGCGTCTGTTTGCGGGACGGGACGAAGACCAGGACGGGTTTTTTGGGCGAGTGCTTCATGATGGCGTGGTACACGGGCTTGGCCATGGACAGCAGCCGCGTCTGCGTGTGGCTGATGTTGAAACCCTGCCAAAAATCCCAGATCCAGATGAATCCCAAAGGATTCCCTGCCAAACTGGTGGGAAACGCTGGAAAATTCGCCTAATTCCGGCATGGTAATGGTTGATCATTGTATTGGTGATTAATGGTCAATCCCAGTCTCGATCTATCCCAACCCATCCCAGCCAAATCCCATTCCCATCCCAAGGGATCATTACCAAGGATTAATTAAACAAGAGTTACGAACAATCCCAAAGGGTTTTTCCAAAATTAATTAGACAAGAACTGACCACGATCCCACGGAATCATGGCCAAGAAATACCAATGATCCCAAGGGATTTTCCCAAAAAATACCAACGATCCCAAGGGATCATGGCCATGAATTACCAGCGATCCCAAGGGATCATGGCCAAGAATTACCAGCGATCCCAAGGGATTTTCCCAAGAATCCCAGCCATTCCCACCCCTACCTGGATGTGCAGCTCCAGGGGCACGGGGCGCACGTTGGGGTGGAAGTTGAAGGTGGCGGTGGCGCTGCAGCCCAGCCAGTGAGCCACGTCCTTGGCATTGGACAGCGACGAGCTCAGTGCTACGATGCGGATCGGCCGCTCGATCTGCGACGAGATGTAGCGCATGCGCGAGCAGATCACCTCCAGCACGGGCTGCGGGGGAAAACAGGGTCAGAAATGGGATTGGGAATGGGATCAGCGAGCAGATCACCTCCAGCACAGGCTGTGGGGGAAAACAGGGTCAGAAACAGGATTGGGAATGGGATCAGCGAGCAGATCACCTCCAGCACGGGCTGCGGGGGAAAACAGGGTCAGAAATGGGATTGGGAATGGGATCCATGAGCAGATCACCTCCAGCACGGGCTGTGGGGAAAATGGGGTCAGAAATGGGATTGGGAATGGGATCAGGAGTGGGATCAGAAATAGGATCAGGAGTGGAATCAGGACTGTTCCTGGCTGAGATCCATCCAGGAGACCCCATGGAAACCCCTTCTGACCTTCCCAAGGCATGGACACCTCTCATCCCATCCCATCCCACCGGGGGCAATTCCCATCAGGAGAACCTGCTCCAAACCAACTCGAGACCCCACTGGGAAGCTCCCATTCCGTGCTGGATCCATCCCCACCCCATTCCCAGGGCTCTCACCCCGTTCTCGCCCCCGATCAGGTGCACTTCATCCACGATGAACAGGTTGACGTTCTGGACGTTCTTGCGCTGCTTCCAGCGGCGAGACAGGATGTCCCACTTTTCCGGGGTGCTGATGATGATGTTCCCTTTTCCCAGCAGCTTCAGGTCCGTGCTGGTCTCCCCCGTGAGCAGCACCACCTTCTTGTTGAGGCGCTCCTGGAACTTCTCGTACCAATCCATGAAAACCTGTGAAAATGGGGATCGGCCTCGAATCGGGGCGGTTTTATCCGGAATTCACACAGGAGAGGTGGCGTTATTCCCAAAATTAGGGTTGATTCCTACCAAATTCCTCTCAAACTGGGGGAATTCCCACCAAATTCCTGCAGAATTCACACAGGACCGGTCTTACTATCCTGAAATTGGGACAATCTTCTCCAAATTCCCCTCAAGTTGAAGGCAATTCCCTCCAAATTAATCTCAAACTGAGGCAATTCCTGCAGAATTCCCACGGAATCCACCCCAAAAAGCAGCAGGACGGGCAAACCCTGAGTCTATCCCATGAGAATGAGGGCTGAAGGTGGGAATTCCCACCCTGCAGGGAATTCCTGGGGTTCACCTGCTCGGCCAGGGCCTCCATGGGGGTGATGTAGACGCAGCGGCCCTCGGAATTCTGGAGGAGCATCCGGAGGATGGCGAATTCCGCGCAGATGGTTTTCCCGCTGCCCGTGGGTGCGCCCACGAAAACGTTGTCGTCACTGTTGTAGACCGTGTTGAACACTGGGAAAGTGGGAATTGACAGGAAAGTCCCCGTGGATTTAGGGCAGAAAATTTGGGAATGGGGTGGGGAGATGTGGGCTGGATCCAGCCAGAGCGAGAGGAGCTCCAGGAAAGGATCTTTAGGGATAAAGCGCAGATCCCAAAAATCTGGAATAGGGGATAATCCACAGATCCAAAACTCTGGGAGAGGGGATAAACCATGGATCCCAAACTCTGGAATAGGGCATAAACCATGGATCCCAAAACTCTGGAATAGGGGATAAACCATGGATCCCAAAACTCTGGAATAGTGGATAAACAATGGATCCCAAAACTCTGGAATAGGGGATAAACCATGGATCCCAAAACGCTGGAATAGTGCATAAACAATGGATCCCAAAACTCTGAGAACAGGGGATAATCTACAGATCTCAAAACTCTGGGAGAGGGGATAAAGCACAGATCCCAAAACTCTGGGAATAGGGATAAACCATGGATCCCAAACCTGGGGAATCCAGGTGGGATAAGAAGGAACAACCCCAACTTCCAGGACCTGCAGAACACCTCAGAAACCCCAACACCCAACCCCCAAACCACTCAGTGATTCCCCATTCCCCACAAAATTCCCGCCGGAACCACCAAATCCCAGGAAATCCGGGCGGGATGAGGATGTGGAACCCCCACCTTGAGTCTGGATGGGGTTGAAGAAGGGGAACTTGTCCTGGTAGAGGCTCTCGAAGGCGCTGTTGCGCAGCGCCGACACCGGCAGCGGCTGCAGGTCCAGCAGCTCCGTGGGCGGCGGGTACTTCTCCGGCAGGATCAGGTGCCGGAAGGAAACGGGGAGCTGGGTCTCGCAGGCTGAGGGATGGGAAGAATTCCTGAGTTTTGGGGGTGGGAGGATCCACAGGGGCTGGGTGTGCCATGGGGGTGAGGCACGGAGAGCCGGGGTTGGGGGTGGAAGCAGGGAAAGGGATGGGAAATGGATTCCGAAGGTTTTTTGGGAGAGAGGATAAACCTGGAATTCCCAAAGCTCTGGGAGAAGGGATAAAAAACAGATTCCAAAGGTTTGGGAGAAGGGATAGACCAGGGATCCCAAAGTTCTGCTGACACTTGGATTCCTGCAAGTTTTTCCCTGGATTCCAGAGGATTTTCCCCCAAGAAAAGGGGGATAAACCACAAAATCCCAAAGCTCTGCTACCACTTGGATTCCAGGGGTTTTCCCCCTGGGAAAAGAGGGGTTATAAACCACACCCCCAAACTGCCAGGAAAAACCAGGACTAAAGCCCAGAAACGGGGCACTCACAGAGCCATAAAACCTGGAATAAACCCCAGGAAAAACCAGGAATAAATCCCAGGAAAAAGCAGGAATAAACCCCAGGAAAAGGGGCACTCACAGAGCCAGCGGTCGGACACCACTCGGATGAAGTACTGGGGGGGCAGGGGCTCGAAGACAGGCACAAAAAATGTCACCAGGTGCTCATCCTGGGCATATTTGGCCTTGAGCAGGAAATATTCGTGGTGCAGGATCACCTCGCTGTCCACGTCCTCCACCAGGATCCAGAAGGCCTCGGAGGAGCCGTGAACCTGGAAAAAAAAAAGGGGAAGCTCTCAATTCCCTGTCCCAGCCCTCACAATACCAGCTCTTCCGGCCCCAAAATGGCTCCTTTTGGTCCCAGGATTTTGTTTTCCCTTGTGGTTTTTACAACTGAATCCCAGATCTTCTGGTTTTGCCCAATCAGGGCATTTTCTCCTCATGATTTTCAAAATCCAACCCCATAAATCCCATCCTCCCCCACAATCAGGGCATTTTCCCCTCACAATTTCCACCCCTCACCCTCAAAATCCTCCATTTCCCCTCACGATTTCCACACCCCAGGCCCAGAATTCCCCATTTTCCCTCATGATTTTCACAATTAGGCCCCAAAATTCTCCCTTTTCCCCTCAATCAGGGCGTTTTCCCCTCATGATTTTCAAAACCCAACCCCATAAATCCCATTTTCCCCTTACAAATTCCACCCCCGACCCCCAAATCCCCCATTTTCCCTCAGGATTTCCACCCCCAGCCCCGTAACTCCCCTTTCCCAGCCCAAATCCCCACTCTGGGTGCTCCCATCCCACCTTCTCGTCCCACTGGAAGTCGGGAGCGATGGTGAGCTCCACCTTGAGCGTGGAGCGGGTGATGGGCTGCAGGTGCACGGACAGCTCCAGCTTTGGGAACAGGTGCACGTATTTGTGGATGGTTTTCCCCATTTTCGGCATCCGGATCAGCTCCCCTGTGGGGGAGGGTGGAAAAAAAATGGGATGGGATCAAGGTGGATCCCAAAAAGAGCGGGATTCTGAGGGTGAGGCCTCTGCTTCAGACCCTCAGAGGAATTCCTGGAGGAATTCCCCCTTTTCTGAGGGGAAATCCCCATTTCTGAGGGGAGATCCCCATTTCTGAGGGGAAATTCCCCAGTTTCTGAGGGGAGATCCCCATTTCTGAGGGGAAATTCCCCAGTTTCTGAGGGGAGATCCCCATTTCTGAGGGAAATTACCCAGTTTCTGAGGGGAAATCCCCATTTCTGAGGGAAATTCCCCGATTTCTGAGGGGAAATCCCCCATTTCTGAGGGAAATTCCCCCTTTTCTGAGGGAAAATCCTGGAGAAATTCCCCAGCCTNCCCCATTTCTGAGGGAAATTCCCCGATTTCTGAGGGGAAATCCCCCATTTCTGAGGGAAATTCCCCGATTTCTGAGGGGAAATCCCCCATTTCTGAGGGAAATTCCCCCTTTTCTGAGGGAAAATCCTGGAGAAATTCCCCAGCCTCAAAAAGAAGAATCCATCTAAACCAGGATTTGGGGGATTTTAACCCAGATTTAGGGGCTTTTAGCCAGGATTTCAGGGATTTTCCCGTGCCATGATCCCAAACATCCCCCCAGCTCAAATTTGGGGGATTTTAGCTCAAATTTCAGGGATTTTAACCCAAATTCGAGGGATTTTAACCTCTAGTCGGGAGATTTTAACCCGGATTTGGGGGATTCTCCCGTGCCACGATCCCGAACCCATCCCCAGCCCGGATTTGGGGGATTTCCCCCCATTTCAGCACCGATCTCGTTGTGGTTGAGGTCGTAGAGGCGCTCAAAGGGGAAATTCTTCTTCTCGATCTTCTTCACCACCTCCTCGGGCAGCTTCTTGAACTGGCGCAGGGGACACATGGACTGCCACCTGTGGGGGACACCCCAGGGGGCTCAGGGGACACCAGGAACCCCGGAAATTTCAGGAATTCTGTGGGATCAGGACTCACATGCGCTTGTCGATCATCTTGCAGAGGTTCAGGGTCTTGTCGGTGAGCTGGGCCCAGCCACGGTTCAGGACGATCTCAAAGATGGCTCTCATCAGCCTCCCGGCCGACTGCGGGACAGGGAGAGGTTCTGGGGTCACATCCCGGCCATTCCCAAATTCCCATCCCACCCCCTGGGCCACCCTGGAGGGGTTTGGGGTGGGAATGACCCAAAATCCCAACTGGTGTCACCCCAACTGGTGCCAGCGCACAGCGTCGGCTTTGGACACTTCCAGGGATCCCTGCTCCTCTGGGAATTCCATCCCAGCCCCTCACACCCTCACAGGGAAGGATTCCTTCCCAAAATCCCACCCAAATCTCCACTTTCCCCCTGTGAAGCCTTTCCCTCTTCTCCTGTCATCCCGAACCTTTTCCCACCTTTCCCTTTCCAGCACAGAACGGTAATTTCGGATTTCCCACCCCAAAGGCCTCTGAGAGGAGCAGCTGTTGATTCCCAACTTCCCAAATTTCCAGGCTCTGCCGCCGTTTTCCCACATGGAATTACTGGGACACCAACTGGAAGCTCCCCTGAGGATCCCGCTCTCACCCAGAGCTTCCCACCGCTCCCTGCCCCGATTCCCAGGGGGAATTTTTGCCCAAAACTTCAATTTCTAGAGTGGGAACAGCCTTGACCTGGCCAGAATGGAGCAGCTGATTCCCAGCTTTTCACATCCAGCCTTTGTGGGCCAATCCCACTGGGAATTCTGAGGGAATTCTCAGCTCACCTGTGTGACATAGACCATGTCGGCCATGAGGGCGAATCCCTCCAGCTTCAGCTGCGAGATGAAGGCCTGGAGCAGGACGTTGATCTGGGAATGGCGATGGAAAAGCTCTCAGGGAACATCCCAGGAAAGCTGCTTTTCCTGGTGCCACATTCCTGGGAAAGCTGCTTCTCCTCATTCCAAATTTCCCAGGAATCTCCTTTTCCTGGCACCCAATTCCCTTCTCCCACCTGCCCTTTTCCAGCCTCCCACCAATCCCAGGGATCACCTGGATCTGCAGCTCCATCCAGGATGTCCCAGAGAGGGAAGAGAGCAGAATTCCCACCAGGAATTCCCAGCAGGGCTCACCTTGGCACTGGGCTCCTCGATGCTCTCCTTCACCGGGATCGGGACTCGCTCCAGAAGCTTCTGCAGCTCCAGCTTCTCCTCCTGAGGGAAAACAGGGATGGAGGGTGGGATGACCCCTCTGGAATGGCTCTGCAGCACCCACACATTCCAGGTCTTCCTTATTCTTCCCAACTTCTCTACAAAAATTTGTCCAAACACTTTCTCTCCCTGCACCGGTGATCTTCACAGAGCTGGGAAAGGGTCTGGTGGTTGTTGGGTGTTGTTGGGTGTGGTTGGCTGTTGGGTGATGGCTGTTGGGTGTTGTTGGGTGTTTGATGCTGGCTGTTGAGTGATGGCTGTTGGGTGTTTGATGTTGGCTGTTAAGAGTTGCCCGTTGCCGTACCTCGCGCACGGTGATGTTGCGGAACTCCGAGGACAGGGAGAAGACGCGGAAGAGCTCGATCTCGCTCAGGGTGGGTTTCAGCAGCTGGTTGTACGTCTGCACCGTCTCGTTGGTGATGTAGTAATGGCTGGCGATGCGGCCCAGCTCCGTCACCTGCGCGGACAGCCGGGAAAACGGCGGGAACAGTCAGGATAAACCACGGGAATGGTGGGGAGAAAAATGGCCAGGAGAACAGTAGGAATGGCCAGCAGAAACCCATGGGAACAGCTGGAAGAATCCACAAGAATCGTGGGGAGAAACAACAGGAAGAGCCAGGATAAACCACAGGAATTGTGGGGAGAAACAATGGGAACATCCAAGATAAACCACGGGAATGGCCAGGATAACCCACCCCACCTGCAAACTCCCCATTTTCTCACCCTCCCACCTAAAAATCCCCTTATTTTTTTCCATCCCACCTAGAAATTCCCGTTTTTTCCGCCGTCCCACCTGGAAATTCCCGGTTTTCTTGTCGTACTTGACCAGGTTGTTCTTGTCGAGCATCAGGGCCGCGGTGTGGACAAGGTCGAGGCGCCGCTGCTCCAGGAGCGGATCTGCCTTCAGGTCGTCGTGGGAGATCCCGTAAAGCGTGGGCGACCGCAGCATCCGGATGTACAGGTACGTGTATCCCAGCCAGTTCACCGCATCCTACGGAATTCCCAAATCCTCAGTGCTCCCAGGCACGTCCTGGCACGCCCCGGGGAGCTCCAGAGTGGAGCTGACCCCGGCTAAATCCCACAAAACACAGCTGGGAAACCCAGGGAAACCAGGGAAAAACTGCTTTTCCTGGTGCCAAATTTCCAAGGAAAACTGTTTTTCCTCATTCTAAATTCCTAGAAAAGCTGCTTTTCCTGGTCCCAAATTCCCAGGAAAACTGCTTTTCCTAGCCCCAAATTCCCAGGAATTCTGCTTTTCCTAGTCCCAAATTCCCAGGAGTTCTGCTTTTCCTGGTGCCCAATTCCCCTTCCTCACCTCCCCCCACATCTCCCAGAAAACATTCTGCAATTAACCCTCAAACACCCCCAGATCTTCCCCTGATTTTCCACTCCCACCCCAAAAACTCTTCCAAAAACATCCTAAACTCCCCAGTCCCAAAAATCCCCACCTAGGGGGCCGAACCACGGCCACAAATCCCTACGGAAAATCGGGAATTCCAGGCAACCTTGGCATTCTGGACGTTCCCCAGCACAGCCTCGGCGTTGAGCATGTCTGGGAGCTTGGCCACCATCTGGCTCTCGATGGGCAGCTGCTGGTTGAGCAGGGACAGGTAATACTGGAGCTCTCCGTGGGAGGTGATGAGAATTCCCTCTCCTTTCGTGTCGTACTGCGGCCTCCCGGCACGGCCCAGCATCTGGAACCGGGAAAAACAGCTCGGGAAACTCGGAATTCTTGAGGGATTATCTCAGGTGGGTTTGGGCATGGAATTGGCTCAGGTGGCTCTGGGCATGGAATTCCTGAGGAAATATCTCAGGGGGGTCTGGACAAGCAATTCTTCCCCCTCCCCTCCAACCCCACAATACCAGGAAGAACGAGGAGCACAGAGGAAACCCAAAACTGGGATTTTGGATGGGATTTGAGGTTGGGAAGGTCCCGGCCAGGATCCTGGGATGTTCCCAGGTCCCACCTGGAGGATGTCCAGCGCTCCCAGCTCTGTCCAGCGCCCCTTCTCTGGGCTGTACACCTGTGTGCCTTTGATGATCACCGTGTGCGCCGGGAGGTTCACACCCCAGGCCAGTGTGGCCGTGGACACCAGGACCTGCAGGAGAACTGGGATCAGATCCAGCAGGAACCTCCAAATCCAGACAGGAACTCCAAACTTACACAAAACCCTCCAAATCCACCCAAAACCAGGGATCAAATCCAGCCAGGAACCTCCAAATCCATCCCTTTTCCCACTTTTCCTTCCTGGACAACCTCCTCCTCAAAACATCTCGGAAAATCCGTTTTTATCTCCCATTTCATCGTTCAGGAAAATCCCTGCTTTCTTCCACATCAGGGCGGGGTCCTAAATTTTATCCCAAAACAGGGCTTGGGTGGGATTTGGTTCCGGAATTGCCTCTGGAATTCTGCTCCCACCTGGATGTGTTTGTCAGCAAAGAGATCCTCCACCAAGGTCCGGTCCACGCGCGTCATCCCGGCGTGGTGGATGGCGAAGCCGTAGGGAAGCAGATCCTTCAGCTCCAGGTTCTGCAGGAAAACAAATCCCAAATAATTCCAGGAAAAATGGGAAAAGTGGGAGGTTCCATGGGAAAAGGTCTGGAATCAGCACAGGGTTGGGTTGTGGGGCTGGAGAGGGTGGAAAAGCCATCGGAGCGTGTCCCCAAGTGCCACATCCGGTGTAAGATCCCTTGGAAATTGGGGATCCAACCTTTTCTTGAAGGAATTTTCCCAAGTTCTCCTTTCCCAAATTTTCCCAAATAAATAACTCCACCTCCTCCATGGATAAAGGGCTGGAAAATGCTTTTTCCCTGCAGAAATTTTCCCGAACTTCCCCAAATAACAAACTCCACCTCTGCCCTGGCCAAAGCTCTGGACACCTCTTTCCCTGCTGGCTTTTCCCGCCGTTTCCCTGGCGGATTTTCCCATTTTTTCCCGTTTTTTCCCCAGGATCACCTTGCACTGCTCGGCCTCGGTGCGGAGCACCTCGGTGGAGGCGGAGCCCTCGCGCAGGAACAGCCCCAGTGTGTCCTTCTCCAGGCACATGTCCCGGATGGCCCGCGCCGTCTTGCCCGTCTCCTTGCGGGAGTGCACGAACACCAGCACCTGGGGAGAGCTGGGAATGAGCCTGGCATTCCTGGGAATGAGCCTGGCATTCCTGGGAACAGGGTGGGAGACCGGGAAAAGAGATGGGATTCGTCCAGGTGGGGTGAACACTCGAATTTCTTCATCCTGACAGGGTAATTCTGAATTATCACAGCTAGAAAAGGCTTTTTTGTCCTCTCAGATTCCATGGAAAAGTCAAATTCTCACAACCCAACCCAGTATTTAGGATGGGAAGAGAGCTGGGATTAATCCAGGCATGGGTAAACATAAAAATTCCCTCATCTTAAAAGGACAATTCCTAATTAATCAGGGCTGAAGAAGTGGGAAAAGTCATTTTTCATCCTCTCAGTTTCCATGGAAAACCCAAATCCTCAAATTCCAAACTGATTCCGGTGTTCAGGGTGAGAAAGATCTGGGATTAATGGATGCACAAAAATTCCCTCATCCTAAAGGGATAATTCAGAATTTAGCAGGGCTAGAAGGGGGAAAACTCATTTTCCTTTCAGTGTTCAGATGGGAAAAAAAAATTTTAAAAAAGGAAAAACAGGAAAAAAAGAGGGAAAACTCAAAACCTCCACTCCTCTGCAGCATCAGGGAAAAAAAAGGAAAAAAAAAAAATCCCATTTTTTCCAGGATTAAGGAGAAAGGAATGTTGGGAATGAGGGGCCCAACCTGGTTCTTGCCAGCGTGCTCCATGATTTTCTCGTAGACGATCTCGTTCATGATCTGGAAGCGTTTGATGGCTTTCTTCTCCGTGATCCCCACGTAGGTCTGCTCCAGAGGCACGGGCCTGAAGCTGGGGATGGGAAAAACATCCATGGGATTCATGGAAAAACCACCAGGTAAAACAGCCCTGGAGGAGGGGAATTCGTGAAGAAAACACCACGAAGAAATATCCACGGAAAAGGGAATTAATGGGGAAAATATGACAAAAACACTGCATGGAAAAGAGGAATTAATGGAGAAACTGGGACAAAAAAACTCCGTGGATGAGGGGATTTCATGGAGAAACCACCAAGAGAAACCATCCATGGGAAGGGGAATTTTCCCCAGGTTTTTCCCGGTACCTGTTGTCGAAGTAGAACAAGCCCTTGGCCGGGTCCACGCGCAGGAAGGTGGCCACGTCCTCGTAGTTGGGCAAGGTGGCGCTGAGCCCCACCAGCCGCACGTCCTCCTGTGTCATCTCGATGTTGCGGATGGCCCTGGCCACCAGCGACTCCAGCACGGGCCCGCGGTCGTCGTGGAGGAGGTGGATCTCATCCTGGAGAAGGGGAAAACCCATGGAATTCTCCTCCCTGATTTGTGGGATCGTCTGGTTCCACCTCGGGTGTCACGCTCGGGCAGGTCTAACCTGGCCTTGAGCAGTTCTGGGGATCTTGGCTGCTCTGGGAATTCCATGCCAGGTTCTCACCACCCTCACCCTTCCCAAAATCCCATCTAAACACAGAATCCTGGAATGGTTTGGGTTGGAAGGGATCCTAATCCTCATGTGGTCCCACCATGGGTGCCACACTTGGACAGCTCCAAGGTTCTCCACTCTCCAAACCCCAGATCCACCTTGAGGAACCCCCTGAAGTTCTCCACCCCCAAACCTCAGATCCACCCTGAAGAACCCCCTGAGGAACCCCCTGAGGTTCTCCATCCCCAAACCCCAGATCCACCTTGAGGAACCCCCTGAAGTTCTCCCCCCCCAACCCNCCTGAGGTTCTCCATCCCCAAACCCCAGATCCACCTTGAGGAACCCCCTGAAGTTCTCCCCCCCAAACCCCAGATGCACCTGGAGCAGCCCACCCCTGTGCATTCCAGGTGCTCACCAGGATGACCAGGCGCACCAGCTGGGTGTAGGTGCGCTCGCCGCCCTTGCGGGTGATGATGTCCCACTTCTCGGGCGTGCACACGATGATCTGCGTGGCGCTGATCTCCTCCTTGCACAGCTGGTGGTCCCCGGTCAGCTCGGCCACCGTGATCCCGTAGGTGGCCAAACGCTGGGAAAAACCCGCAGGATGAGCGTGGAGAGACCTTTCCATGGAGGAATGACCCCAAAATCCCACCCAAACTTCTCCTGGTGCGGTTTGAGGGCGTTCCCCTTTGTCCTGGTGTTCCCTGGGGTAAGATCCCAAATCCCACCTGGATGTCCTCTCCTGTCAGGGAGCTGTGCAGAGCTCCCCCATCCCCCTTTTCTCCAGGCTGAGCTCCTTTCCCAGATCCCTCCGGAATTCTCCAGGGCCTTCTCCCTGCTCTCCAACCCATCCCCCATCTCTGTTCCCAACCCCAACCCCTCCACAATCCCAAACCTCCCCTTGGATCTGATCCCAAACCTCTCCTTGGATCTGATCCCAAACCTCCCCTTCGATCTAACCCCACTCATCCCAAATCTCCCTTTGGATCCAACCCTGCTCATCCCAAGGCTCCTCTCAGATCTGGCCCCAAACCTGCCCTGGGCTCTGACCCCAAACCTCCCCTCAGACCCCGCAGACCCCGGTGCCTGCCCCACCTTGCCGAAGCTCCCGACCATCTCCTGCACCAGGGACCTCATGGGTGCGATGTAGATGATCTTGAAGTCGTCCACGTTGATGGTGCCGTCCATGTTGATGTGTTTGCCGATCTCCCTCAGCATGCACATCAGCGCCACGTTCGTCTTCCCCGCGCCCTGCAACCCAGAAATCCTGTCCAAAAATCCTGGAATTCTCCATGGAAAGGGTCACCCAGTGGCAGCTTTGTCTTCCCTGCGTGTCCGTCCAAAAAAATCCTGGAATTCTCCATGGAAAGGGTCACCAAACACCTCAGCCCAAAGAGTTTGGTGCCCTGGGCTGGTTCTGCACGGCCTGGGCTCCCCTGGGGATCCAGAGATCCACCCAGAACCCCTGGAGATCACTCAGAACCCCTGGAGACCCATGGAGATCCATAGATCCACCCACAGCCCCTGGAGATCCACCAGGATGGATCTGACCAACCCAGGCCCTGTCCTTTGCACTACCAATGGGAAGGAGGAAGCAATTAGAGGAAAAAATGGTGGTTTAGGGTTCATTTCGCTTCTCATCATCCTCCTCTAATTTTGTCATCAATAAATTCACTTTTCACCTCTAAGTCCAGCCTGTTCCACCCTCGGAATGTTTTCTCCCAATCCCTATCCCAACTCATGAACCCTTCATTGCTTTTTTCGAAATTAATTTTAATTAACTTTTTCTCTCTCTCACTTAATTTTTCTCTCTCTCTTACTAAATTTTTTCTCTCCATTCATTTTCCCCTCTCCTGTGCCCAGCTGTGCCAGGGGAGGGTGGCCAGCTGATTTTTGTGGGTGCCCAACCCCAAACCCCCCCGAAATTTGGGAATCTCACCGTGGGAGCACAGAGCAGCAGGTTCTCATCCGACTCCAGCGCCGCCCGGAACAGTTTGCTCTGGATCCTGTTGAGGGTTTTGAAGCCCTCAAACCCAGCCTGGGCATATTTGGGAAGTTTTTCCACAGAAACCAATTGCTGGGAAGAGGGAAATACAAGGAAAAGGAAGAATTCAGGTTTTTATCTCCACCTTGAAGATGCTGGAGATAGGATGGCAAAAATCAGAGTGGGGAAAGATCAAAATGATCCCACTCAGGAGAAGTGGATGCACACAAAAATTCCCTCATCCTTCAAAGGACAATTCCTAATTTTCCAGTGCTGGAAAGGAGGGAAAAGCCTTTTTTTAATCCTCTAAACCAGAGCTGAGGGCTCAGCAAAACCCCAGCAGGGGAAACTTGGGGCAGGACGAGCAGTGGGAAAAGGAGAATGGGGAAGTTCCTGCAAAAAATGGGAAATTGTGGGGTCAAAAAAGGGGAAGGAGGGATGAGAAATGCGAAAAGGGGTATTGGGAAGTTCCTGCAGAAATGGGGAAACGGTGGGGCTGAAAAGGGAAGGGGGGGAGGCAAATCACAGAATCCTGAGATGGTTTTGGTGGGAAAGGACCTTAAATCCCATTCCATTCCACCCCCAGGGACACCTTCTCCCACCCCAGGAGGCTCCAATTCCCAATTTCCCCAAAACCACCTGCTTTTCCTGGTGATTAATTTTCCAGGAAATCTGCTTTTCCTGCTGCCCGATTTCCCAGCAATGTTTGGGGTTTGAAGGGATTTTTAAATCCCTTCAAAAACCCCTGGACCTTCCCCTGGCCCCGATTCCAACCAGCCCCAGCTGCTCTGGGAATTCCACCCCAAATTCACCTTCCAATCCCATTTCCATGTCCCACTCTGACCCCATTCCTGTGTCCTGTCCCTCCATCCCTGATCCCAACCCCTCTCCATCCCTTTGGGATCCCCTTTGGGCTCTGCAGAAGGGCTCCTGGAGCTTTCCCTTCTCCAAATCAACATTCCTGGGAATGACTGGGGCTGGAAATCCTGAAACTCCAAACCCACCCAGCTCGGAGCTGCCAAAACCATGGCAAGAAATGAAAAATAAATCCATTTTCTCCTTTTTTTTGGGAACAAACCTCGTCAGCCCCGAAGGGTTTGGGTTTGAGGGCGGGCACGTGAACCTCCTCGTATCCCTTGCGCTGCCTCCGGAAGGATCCGTCTGGGAGCTGGCACCTCTTGTTGGCCATGAAGTGACTGCCCTGGGCAAACACCAGATCCTCCAAATCCAGCACCTGCCTGGGAGCCAGAGCCTGGGAAAAAAAAGGAAAAATGGGAAAAATGGGGATTGTTTCTTCTTATGTCTGAAGGGAAAGCTGCTGATTCCAGGTGGGAATTTGTCTTCCCTGTGGGATCTCTCTGAGAAAAAACTTTTTTTTGGGATAGCTAGGGGTGTTCTGTGAGCAAATCCAAGGATTTTACCTCTCCTCCTTGGTCCAGATCCATGGATTCCAGATCCGTGTCCATGCGGGATTGGCGCACGCGCTCCCGCCGGGAGCGTTCCTCCTGAGGGGAAAAATTGGGATTCAGCCTCTTCCAAAGTGCTCCTGTTCCTTCAACTCCATCAGGAAAAGGTATCCATAAACCAGGAACAACAATTTGGGATCTGTTGTGGGAGTTGGGGGGATTTCAGGGTGATTTCTTGGGGTGATTCGGGGCAAGGATTTTGAAGGAAAAGCGAACCCTTGGAAAGCAGAAGCGGCCACGGCAGCGTCGCTTCCCACCGACTTTTGTGGGGATTCCCAGCCCAAACCCAAATCCCACAAATCCCCCAGAGCTTCCTGACCCGGATCAGATCCTCTTTCTCTGTCTCGTGGAGCTGGTAGAGGAATTTGGAGAGCTCGGGGTCGGCCTCCATCTTGCCCATGATGCGCTCCTTCTCGGCCTCGCTCTGCGCGCTGGCCAGCAAGGTGCAGTACAGGACTGGGGGAATGGCACAAAACATGGGAAAATCAGCATTTTGGGCGTGTTTTTGGAGCATTTGTTGAGCTTTTTATGGGAATTTTTTTTTTTTTTTTAATTTTTTAAATGGGATTTTGCGTCCATAAACATTCCCGTCCCACCCCAAACCCAAACTCAGGGAAATAATGGGATTTTCATGAGATTTTTATGGGAATTTTTGGGACTTCACATCCCTAAACATTTCTGTTCCACCCCAAACCCAGGGAATAATGGGATTTTATGAGATTTCGTGTCCCTAAACATTCCCCAAACTCAGGGAATAATGTGAATTTTTAGGATTTTCCCAGGTTTTGTCCCTAAACATTCCCGTCCCACCCCAAACCCAGGGAATGACTGGATTTTGATGGGATTTTGATGGGATTTTTTGGGATTTCGTGGCTGGAATTCCATTGAAAAAGGGATAAAAAACTCACTCATCATGCGGTGCTGCCTCAGGACCTTGATGAAGTCGAAGGTGTTGAAGCCCAGCAGCAGCACCAGCTGGTTCTCACATTCCCGGTCATCACTGGCAGTCTGGGGAGAAAAACATGGAATTTTCACACCCAGCAGAACCAGGATCCATCTTCCACGGGATGGAGGTGAGGGGAGGCTGGGAAAGGAGTGGAAAACAAACCTGGAGGCTAAAAAATGAGCCCAAAAATTCCCATTTTTCCCCAAAAACACAGGAATCAGGAAGGGAACACCCCATGGAGGTGCCTCCAGAGGGAAAAACAATCTTAGAGACTGGAAAACAATCCCAAAAATCCCCATTTTTCCCCAAAACCCTGGAAATCAGGAGGGGAACAGACCCCATGGGCAACGATTTCCCACGAAAAACCACCACAAACCCAAATCCCTGAGAATTCCCAATCTGAAATTCCTTAAAAACGCAAGGAAGGAATTTTGATCCAAATTCCCATTTTTTTAGAAGGAGAATTCTCCCAGATCCCGAGGATCTGGAGGCCACAGACCTTGAGGATCTCCAGGACCTCATCTGCCTTTTTCTGGGAGACGATGGCGTCGTCGTAGAAGCGGCTGAGCTGCCGCTGCAGCCAGAAGGCGTCGATGTCCCGGGGGTGCAGATCCTTCTTCTTGGAGCTCATCAGCTCCCCTGCGGCCACCAGCTGGAAAATCCCAAAAATTCCCTTTATTCCTGGGGTTTGGGGAATGTCCATGGACACAAAATCCCAAAAAATCCCATTACACTGCCATAAAAATCACATAGAAGTCCCACTGTTTTCCTGGGTTCGGAGCCAGGGTTTGGGGTGGAACAGGAGGGACATGAGCTTGGAAAAAGCCCAAAAATTCCCATTAAAATCCCAACAAATCCTATAAAAATCCCATAAAAACCCAAAAGACAATCCCCAAAATTGCCAAAAAATGCCCAAAAAATCCCAACAATGCCCATTATGCCACGGAAATTCCCGAAATTCCCAGGAATTCCCAAACTCACGTTGGCCGAGAGCGTGCAGCGAACCACGGCCTCGTCCCCTTCCAGGTCATCGTCCGAGGCCTCATCCCGAACTTCTCCATAAATGTCCTCGTCCCCTTCCTGCAGGGACATTCCCATTTTTACCCTTTTCCCCCTTCAAAAATCACATTTTTACCCCTCTTTTCCTGCCCAAAATCCCTTTTTTTATCCAAAAATCCCAAATTTTTTTCCATCTAATAATCCCATTTTTACCTCTCTTTTCCCTCCAAAATCCTGTTTTATCCCTTTCCTCCCAAAATATGGGATAAAGGGAAATGGGATAAAGGGAATGGGATGGGATAAAGAGAAATTAGATGTGATAAAGGGAAATTAGATGTGATAAAGGGAAATGGGATGTAATAAAGGGAAATGGGATAAAGGGAAATGGGATGGGATAAAGGGAAATGAGATGTGATTAAGGGAAATGGGATGGGATAAAGGGAAATGGGATGGGATAAAGGAAATGGGATGGGATAAAGGAAATGGGATGGGATAAAGGGAATGGGATGGGATAAAGGAAATGGGATGGGATAAAGGAAATGGGATGGGATAAAGGAAATGGGGTGGGGCTGATCCCACCTCCTCGTCGGACTCGAACTGCACGTTGACCCCGTAGGTCTCATCGATGTTGTCATCTGCAAGGAACAGGGCATGGAATTCCTGGGGATTCCTGGGAAGTCCCCATGGAATTCACCCCCAGTTAACAGGAGTCAACAGGATAGCCCCAAAAAGCAAAGCCAGTTCCTTTTGGGGGCTGGAAAACCATTCCCAGAGGGGTTCTTTGTGGTGTCATCCTGAAAAATGGGATCTAGGGTCCTCAGTTGGAATAAATGGGGTTCCAGGAGGAAAACAAATGGGAATCCACAAGAAATCCCAAAATAAGCCCCTAAAAATGCTGAAAAAAATCAGAAATACACCGAAAAAAATACCTGAAAAAATCCTCAAATAAGATAGAAAAAAATCCCTCAAAAGTCCTGAAAAAATCCAAAGAAAATCCTGAAGAAATCCAAAGAAAATCCTGAAAAAATCCAAAGAAAATCCAAATAAATCCCAAAAAATCCCAAAGAATCAAAAACAAAATTTAAAAAGTTACATAAAATAATGGCTTAAAAATCCCAAAAAATCGTGAAAAAAACACCCCAATATTTTTTAAAAACGGCAAAAAATTTGTGAAAAAATCGCAAAAAAGTCGCAAAAAAATTGTTAAAAATCACCAAAAAACCTGAAAAAAATCCCAAAAATTTCCCAAAATCCCCAGAATTCCCCCGAGCTGCCATACCCATGTTCTGGATGTCCTTGTCCCCCCCGTAGTCGGTGATCTTCTTGCCCAGGTTGACCAGCACGTGGTAGCGCGTGTCGTCCGTGGGGCCCAGCAGCAGCTCCACCTCCTTGCGCCGCTCCTTGTCCCGCAGCTTCTCGTTCTTCAGCACGGCCAGCACCTCGTCAGCTGCTCCACACAGGATGTCCCGGGGCTGGGAATGGGGGGAGAAGGCACTGGGAACTCCAGCCAGGACTGGGAATCCTCATCCCGGATTGGGAATGGGATAACGCACTGGGAACTCCAGCCAGGACTGGGAACTGCCAGCCAGGACTGGGAATTTTCATCCAGGACTGGGAACTGCCAGCCAGGACTGGGAATTCTCATCCCGGATTGGGAATGGGATAATGCACTGGGAACTCCAGCCAGGACTGGGAATTCCCAGCCAGGACTGGGAACTCCAGCCAGGACTGGGAACTGCCAGCCAGGACTGGGAACTCCACCCAGGACTGGGAACTCCACCCAGGACTGGGAATTTCCATACCAGACTGGGAATTCTCATCCCGGATTGGGAGTTTCCATCCTGTACTGCGAATTCTCACCCTGGACTGGGAAGGAGACAACACACTGGGAACTCCCACCAGGACTGGGAATTCTCATCCAGGACTAGGAACTCTCATCCCGGATTGGGAATTCTCATCCAGGACTGGTTTAGATGGGATTTGGGGAAGGAATTCTTCCTTCTGGAGGTGGGGAGGGGTTGGGATGGAATTCCCAGAGGAGCTGGAGTCCCTGGAAGTGCCCAAGGCCAGGCTGGAGCCACCTGGGACAGTGGAAAGTGTGAGACCCATGGTGGGACCAGATGAGCTTTAAGGTTCCTCCAATCCAAACCATTCCATGGTTCCATGTGCTGGTTTGGATGGGATTTTGGGAAGTAATTCCTGGCTGGGAGGGTGGGGAGGGGCTGGGATAGAATTCCCAGAGCAGCTGAAATCCCTGGAAGTGCCCAAGGCCAGGCTGGAGCCACGTGGGACAGTGGGACCATCCCAACCCATGGTGGCACCTGACAATCCTTGAAGCCCCTCCCAACCCCAGTGACCCCACCCCGTGGGACACCAGGGCTGCATTCCCCAGCCCCACAAGCCCAGGGATGAGGATCCCAAGGCTCACCTGGTCGCCCAGGGCGGCCTGGATGAAGCTGAGCAGGACCTCGTAGGTCTCACGTGTCTCCTTGGTCTTGGGCTTGTAGATGATGCCCACCATCTCATCGATGCCCTCCGACAGCAGCGTGTACCCCTTCATCTTGTTGATGTCGTGCCTGTCCTCGTCCCTCTTCCTCCTCCTGCAAAATTTGGGGAAAATCCGCAATCAGAGACTCGAATCTGCTCTTTCCTGATGGATTTATTCCCAAAAAAAGGGGAGAAATTGATTTATTTATTATTTATTTTTGTTTCTCGCCATGGTTTTGGCAACTCCGAGCTGGGTGGGTTTGGAGTTTCAGGATTTCCAGCCCCAATCATTCCCAGGAATGTTGATTTGGAGAAGGGAAAGCTCCAGGAGCCCTTCTGCAGAGCCCAAAGGGGATCCCAAAGGGATGGAGAGGGGTTGGGATCAGGGAAGGAGGGACAGGACACAGGAATGGGGTCAGAGTGGGACATGGAAATGGGACTGGAAGGGGAATTTGGGGTGGAATTCCCAGAGCAGCTGGGGCTGGCCCTGGATCCCTGGGAACATCCAAGGTGGGGCTGGAATCGGGGCCAGGAAAAGGTCCAGGGGTTTTTTAAGGGATTTAAAAAGTCCTTCAAACCCAAAACATTGCTGGGAAATCGGGCAGCAGGAAAAGCAGATTTCCTGGGAAATTAATCACCAGGAAAAGCAGATTTCTCAGGAAACTGGGGAGCAGGAAAAGCAGATTTCCTGGGAAATTGGGCACTAGAAAATGCAGCATTTTTTTTGGAAATCAGGCTCCAGNTTGTTTTTTGTGTGTTTTTTTTTTGTTTGGTTTGTTTTGTTTGGAAAAGCAGCCACCAGCAGAACCAACTCCCCAGCTCTGCCCCCCCAAACCCAAACCCAAACCCAAACCCAACCCAGACTCCCCAGCCCCGTTATTTGGGATGAGAATTCCCCACTCCCTGCTCACTTGGCTCTCCTCTCCTCCTGCATCTGGGGTTTGGTCCTCTGGGCCTTGTCCCCCATGCGGGTCCCCTCGAGCTTCCCCACCAGGGACAGCACCTCCCCCGTGGGCTCGTCCCGGCGCGTGCGGTCGATCAGCGAGCGGTCGGCTTGCAGCACCAGGTTGGAGTTCTGCAGTGGGAGGGGGAAATGG
>VWZP01007325.1:23347-38551 GCA_013396995.1 Dicaeum eximium | reverse complement strand
TGATAAAATCCGCAGAGTAGCAGTAATAACCCACAGAACTGTGAAAACAAATCCTCAGAAAGATTTCTGGTATCATCTTACTGAGATTGCTCATGATCCATTTTCCCCTTCTTTCCTTTTTTCTCTTTAAACAAAAAAGAGAGATTTATTAATGAATGAGAAAAAAGTTTGCTGGCATATATTTCGCAAAGAGTTGTTAAAAATTACACCAGTAAAATATTTTTATATTTATTAGTAGCAGGGATTTTCCTGAGGCAGCTAAATTTGAAAAACTATTATTTTCAATTTTGAAATTATAGAAATAATGAAGGAAAAAAATCAGGCCAAATAGCAACACTTTGAAAAATTTGTTTGAGCTACTAACTAATGTTGAGAACCTTCCTTATTCACCTGAATGAATAAGGATTTATGGCATAGATTCCCATGAAATTGTAGAGAAGTTAAAAGGGACAATCAATATGTCCTTAACCAGAAACCTTTTGGATGATTCTAATAGAACGATTCCCTTCAGGTCTCAACAGTAGCAATTTTTACATGGCTGCAGAGAGCCAGATTAATCTAGAGGTTTGGAGGTGAGTGGATGTGGACATCAAAAATAACATTATAAATCTGGAATACAAAATGATTTGAAATCAGAGAAGGTTGTCTTTCTTATTGAATCCAAGATAACTATTAGTCAAGTAATAGTCATGGTAATGAGGTGTATATGGGTATTGTAAAGAAGGATTCACTAAATCTGATTATGATACCTGAATGAGGGATAAGACAACATGTTCTAAAATCTTTGGGTTTGTTTTGGGGTCTTGTTGGTAGGTCTTGTTGGTAGGGGTCTTGTTGGTCACAAGTATGGGGGCCTGGCATGTGTGATAAAGTAAAGATCTTGGTTTTGCATAATTTTGTTTTCTGGAGGTGAAAAACAGCTACAGGAGTGCTCTCCTTCATCAGGTGAATTGTTTGTGATGCATCTGTGATGGAAGCTCTCAGGGCAGAGGGGACCTGCTGCCACCTCACTGAGCTCTGTGTGGGACACACTTAATGCTGCCTGTGCAGAGGAATTTAATTCACTAATTGTGGTGATTAAATCCAGGTCGCTCTTAAATAGAGTTCTCCTAACTAGCCAGTGTGTCCTTCAATGGCTCCTGATGTGAAATTCCATCACTTCAGCTGGAGAGGTGTATGCCATGGTCAAGGTGGGTTTTGTTTTCACGTTTCATAGCATCAGAGAATGTTTTAGGTTGGAAAGGACCTTACAGACCATCTTGTTCTGATGCGCCTGACACAGGCAGGGACACTTTCCACTGGACTAGGTTACTACAAATCCCATCCAACCTGGACTACAACACTCCCAGGGATAGGGCAGCCACAGCTTCTCTGGGCAACCTGTGCCAAGGCCTCACCCTCACAGAGAATAAATTCTTCCTAATGTCTAATCTAAACCTACCCACTTCCTTTTTATAACCATTCCCCCTTGATTTATCACAAGATGCCCTTCCAAACTCTTCCTCCTTTAAGCCAATTTCCTCACACATAAGGAATTTAATCCACAGAAGCTGAGATCTGTGCCAAGCTCATATGTTTCAGTTTCTGTAGAGATTCTGTAATGGCTAGACATTATGTCAAATGCTTGCTGCACCACATTGCCCTCCAAGCCTGGTATCAGTAAAGTGAAGCCCAAAGGTTCTTGCATGACTAATTTTGAGGTAGACTAATTAATGAGGTAGTTTATTCCCTGGAGACCGTGGTCCCAGAGGTGGCTTGTTGGGAGAAGGGCTCAGATACTCAAGAAAGAGGAATAGTTTCAAATATGCTTCTGTCCTCCATGTCTCTTTGCTTTTTTTCTGACATAACTCATTAAATACACTTTCTTAATACAGTGGAAACAGTACAATGGCTGTTCCATTCTATTTAAAGACCTAATACACATGATACCTACTTCTGGGAAACACCCCTCAAGAGTTTTTAAAAAACAGAAAGAAAATTGAATGTTTACAGTCAGTTGTTACGTAGTTGATACTCCTTTTTATACAGTTAGCTTACACATTTAAAAAAATATTTAGTATCAAATTCCCTCTCTTCCTTTGGATTTACTGAGACCTAAAACTCCCACATTAGGAGAAGAATGTGTAATGTTATGGAAACAATTTTCCTTTTTAGCGTTTGTTGTTGGAATTATTCTAGTTTATATGAGAGCTGGAGAGCAAGAGAAGTAGAGAAAGAGACGCAGATGGTCAGAAGAAGCAGGTAGGCACAGAGGCACATTTCCATGGCCTAGATACTTATCGGTGGGACATGGGGGCTCCAGTCTCTTTCGCAATAAATTATGTGTAGGCTGGTTTCCCATGGCAACACGATCAATTGGTCTGTGGGTGAATCTGAGTCTCCCCGAATTTCTTTCGGAACTTCTTGACTGTTTTAAATCCAGGGGGTTTCAGAAGTGATGGTCTCAGGATAACGATGCATCCACATATTACAGTAATAATAATAATAATGATAATGATAATGATAATAATAATAATAATAATAATAATAATGATGATGACAGAGAAAGCAGGTGGGATAATTGCAGTAGCTAGAACACAAACATGTTTTTACCATGTGAGGTCTTCACTGTGGGAGTCAAATACAACCTTTCTCACCATCAAAGCCATTCAAAGTTCATAGAATAGAATATGGACTATGGAAAGGACACATAAGGATGATTGAATCCAGTTGTTGGATTCAACCCCACAAATCTCACCGTGTGCCTGAGAACATTGTGCAAACACTTGAGCTCTGTCAGGTTCGGTGCTGTGGGCATTCCCTTGGGAGCCTGTTCGAGGTCTCAAGATCTCTCTGGGTGAAGAACCTTTCCTGATATCCAAGCTAAAGGTGGCCTGGCACAGCCCCAGGCCATTCCCTGTGTGCTGTCCCCGGCACAGCCCCGGGCCATTCCCTGTGTCCTGTCCCCGGCACAGCCCCGGGCCATTCCCTGTGTGCTGTCCCCGGCACAGCCCCGGGCCATTCCCTGTGTCCTGTCCCCGGCACGGCCCCGGGCCATTCCCTGTGTCCTGTCCCCGGCACGGCCCCGGGCCATTCCCTGTGTCCCGTCGCTGTCCCCGCAGAGCGGAGCTCAGGGCCTGTCCCTCCCCTTCCCTCACCGGAGCTGTCCCTGCGCTGGGCTCTCCCCTCAGCCTCCTCCGGGCTGAGCAGGCCCAGAGCCCTCGGCCGCTCCTCACGCGGCTTTCCCTCAAGCTCTACTCCTCTTAAAGGAAAGTAAACCATCAAGACAAATGGTTTCAATATCTACCAGGTAAAAACCAACAGAAGTTCCTGGCTTTGCAAATACTCAGCTTTTAATGGCAAGAATGCAGAAACAAAGGAATGCAGCCCGTCTCAAGTGTGGAGACACCTCAGTGGCTGCTTACATTGATATTGTCACTAAGAAGCATAAAACACTACAGGTCCCTCATAGGGGGACAAGAAAAAGTACTATTACAAGTAGATGTGAAGATAACAGGACATTTTAACAGAATACAGCACAAAGTCATTCAACAAAAATGGCACAGATCTATTGGAAATCAGGTTTTGCTGCACTGTTTATGACTGTCATTGGTGTATCCTCACTGCTTCCCTTTCTGGATAAACTTCCTAACTTTATGTCCATTTCCCTTAATAATTTGTTTTTTGTTGTTGTAGCACAGAAAGTCATGAAATCTCTCAAATAGCCAGCCATGGAATAACCTATAAGGTGGTTCCTACTAACAGTCATGATGCTGCCAGCCTGAGCTCATGTATGAGACTTCCCAAAAATGGAAACATAAATGCTGTTAACTGGTACAAAGTGTACTTTGAATGTTTCTCATGTTCCCTTTTCAAGTGGGACTAACAACTCTATTATTTCAATTTTTTGTTTAAAATAAATTTATGTTCTAGATGTTAAATATCTGGTAGGGTTTAACCCTTAGTTTATTTTTGTTCTACATAATATCCAAAACATTTTTAAGGCCTTGAATGTGCACAGTGTAGGGTTATTTGTTTATGCTTGTGGGCATATACATATACATATACATATCTCTGTGGAGAGGTCTAGGCACTAAAGGGTTCCAATATGCAAGAGTTAGTATTTCTTATAAAACCAGTAGTTTGACTCATTATGCAGATAGATTTTGCTTGCAACCAATATGGAAAAAGTCTTTCTTGTTCCTAAAATTAAACTTTTCAGCTGGGAAAAAGATCATTCCATTCCCTCAAAATAGCCAAAAACATAACAACACACACACAAACACACACATACACACACACACACACTCACATATACAGATGTGTTTTCACCTCAAACTCACAATGAGAAAAAGTCTTCTGGGCTTCTTGTATATTTAACATCTGAAGCTAGTTTTAGCACCATATCTGCATCAGATATATATTTATATGCACATATATACAAATATTATATTATGCCACACACTCATGCACACACACACCCACACACGTGCCACATAGACACACATATATATATCTTATGAACATCCTCATAAATATATTAAGATTTAATCTCCAAGAAAACATTATCTTCTTTCCTTCTTTTCTAAAATCTCACTTTTAAATTACATATTGTTGTTTACAATAAAGGGGATATGTAAATGAAGAAAACAGATAATTTAATTTTTAAAATGGAGAAAGAAAAGCAACTGCTTAATGTTGGAGAAAAAAGAAATTAAACCAACAAATTAATCTTTTCAAGTCTCTAGATTTGAGAGGCTTCTGGTTGGACTGATAGAGGGAAGAGCTCATTATGCAGGGAACACATATGGTGTCCTTAAAATATAACTCCTGAAATACATTATTTTAAGAACCATTATTTACTGTGTGTGTAATATGCTTTTATTATTTATGGTCAGGTGCTTTTTAATTGGAAGTAGGCTGGGTGCCTTCCAAAGAGGTTGGTACCACTTGTAATGAGTCTTTGACTGATAATCAAAGAACACATATTTAATTATATGCTCATATATTGCCTGTGTTTGAAGGGGGATCTGGGGAGGGGCTCATCAGCATTCTTTGGGTAACACCTTGAAGTGTTCTCAGCATCCAGTTCTGCAGAAGCACCTCTCTTTTGCAGTAGAGCAAATGATTTATACTGCCTGTGTTCCTCTTTTTTTAAACTGACAATTTATCTAAACTAGAATGTTAATAATAATAATACTAATAATACTAATAATACTACTACTACTACTACTACTACTAATAATAATAATAATAATAATACCTACATCAAATTGCTAGCATACTTGTGAACTTAATGACAAAGTTTTCTTTGAACATTGGATTTTTTTTTTCTCTGTCTTCTTTTCTGTAGCACACAGCAAGGGGTATTATTTAATGCACTTACTGCTAAGAAAAATCTTCCTGCCTCTGTTACAGGTCCAGCCTTATTTCTTGTTCAGCAACTGATTTTTTTGGTCAGGATTGGTTTGGTTTGATTTTTTTGTCAAAATTAAATATGTGCCTTCTCTCAGTCATGTTTGTCTGTCACAGATTCAAAGGCCTCTCTCAGAGGTGAATCATATACATTGCCAGTAAGGAAAGGTAACAAAAGAAAATGCAAAGGAGCAGAGGGACAGAGAGCAATGCCCAAGGTGTACCTCAGAAGGGTTTTAAGACAGCTCAGCATGTAGCCTCCAAATTTTTCTCCAATCTGCTTTACCTTGATCTACAGTATTTGCAGATCATAACCCAGCAGCATTAGAACAAGGATGTAAAGGAGCTTTATGTTCCTGTGATACAGAATTTGTAGTGGACTGCTGCTCTTCATGCTCTGTGTTTAGACAGTGCACTTGGGGCGAATCATTAGAAGGGACCATGAAAAGTTATTTAAACTTCCTGAGCATTCCTCAAAATTAAGCGGAATAAACCGTTGTAATAAAGATCCTTTCACCCCACAGAATGCTTATCCAGCCTTTTTCTCATCCTGCTATTGCTACTTTCTAGGCTGATGTGCTTTGTTATGAACAATCATCAAGATCCAACTTTTAAACATATTAATAATAAATTTCTAAAATCTCACATCAGAAACTAATCCCATAAGTTTCATTACTCACCATCAAACACGTCTTCCTTTCAATTTAGACCCGACTGAATTAACAAAGTATTCATCTCCTTTCCTTTTCTGCAAAAGACTGGCTACCTGATTTCATTGTTCAACAGCACATGGTATCTTATATTCTGTGCTCCGTACTGCTGTGCCTTGTTCTATGCAGCTGGCACAGAAATTGCTGTTTCTGGGCCAAAAGAGATTAAAACTTTTATAGCTCCACCAATTTAGTTTAAGACTACAGACACCAAGAGCTTGGAAGTAGTAAAAATCCTACTTGACAGCAAGAAAGTTTAACACTCACATGCATGCACAAACACACAAAATGTACATGGATGGTCGGAGTTTTATGGTGATTCCCTGAGGATCAGATTAGAAAAAAAATTGTTTTTGTTTGGTACAATCAAAAGGTAATAATAGCCTGTTTGCCTTATGCCAGCATTTCCCCTCTACCTCTTTCTCTTCGCCCTCAATCCTAATGTGTCATTCTGTAGTGCCCATCAGTCCTGTAAGATTATAACAGAATCATTCATTACTTCAGCTGATGCCCCAAAGATTGATAAATATTTGTTAGATATCAAGAGATGATTGCACACTGAAATATTAATAGGCATAAGGATTCACCAGCTGTCCACTCTATTCAGACTGAAGAAAAAAAAAAATGTAAATCACTTTGGCTGCTGGCACAAGACATTCTACAGAATTTGGCTGGTGCTGGAATCACCACACCAAAAAATTGTTTACTTCATTTGGGCCTTATCACCTTCCTACCTAAGGCTGGAATGCCAAGAGGCGATTTGTTCAGGGACTCACACCTTCAGCACTTCATGCAAAATGTACTTCTTTCTGTGCAACTGACCCTTTATGTGGAAGAGTTTAAATAGAAATGCTTTCAAACCATAAATTAAATCAAACCTCTTACCATCTCAGTTCCCTAGTACTCTCTTTCTGTCTCACTCCGTGTCTGGAAATGGAAACTTAAATTACTCCACGTAAATCAGTTTTTCATGTGCTTTGTATTAGAGCAGAGTACAGCCTGCTTTGCACATTATCACTGGGGGATTTGGACTTGGATTTCTTGCTTCTTGTGTTGGGGCTTTTTGTCAGCAACATCAGCTGTGTTCAGCTTCAAAATCAGTATTATATAGACAGCTAACAAAATAACAGATGAAAGGGAGTATGGAGAGATGCAGGAGCAAATTATGGGGACTTTGGAGAAAAGGAAAGAGAGTGTCAGTGCTGTAAATAAATAAAATAATTATTTGATTTTTATGAAAACAGGTATTTTGGCTGTATTCTCAAAATGGGAGCCACTTTTTATGTACAGTTCATGGAAAATTCATGGATCACTACCCAGGCACTGTTCGCTACATGAGACACAGGGCAGAACCTTTTAATTTTGTGCACTTCATGACCAGTAAAGACAAAAAAAAAAGTGCTGTTAGAATATACAATGAAGTTACTTCTTCTTCCCTTCCTGCAGAGGGAAATTAATATTTGGTTTACTACAGAGATGAATATAGATTTTAAGATGATCCAGTGAGGATTAATTAGAAATTAAGAAAGAAGACATTTCTGTCACAGAGTTACAAGTTAATAGAGAAAACAAGAAAAGGATACTGGAATCATCATTCTCCAAGACAGAACCTAAGGCTGTTTTGTACAGATTCACATGGAGATGGTAACTAATGCCAAATTATTAGAGTTTAGTTTGTGGGAGCTCCAGGTTTCTTTAAGTGGAAATCTTACTTCTGAAAGAGAATTCACTGGTTTAAACAAGTGTTCACATCTGGAAATGCATTATGCATAGTTAGCAAGTATGAAAGTTTAAAATTGTTAATCTTGGCAAAGGAAGAGATGTGCAAAATAAAATCGCCTGATGTCTTAAGTACTCTTCAAGCTGATTATCTAACCTATTCAGAGGAAGATTAGAGGAACGTTTGCCCAAAGGTGAAATTTGCAATTCACCAAAATGATATTTTAGAATAGACTCCTCTATAAACATTACCCCTAATGTGTTTATATATACAAAAAAAGTATTCCAAGTTAGCCAGATGTTCCTGGTGTTATTGAGCCTGAACTGCATGACCTGTTAGTCAGCTGTGGTGGGCTGACCCAGGTGGACACCAGGTGCCAGCCAAAGTCACTGCCCTCCTCAGCTGGGCAGGGAAGACAAAAATATAGTTAAAGGTTCATAGGTAAGGACATGGTAAGGACAAGGACAGATTCTTCACCAATCAGTATCACAGGCAAAACTGACTTGATCTGGGGAAATTAGTTTATTATCCATTAAATCAGGGTAGGATAATGAGAAATAATACCAAATACTAAAACAGCTTCCCCCACCTATCCCTCATTCCTGGGCTCAACTTCACTGCTGATTTCTGTGCGGTTTCGCCCTCAGCTGTGCAGAGGAATGGGGCATGGAGCTTAGGGAAGCTGGAACTGGCTCTGTTGGACATGGGTGAAGCTTCCAGCATCTTCTCAGAGAAGCCACACCTGTAGTCCTACCTCAAACTGAAGCTTTGCCATGCAAACCAAACACATCAAAAGAAAAAAAGATCAAACACATCTGGAAGAGAAAGTAAATGAGTTCAAGAGATTTAATTCTTTAAGATTCTCTAGAGAAAAATGACCTCTGATTCCCTTATTTTGACAGCTACTTGCCAACTGACAGCATATCCTCTTACTGAAAAGCTCTGCTAATGACTAAAAATATTATTGCTCTAGCCAAGCTTGGCATACTGCTATATTGAATTAAAAAATCCAACCAGTTAATACATTTACCTTAACTCAAATAGGTTACAGTTCAAACTCAGTCCTATCAAATTCCATGGGATTTTAATGATTGGCTGAGGTTTGTTTGAAATCCTATGATCTCTCAGCCTTAAAACAACTAAAAGCAAAACATTGTTGTTGTCACTGTTTGTAGCAAGTATCTTGTGCATTAAAAAGAACAGATACACAACCATGTGGGAGAGGCAATGGCATTGAATAGGAAAGTATTCAGGAGCTAACAGCAGATTACATCTGGAAACCTTTTTCTTCTTTGTTTTCCTTTTAAGATTAATTTTAGGCAGCTTGGAGTTTTCTACTGAAAAAAAAAAGTGTGCTGGGTATAAAAATACACATCATATTTGTGCCTTTGGCCTGTTGTTGGCCATGATTCTGAGAAGCACAGCCTGAGAAAAAATATTAGACCAATTTTTGCCAGTTTTTTTGTTTTAGTCAGTAAAATGGATGTCCTGGGCATTGAACTCTTGTCCAATGTGGTGTCACATGTGACACTCACAGAGCTCAGATGGCCACTAGGTGCTCACTGACCTCAGACTTCAGGTTCTAGACTAAGTGGATCATCTTCTACACTGTCCATCACTGTCCATCTAAAATCTGTGTTTTAGGAAAATAATGATATTGATTAAGAAATATTGATACTTCTATAAAAGGTAGGCATTGAGAGCACCACATTGCAGACAAAACTTTGATGAACCATGTGGGCTCTACCTCAAAAAAACACCTCATCTCTCCTCAGCCACTATTTCACTCAACTCACGTTCCTCTTTGCAGATGCGTCTGAAGACCAGCCTACATTTAGAGTCTTTGATTTTGTTAACGTACATTTGCTCCTGCTTAAACCTCTTCAGAAAGACACCCTAAGGCAAGGCCTCCCAATACATGCCCCCTTCCACCATTTGCAGGATGCCCTGGATGTTCACCAGGACAAAAGATACAAGGAAGGATGAGTTTGGTGGGTTTAGCACCCTTCTGGAAGCTTCATCCTCAATTTGGTGTAGACACAGGAATAACTCTGTGCTATCACTTCTCTGCTCACTTAACAGGAGATGGTATTTCCTTGCCTTGCAGGGGTTTCACAAAGTTTAATTCATCAGAAGGGACCACTGTGAGGGAGTTTTTGCAGGCATGAGGACCTCAGAATGGCCTAAATAATTTATCCCTGTTTTTTTTCTTTTACCCAGTAGGCTTCTCTTTAAAATGCTTCCAGCCCTTTAAAGTTTGGGAGCACACTGTACTTGTGGAAAGAAAAAAAAAATTACAAAGAAAAAATGCATAATGTATGATAATGTTGAAAGTAGCAAGAATTAAAGTAAATGGTCTGATATAAAAAGGGTTTCAAACAGGATTAATAATTCTGCAATTTGTTATACAAAGTCAATTTTTCCACTTCCAAAGCTAAGTTGCCTGGTGGGGTTTATTGGCTCACTCATTATTAGGTATATATCACTTTTATTGTTTCACATTTTTATGTGTTTATAAAAAAAAAAAAGAAAAAAAAAGAAAAAAGACATTATTCATGAATAAAACATTTTTGCTCTAAGCTGCCATATATGAAAGTTGGTCTAAGAGCCTATATCCTCTTTTATTGGAAAAGGGAAATATATTGTATATTTATATATTTATGGGTTGGTCTGTGTTGAGAAGTTTTGTGTGTTTGTATGCATATGAACATATATATGCATATGTATATATGGTAATATGGCAAAATGTGTGTGCATCTATTGTGTACCCCATTACCATATATATACACACCAATCTTTGACAAAAGACTCCGTGGTACTAAGAATTATACATTTTCTTTCTGATAAACCTTCCAAACCCTGCCCTCTTCTGCTCCATTTAACTTATCCTGGAGACACCTTTTGTAAACACCGCTCTCCTTTCCCCCTTTTCCTTATCCATAGAGTGGATATCCATGGGGTTTCTTGGGTGCCCATAATCCACTCTGCTAAAGCCCCGTTCCTCCTCTAGTCTGTGGCAGAGCTGTCTCCTGTCCAAATGTCACCTGAGAACGCCAGACATGATTGAGCATCCAGGCAGCAGTCAACGCACTGCTGCAGATGATGTGAGGAAATGTTAGCTTGATAGATAATAGTTTTATTTTTGGTCTTCCTAATCACTCTGCACCTGATAGGAGTTTTATATGATACGAAGTGGTATCAAGAGACAGATAGGAGTTGATAGGGAACATTTTTATGTATGAATTTATTTATTTATTTATTTATTTATTTATTTATTTACTTATTTACTTATTTAGAATATTTGGGTGCAAGGATTTTTCTGGGAAGTTTCATGAGGATTTTCTTCTTTCTTTGCTCTTCCTTCATCATACGAAAGTTAATTTTCTGTTGGCAATTTTGGACTGGAGTTTTAGAGTTTATAGAAACAAAAATTAAAGAGATGTCCAGCAAACATAATTTCAGTTGATTTGAGGGAACTCACTCTTCTAAAACCAGCTTTAAAAAATGGAGGTTTTACTGAGAGCTCAGCCTTTGACCTTAAGACTCTGTCCTCTTTAGTGTTGAGAGGTAAATTACATTTGCTAACTTCATCTATGACACCACACAAGTAACTCCATAAATGCTCCATAATTGTGCTGTGATTATATGGTTATTGCTGCACATTGTCAACAAAATGATCACCCTGAGGCCCCATAACTCCAGTGTCTGGCACATGGTAATTAGCTAAGAAAGAACTAGGATCTAAGGGGCTCTGGAGGAACTCTTTCAGCACACACACAGGGAAATTAGCACGTTGAATGGACACCTCCAAAAAAGAGCAACAGTGGAGACTGGAGCAGGAAAAAGCATTTTGAAAAACATTTGAAGAGCATTTTGAAAAATGTGAGACACAATCTTAATGGAGGACTAAAGGCATTGCAAAGCAAGAGAAAGAAAGCTAAGTAATATCATAGTCCACTGCCTCACAGAAAATGTTTCTGCACTAAGTTGGCCACTTGTCATCAGAAACAAGGCCAAGGAGGACTTTGTCCCAATAAGAGCTGGCTCTCTTTTATTTTTTACATTAATAGCTGCTGCAGCTGCAATCAGGTCTATACTGGAGATAAAAAATTTTAAGAGAGCTCTGAGACAAAGACTTTATGACATCTACTGCATATTTTTCCGTTCTATTTGGAAATATCTCATCTGTCCAGCCACTGGACTACAGTGTCCTGTTTGTTAAGCCCAAGACCATGAGTGTTCTGCCATTTGGCCAGACTTCCCTCCTGCGTCTCTAATGTAGGCCGAGTACTGGAGCCCTCTATGATGACAGCCAAAAAGTTTTTTTATGCAGCTTAGATTGCATGGTTGGGAATGCAAATATGACACGTACCATATGACACGTGCTTTCAGCACAGCAGGGTCTGTTTGGTTCTGCCTGCAGGGAAGCTAACCTTACAGGTAGGAAACAAGTGGGCCATGGGATTTGCTGTACTTTTGTTTGAGGATTTTGCTCCCCTGTTGCACCTTGAGGCCATTGTTGAGGCCATACCTCAAATCCTGGGTTCAGTTCTGGGCCTTTCAAAAGAAGACAGACATCCAGGTGCTGGATAGTGTCCAAAGAAGGGCAACTGAGCTGGGAAAGGATCTGGAGGACAAGCCTGATGAGAAGCAGCTGAGACAGCTGGGGGGCTCAGCCTGGAGAAAAGGAGGATCAGGGGGCCTCTCACTCTGTAGTGAGATGGGTATCGGCTTCTTTACCCAAGAGACAAGAAACCAAAAAGCCTTAGGTTGCACCAGCAGAGGTTTAGATTGGATTTTTCTTCAGGAAAAATTTATTCACTGAAGGGGTGACATTGGAACAGGCTGCCCAGAGAACTGCTGGAATCACCAAGCTTGGAAGTATTGGGAAGGCACTGGTGGATGCGATACTTGGGAACACGGTGGTGCTGTGTTCATGGTTCAGATCAAGGATTTTGAAGATCATTTCCAATTTCCGTGTTTCTAGGATTCTAATCTCATCACTGTTACCCTCAGAGGCAGTTTCCAAGGGTTGGATTAATTTTTCTTTTCTTCCAAAATGTTTTAACTGGGCAACGAGGGTACAGAAGTTGGAAGTAGAAAAGCACTGATGTTATTCCTTACTCCAAAAAACAGGCTGGTATTTTGCAAAGGTAGAACAGTTTCTACTTCTGGGACAGACATATCTGTCTTTAAACAAGTTATATACCTGGAGGAACACTGCCCAAATTGTTCTTTTCACTTACTAACTATCACTCTGCTTAGCCTGCTGGCTCTGTTTCTCAGACTTCAAGCTCATTATATATAATCCTGAAATTTTAGAGTCATTATAGTTCTGAGTATTTCTTATCTGCCTTACTTACCTCTATTAGTACATTTTCTAGGTTTAAATATAACTGATTTGGACAGGATGATGGGGAAAGGTTTTTGCATAACAAGGACCTGAACCCAGGTCTGCAAGCATCCCAAACTTCTGCCCTAAGCACTGACTCATCGTTCCTCCCACATGTTATCCCTTAGCCCTTGCTGGTTTTGGCACGGCTGGTTCCCGTCCTAATGCCAAGAGAAGAGGGCACGCAGAGGAGAGACAAGGGTAGCAGACCCATGACACCCAAAACCACTAGTACAGCAAGGGGTATATACAGTTACTCCTTTCAGGAAGGTTTTTGGTTGCTTTTCCTTCCCTCATTAGCACAAAGCAGCTGGAGTTAAGGCCTTGGCTTGACCCCAAAGTATGGTCTGTGTGAGATGATGGCCAGGAATGAATTGCTTGATTGCTCACTGCAGTGAGTGACTACCTGGTTGTTGTATTTTTCTGTTCACCTGTTCTTCAAATGACTTGAAATTAAATTTTGAGTGGATTAACTGTTCCCAGACTATGCACGTTCCATCACCAAATTCAGCAAATTCTCCCAAAAAAAATTTTTTTGAGGAAAATGGGAATATCAATCAAGATGGTAACTTGTACAAGATAAAATACTTAAAGCTAAATTCATCCCTGTAATGCTTCCAATGAGTTCTTCATAGAGCTGCTGCAAAGATGAATTGGTCTGGAATGTATATGTTGAATATTTAATGCAAATACAACATGCCATAAGTGCATGTCCTGCAGGTAAAATGTAATTATTCTAATTATGCTGCAATTACTGTACATCTACAGAGAAAATTACCTGATTATTTGCATTCTGTGCTATAAAATGTTCTAATCCAGTATTCAAACCCATGCAAACCAGTTTCCCTAGCATAAGAACAGTTTTGTCTAAACAAGTGCTGAATATACGCAGAAATGAAGATTTCATAACCTTCCTAGTACCCAATCTGAACCTCACAAAGAGCAATGTTTCCCCACCATCCTTCACTGTATTTTCTACCAGTGTTGAGAAGTATTGGCTCTTTGATCTTCAAAACCATCCCTAAGGTAACTGGGGACATAAATTAGGGAGTACAGAATTAGACAGTTTAAAAGTACACACGAGGGTGGTGCTGGCAGAGAGATCAATTGCAAGACAAGAAGATTTCCTGGATTCCCTGTTCATAGGTAATGTCAAGATACAGTACACATATGTATCTATAAATAAAGCCAGAGTCTGGAAGATCCAGCATTAAATGAGGAGGCTCCAAAGTCTAATGTCTGCTCTGTCACTGACTGATGGGTGACCTTGACCAAGTCACTTTTCTGCATAACAGGGGTACTGAGGGAAACTTTTTAAAAAAGCTGCTTTGAGCCATAATAATGAGAAGAGCTAGGTAAGAATAAGGTCATGCAGTAATTATTGTTATTACATACTATTATGTGTTGTGTGTCATACACACAAAATAATACATTCCTGTGAAATTAATCACCAANCTGGAGTTAAATGATAACTTTTTATTGAGCAGGTATCATGGATTCCCTCCACTCACCTCTTTCTCTCTGTCTGGGAAACTCTCTGAGGCTTTGTTTCCTCCACTCCACAGCAAAGGCAATTCAATTAAGACATCAAGCCAGCCTGAAACTGGGGTCTCTAAGGTGCACTGGAGACAATCTTCTAAGATGGCCAGTCCTGCAGAAATGAATGACTTTCTTATTAATTTGGGAACACAATGGCTCTTCCTGACCCTTTGGACCCTGCTTTTTATTGATCAAAGTATGTAGGCATTTTTCCTTGGGCAGATACTTGAAGATGAACACTGTTTCCCAAGACTGGGTTATTTTCATTGGGAAGATGGTGCACACTGTAAATTAATAAACAAAATTTTAATTCCAAACTAAAATCCAATTAGTTTTTGAGTTTTTACATTTGTTATGAAATATAAACTATTTTGTTTGTTCCATGGTCTGTGCTTTAAAATTAAATTGAATGCTCTATTCAAAGTGTTTTGTTTTTTGTTTTTTTTTTT
>VWZP01007325.1:0-23332 GCA_013396995.1 Dicaeum eximium | reverse complement strand
TTTTTTTTTTTTTTTTTTTTTATATTTTAAGGTCTGGTCTTTGATACAGTATTGCTGATGAGTTTCTAGAGATTTCTGAAGTAATTCATGCCCCACAAATAGAACTTTGACACCAAATTATAGAGAATTCTGGTGACAGTACTAAATGAGGTTTTACATAATATTTTGTTACAAAACAAAATATCCATATGGTTTCAATAGTAATATATTATTTTTCACCAATTCATATTTTCTTTTTTTTTTCATCTTTTTATTTCCTTGGTGTCTACCTTTGTCTACGTCATTATTTGTTTTATATTTACCAGGTGAATTTTCAGGTTAAATGATGTAGCAATTGGTATTAACAAGGTAAGAGAACAAAAATTAGGCTATTCTTGCCCATATTAAAAAAAACCAAAACAAAAAACAAACAAACAAAAAAACAACAACAACAAAAACCCAAAGCCACCAGAAAAACATAGCAAAAGAATGCAAATTTAATATGTTTACACTTAGGAACCTCCTTAGGAACCTCCGGACTATTTGTGTTTTATAACACAATACTAATTTAGCAGTATAACTGTGATTGTATCATGGTTCCATTCTTCATATTCCACCAAAGGTGAATGATGTACAGGCCTTTCATTTCCCACATGGTCAATACACACTGACAACAATTCTTGGCCATTATTTTCTGAAGATTTTGTCTGCCCTCTGCATACTCCATCCCCTACTTCTCTCCCTTTCCTGCTGTCTGCTCCATCATATTTCTGAAGATTTTCATATTAGGGCTGTAAATACTAAGCAGGAGTTCCCCTTAATCAATTGTTCTCCTTGGCCTTCTATAACATTTCTGGTAGGACCAAAGGCAAGGAAAACTTCTGACATGACCAAATATTTGTGAAATGAAAAGACACATCTTTGTGTAATGAGTACATGTTGTATGGGACTCCCTTGGAGTGAAAGAATAGCCAGTTAATAAATCCACTTGTTTTGCTTTTAACATTGCTACAAAATGTTTCATATGCACATTGTCATGTGTAAGCTGAGGTAAATGTTTATGATGGACCAAGAGAAACGTGTACGTGAGGTAATATAATTTTTCTTTTCAAAGCATAGGAAAGATCCTAGGGGAAGGAAAGGTACTTTCTGTTAATAATCACATTATCTGAAATACTTGAAGCCCCTGAAGCTGAAATGGAGCAGACCATCCCATTATTATGCACATATGCTGTTCAAAAGTTTCAGAAAATGTGGATTATGTGAAACACATAAATTTTATAGCTAAGTAGACATTTAGAAACATTTTGTATTAATTGCTATGATCTGGAGCTAAGTGCAAGTATTGCACAAAACCAGAATTAGTCTCAACAAATATCTACTCATGCTTAGTCTTAGCATGAGTAGCATGCTAAGACTAAGCATGCTCATTACACCTGGTTTTGAACATGACATGTAGAAAAATGAGACCTATCTCTTTAGTTTGCTATTTTATAATGCTTTAATTTGAAGACTGATCAATTTTCCAGCTCTCAGATGAAACTGTGGCTTTTCATAGATTTTAAAAAGGCTAAGCAAAATCTTAAACTGGTGCTTACTGCTTTCTTTTGCTCCATATTTTGGTTAATGTTTGTGCCTATAACACAGTGAGGGGAGGAGTTGTCATAAATCTTCCCACACCCTTCTTTTCAAGTTGATTCACAATTTATGTTCATTTGCTTCTAATGAGATGATTAGAGTGGAATCAGATCAGATTTAATCTGCAGTTAAAGTGTGAAGTTATTTTTCCCCACAATGAGTTTGTAAAACCAACATCAAGTTTAAACTGCTATGTGTGATTTTTCCTCCTTTTTTTTTTTAACTTCAATATTTCACAACTGCAAAACAAGCCATCTATTTGAACATGGTAAATGCTGACATCTGGTTTGCAGCTACTTCTAAACTACATAAGTTGAACTAGAACTGTGTCAATATCTTATTCAGAGATACGTTCGAATATAAGTTCTATTTCTTGCGGTTTCTCTTGATATATTGTTTAGTGAAATTTCACAGAGCCCCCAGTTTGGCAATAGAACACCTTTTTCAATGCTAGATATAAATTAACTTTTATAATCCTGCCAAGATCACTGGAGGTCTTTTTGTGTCTGGCAGCTGGCAAATCTTTGTTAGCATCAGTTCCCTTTTTGTGGATTCGTAACGTGTTAAATATTAGATGTTCATACCTCTCCATTTCTTAAATTCGGTTTAGCCACATGCTTAGGTCAAGCACTCTCCTGTAAGAGCCCCAGTACTGATCATTTGTTGCTTCTGTTTCCTCTGCACCAGCCAGAGGGCTCGTGCCAGGCTTGCACAGCTGAGTCACACCAGCTCTCCCTGACTGTGACACCTCGTTAGGAGCAGAGCAGACACAGCTGCCTGATTTGACATCCCTTTACCAACAATATCAAATGGTGGAGGTTTTTGCCTTCAGAGCTGGGCTTTGATCCATGGCTTGCTAATGAAAGAGCCAGGGACCATTGCAATAGTAATAATACACATGCACACGTGTTGTTGTTAAAGTCTGTGTGAGCTGCAGGAAATCATGAGTCTCCCACACTTTATGGACATGGGTTATTATAGCCAAAAGTCCACTAAGGGAGGGTGTATATCAAAAACCAGAACCCTTTCAAAGCAGGAGATGCATTGTTCTATCATTCTAAAGTGAGTCTTGCACTCACAGCATGACACACTAATAGCTTTAAAAGCACAATGACTATATTGTTCAGGTGACTCATAAAACTTGGCCATCAAACCACAATCACCTGAGTCCATGTGAATCCTCCATAGTATAAAATGCCACTCTAAGAGTCCTTGCCAGAACAACTGATTGCAAGGTCATAGCCTTAGAAATCAAGGTCTTCCCAAACCAATGTCTAATCAAATAACCCAAAGTAACTATATTTAATTCTGTCCCTTTTTGCAGCATTTCTATCCTATTATATTTAGAAGAATATAGAACTTGTATACTGTACAACCTGCTTATCTATAGTTTAGTCAGTGAAATATTATTAGTTTTCATATCTATAACTTTTATTGTTTTATCTTTGACAAACTCTGAAATAGTACACTAGTGACATTTTTAAAAATTAGCCTTCTGCCTTTAAAGACCACTCATCATTTTTATCTATCATTGTTCTGGAAATGTCACATTGATTTTATCCTCNACTCTCAGATAGAACAAAAATAAATAAAAAGAACCATTTTCTTGAAGGACAGAGGAAAGGAAAGAAAAGCATAAGAGTGAGATAGAAAAAAGTCTTTATCTCTTTCTTACAGTACTGACAATAACCAAAATAGCAGGAATCATAGCCAGTTTTTCCTGTCCCAGCAGTGTATACAAATAGTAATCATGTTGCTGATCAATGAAAATGCTTCCAAACACATCTTAAGAATATTAGCTAAAAATTCTTCTAAGCATGAACTAATACACTGAAAAAGAAAATGGGAAGAAAGATAAAAAAAATCAGTCTCCATTTCCTCTTCTCCCAGCCCCAACAGTATGATCAAGTGTCAGAGACCTTAAACTGGCATTCTGGCCTCGTCAGATCAAGCAGGGATTTTGCCAATGGCCTCGCCATCAGCAGTTAATACACAGGGACAGGAGGGGTGTGTTGTACCCCTGGTGAAGAAAGGGCTGAACAAGCAGCTCTCCAGAATCTCTGCTTGTCCCTAGCCATGTCCCTTCTAACTGAAATTATCACAAGGTTAATTTTGTTGGCATTGAGTGGATCAGGCTACCTGTATCCACATCCAGGTGGGCAGAGGAATAGGGAAATTGGTGGATGAGGCCTGAAAATAAACACGTAGACAAAGAGTGGGGTGTTCAGATCTTTACAGGTGATAATGATAGATGTGTCTAAAGGTTTTCAAAATTTAAGAAGCCTAAGACAAGGTAGAAAGAAAATTCCATACTAAATGGTCTCCGAGGCCACATGGAATGGTTTGGTGATGTTAATTTGTCTTCATAACCATTTATTTAGGATTCTCTATGGTTTTTTTTTTAAATTTGAATATTTAAAAAATAATTATTATGTCAATGTAGAGCACAGTCCATATAGTTTTTATTTTTCTGTAACAGATTTTAGATTCTTTAAAATCTTCCTCCATCATTATGAACAATGCCCTGTCATTTCCTCTAGGGCTGGATTTAGAGCTAGGTTTAGCATTGGCTTCTGTCTTGCCATGACCATCTACACAATTGCAAAGAAATCATACAAACATTCTGAACCTCTGCCTCATCAGGTCCAGTGAAGAATGTTTTTATTGAAGGAAGGAAAAGACTCATGCCTTCAAGGTGATTGAGTTTGGAAATTAAATTAGAATGAATCTGCTGCCTCTATGCTACCAACATGTACCTTCAAGTCCTATCTCCTTCCCCAAGACATGAAAAGGATTCCCCTTCTTCCCAACAGAACCCAACCATGATTTTCCTCAATGTCTTCTTGTCCCCTCACATTATAGCACAACATTCACCATAAAAATTTGTCCCTTCAGCAAAAGAATATAATTTCTCTACATCAGTTTGCTGACAAACAGTCCCTAATTTCCTTCTGCTTGTTGATCAGGTTAAGAGCAGCACTAGTTTATTTGGTTTTGTAAACCAAATGTCCAAATGCCTTTTTTGGGAATAAGAGGAAGATGAAACAGTTAAACATGCAGATAATATGATCAAATCTGTTTTCTTTTTTTAGTAAACTTGGGAATAGTTTCCACTCCAACATAAATATTATTTCAATTTAGCATTTCATCTTTACTCAGCAAAGCGTGTTAACACCCTCTAAATTTTAAGCAAGTGTTTAAATCCTATTCCAGTGGCACTTAATCAGGCACTAAAGTTAAGTATGTGTTTAAATGCTTTGATGACTTGAAGCCTAAACAATGAGCAAAGTAATGACTTACTGAGATTTCGCTGTGCCAGGAAATAATGCTTATTGAAGAAAGGACACTATGATACACCTCAAGCCATTTCATGGTGAAAGAAAGGGCTTTGGATTGTTTGCATGGTTTTTTACAGTCTTTCACTTTCGTTAAAGCAAAATAATTCAAAAGAAACGAAAAATATCCTTGAGAAATATTCAGAGCTATAATGATATAATGAGGCATGCAGTATTTCAATCTATAATCACAGTTTACGAAAGTAGTGGAGACTGTGGTAGAAATGTGTTCATTTGTCTTGTACATGAACAATAAGGCCATGTCATGAACAATGAGCCTATAAAACAGGATCATAACAGGAAGAAAGCTTTTATGTACGTATTATTAAGATTAGGATATAACACTGTAAGGCTCTTTCTTTTATTTATTTTTTTTACTTAAATTGAACACAATGTATAAGAGATGTTTTATCTTTTTCCCCACTGATGGAATGATTTTGTAAGAGTTCTTATGTGGAAAGACTATTTGGGCAAGTATTTGGAAGTAATAGAAATGGCTGTGCCCCCTATACCTTTCAGTAGTGAAATAGTTAATTTTAAAATCCAAATATATTTTATATTCATGAGAAAACACCTGTATAAGGCATGCTTGTATCCGCAGGACAGTAACACCTTGACTGATTTAGTATCAATCCTTACATTATAGCTTGAGGATATTGAAGAAAAAAGCATATTGTATTGTTCAAAATGAGAATTTCAAAAGTACTGAATAAAGGATAAGAACACTTATAAAACAGAACATAAACATTCAGGTTCAGTGCATAAGCTAGTCAGCAACTGGAAAGCTTAGAATGAGTTCATGTTGTGTGACTGTTCCAAGAACCTTTACTACAGAACATCTTGTTCTCCTGAAACCAACAGTAATCAACACAGATCATTGTAAACCATTAGACAGAGGTCTGTAAAATGGGGATAACAATTATTTCCCAAACTACTTGTTGTCTTCAGACTTTGAGTACCAAAATAATACACAACAGTCCAATTCAAACAGCATGTCAATTTTGTTTATACATACCTAGATGTGTGTAATGCTCCCTGAATTACTGTGAGAAAATGGAGATTATCTGGGTTAAAACACATATCAGATTATTCTTTCCTTCTCCCAGGAAGGATGTGAAGCACAGCCACGTTTTAACTGGGCCCAGTCGGAGTTCAAATAATTGTCTCAATAAATGGGTTTAAAATTTTTGTACAGCAACATTTAATTTAAAAATGAAAAATAGAAAAGAAACAAATAAACATGCTAACAAAAGAAATTCTGATATGGAGGAGATTAGTGAGGCAGAGACTGTCTCTTCCTTTAGTTTTATATTACACTCACAAGAAGAGGGGTCTTATATTTGAGGCTAGCAGATGCTACTGTAATAATTAACATTAAAAAATTAGGAACATTTGAAACCATCAGACAGCATGGCTGTGTGCTTTTTCCCTTCATACATTGCTGATATTCATAGGGGAAGCAAATAAAGCCTAAGAACTATCAGGTTCCTTCTTGAATATCTCACAGAGGCTCGAACTTCGTAGAGGAATTATCTTAATCATATCATCAAAGGAAAGGGCTTGAAATATGATCTCAGATGAAAACTCTGATGAAGAGAAGTATAGCATAAATTTCCTGGCACTCAAGCCTTAGAAATTACAGCCATGACTCCATATCTCAGGCTCTGTAAGGAATAATAATTACTATTTGGCAATTTATCAAGGTGAGGGTTCCACTGGAGGGAACATCGTATTCAATTTGGGAGCTGAAATTACAGAACTAGTGAGATATTAAATAACAGCACAAAGCAGGACATATAGGCAAGGAAAGTGATGGAACAAATCTGAAGTAAAGGTGAAGAACTCAGAACTCAGACAACCTCCTTGTTTTCCAGTTATTATCTTTAGATTCTTCAGTAGAAGAGTCTTTGTAGCATGCCAATCCAGCTCAGCAACTTGTGTCAGAAACATTACAAGAAGATAGAACCTGGAAAAATACAGGTACTTCTCTTTCTAGACTGACACATGAATTTTCTGAGTATACTTAGAATCCTAGAATCATAGTGTATCCTGAGTTGGAAGGGAACCACCACCAAATATTGGATCCATTTCCTGGGCCTGCAGAGGAAATAACTGCTGAATTTGTCTCAGGCTTTCTCTTGGTTATATTTTGCGAAAATATTTAAATAAGTACTTGAAGAGACTTATAACTTAACTATCTGTAGAGTCAAAATTAAATATGTGATTAAGCGTACATTTCCCTTTTACAAGCAGCTGAGGCAATTATTTTAGGAAATGATTTTTCCTTGCTTGACAAACAGGATCTGATTCCTACTTCATGGAAATTGTGAGGAATGTTCAGATAACTTAGATTCCCTTATATCTCCTACTTCAGCTGTCATTTCCAAGGGAGGAGGAACATATACATGGCCTATAACCTGCAGAACCTCTCCTCTGACAGACAAATTTTGTGCAAATTCATTACTTCAGTTTTAATTGTAAGGATAAGGTGTCAGTACTTATAGGATTGTATAGGGAATCAGAGAAGCCCCTGAGGACCCTTATCAAAGTAAATGTAGAATTAGTAGGAAATTGGACTAGATGACTCCCTGGGGTCTCTTCCAACCTAAGTTGTTCCATGATTCAGGCTGCCCAAGGCAGTGGCAGAGCCATCATTCTTGGAGGTATTTGGCAGACAAGGAGATTTGGCTTAACAGTGTTAGGTTAAGGGTTGTTCTCCATGTTCTCGGAGAGTTCTTCCAGCCTAACTGATTCTGTGTTTCATGATTCTATGATCTGGTCTGCTCTAGATACCTACATTAGGATATGGGGAACCCACATATAGAAATTTGCACTCCCACTGATTACAGAATCACAGAATCCGAGGGAGGTTAGGATTGGATGGGACTCCTGGAGGTCTTCTACCCCACCCTCCCTGTTGTGCCCTGCTCAGACACTCAGATCTGCATTGGTCAGGGAGCTGCCATGCCATGACTCAACTGGGGCGTAACAATTTATTTGGATATGCTAGACCTCTGCTTATATGACCATAAAGAACATATAAGCATGCATGTTCCACAAATTGAAAAACAATATGTGTTGCCTCTTTCGTTGTAGGTTGATTAAGGCGAGGGGTGTCTTTACTGTGGCCATCAGCTGGAGGTTTCAGAGATACGGGTACATTGTGGAAGACTTGTGTCAGCTAAGCTAATGATCAATTAAACAGATTTGAATAGTATGTTGAATGTGTGACATTGGGTTTTCTAGGCAAGAATGCCTAAACCTTGGTAGCTGAACCAGAGGCAGGACTGACACAGTGAATTTATCTTTGCATTAATGCATTTAGTTCACAAATTTCCTGTGTATTTATTTAGTCTCAAGGATATTCAATGCAATTCCCAGACTGATACATGAATTACTGCAAAAATGTTTAGGTAGTGTCATGCTTTATGAACCAGACCCCTGGGCTGTTCAGTATGGGTTAAACCAAGGACAGACTGTTTTTCATGACAAAGATATTAAGCTATCTATATGAACCCCTGACCATCAAATTACTCACTGTTTGTCATACCATTTTTAATTTACATGGTACAAGGGGCTTAAATGTCAGCATCTCTGTTATAACTTAGACTCCAGTGTCTTTAATTAATGTTTCATGTTCATGTTATGGTTATTTAGAATTTGCTGAAAACCCAAGAGTCATAAATTTCTTTTACAGGTCTTTGTGGTATGAACTTTAACAAAACAGCTATAAAGAGGTAATAGGAATGAACAGTACGTCACATAAAGCACAGCAAAGAAGGAAGAAAGGTGGGAATAAACTCCAGGCAGATCAAAAGAGTTCATCATTTTTAGATTGGTATTTATGATAATTTCATTATTTCTTCACATGCAGGGACATGGAAGGTAAATAAGGAAACTGTGCATAACAATTTTCATAGTTGTTGTGTGTTGCTTTTTTTTTTTTTGTATGCACATTAGGATGAAATTAATATATTTTACAAACATCTAACTAACTGAAGCTGAAAGAAGTCCATCTTCTTGCATGCAATATTCCTGTCTCAATTAACCTGATGTTCTTCAGGAGTGCCTGGACACTTTAGTAGGTCACAGAGCCATTAGTGTGAATTTGGTCCCGCAGCTGATGGTGAGGATGGGAAAATTCATTCCATTGATTGTCACCCATGAATGTGGAGTCACATTGCAGAGCTAGAATAAACTGGGGAATCTGAAAAAGTCAATGAAACAATATGAATGGGAGTGGAGGACACAGCTTCCAAATGCAGCCACCTTAGTGACATATAAGGACTACATGTTGTTTTCTTCTGGATCACTCTGGTGATCAGTAAGGTTTAAGTGGGAGACTGTAGTAAGGAAAAAGCTTATGTTCAATGAAATGAAGGTATAAATGGACTTAAGAATATGAAACAACTGTTATGAGCAGGGTATGTGGAATAAATTAAAAAAACACTACACTATGACTAAGAAATATAGTACAAAATCTATTAACAGATTGGAATTGAGGCTGATATCTTTTCATATGGGTGAGGAAGATGCCTTTTTGTCAAGTTTTCTTCTAACACACAAGCCAGACGTGTTCATGTTTGCAAAAAAGTGGAGAGGCTTGTGTGTCCAATTCAATTGGAGAGTAGCTCAGAATCATCCTTTTTTTCAAGAGTATGGTAAGTCTCACAATGAATCGGTTTGCAATGTGTACTAATACAGATATACAGCAGAAATAAATTGAGCTATGCATTTGTCAAAATTATATACGAACTATAAATTCCCTAAATTGCCTTAAAAAGTAAAAATGAAGAAATGCTGTGCTACTGCAGGTCAATCTTTGTTAAACTTTGTGGGAAGGAGATGAAATAAAAGAACAGACTGAAAAAAGAAGGGAGTTATCCTGGCTATATAGGGCCGTTATCTATCAACATGATTGTGACATCTCAGTGTTCTCAAGAGCACCCAAAACATACAAAGCCATTTGAAGAATGATCAGCACTGCCCTGTTCTTACCATCTCTGTTCATCCCCACAAATAAACTATCTACAGCTTTATCCCACTTTGCACTTTATCCCACTTAACTGCAAATACACATATGTGTGAAATATTACAGTTGTGTAAACAGGGTCTTTTGTGGCTTTCATTCTGGAAATTAAACATTCTTGTCATAATGATGCACTCTAGAAGGGCAAAACACAACAACCAAGAAAATTCTCCGAGTTTATGGTTTGTTCTACAGAAAAATGCCAAGCAGAAATCTGAATTCAAAAGAGGACTGACCTCTCTCTCCCCCTAGATCTGAGAAGGGAAGGAACTGGCCATTGTTGTTGGAGATTTTGCCTGGATCTGAGTTCTGACCTTGGTGAGCAAACTTACAAGCTATATCTAGATCTATATCACTGTTATTTTCAAATCCATACGTTGTCTTTGGGACACATAGGACCACCACCACCAGCTGCACAGCCCAAAGTGCTGTAGCTCTTAACAGAAGGGACTTGGTTGCTGAGGCTTGGTGCCCCTCAGCTGAAGTGATTTCCTTCATTTACAAGGATTTTGGGAAGTCTTTTTTATTTGCTGGCTCAAATCCTGCACTGGGTTCCTTTTTGTCAACCTTGCAAATATTTTGGTTTACTTTGAGTCAGTGACAAATGAGATCATTCAGCTATCTCTTTTCTTGTTCTAGTCAACTACAAAAGCATCCAGCTTTCCTTCTCTTGTCTTCTCTGCCACCCACTTGTTTCCACTACTTTCCCATTTCTTACACTCAGCTTGACCCCCAGTGCTCCTGTTAACCATGTTTCTTCATTGTTACAAACTTAAATATTCTCCTGATTTCTTTGGATGAAGAGACAGTTGTGATGGAGTGTTCATTTATAAGACTGAGTGCTCAGTAGTGGAACCCACAGCCTGGTCAAAATTTGGGGAGTGGAGGAGAAAGGGGGAAATGAGAAAAAAAAACTAAATCAAGAGAGTGGCTGGTGAGAAAAAAAAAAGATGCCATTTAGAATCAAAAGAAAACCCNAAGTAGAAGGAGGGGGGGTGGGGGGGAGAAGAAAAATAGAAGAATAAAGGATTTCTTTTATTCTCTTCAGAATACTTCAGTACCAAAGCATTTTCAGACACTGCTACCATGCCTCAAGGGATTGAAAATGCCTTCTGTCATCACTCCCATCCATTGAAATGTACATTAGACACTACAGAGAGAAAACTGGGGCAAGGCAAAAATGAAACAAACCAAAACCAAAGCAAAGCCCATCAAAGAAAGGGCTGGTATTTTTGTGGAGTTCAAAGGAATGGTGTGTCCCTAAACAAACCAATTTTCTCTCCCTACATACATCACACACACACACACACACACACACACTCTTGAACACACACACTCACACAAGCTTCTGGTCTCGTTGTAGGCATCCACTTTCTGAATAACCATTTCTGTAAGTAAACAAGCTGCTCCGACTGCAGCATAAAATGAGCTTAATAACAACTGAGATCAAAATGAGCCAAGATAGTAGGGGATAATAGTGGGGGATCATTCCTAAGACTGTTTGCCCCTGAAGGGAGAATTATTATTATGACCTTGTACCACCGAGCGGGCATGTGCTCCTAGCTGGATCAAATGTAGGCCTTGGCAAAGCTTTCTGCCTGGGAATGTGGTTGCAGAATCTAGTTTTTAACGCTACTGGAAGTGTTGCTATGGGCACTGAGGCACAGGAGCCAAATACAGGGGAAGGGAAATAATGAAAAATGCTGATTAGGAGCTCAGAGAAAGGAATGGAACATTTGTGCTCAACAATAAAATGTGATGCTCCGTTAATCTGTTTCTTGGCTGTCTGTGCTCCATAGGATTTTTAACATACTTTTTGTATATTACTATATAGTTTATTTAATACACTTTTACTCCATGGGATATTTATTATCCTCCTTTATTCCCTGTTAAGCTATGTACACATATCCTTCTCAAAAAACCCCACAATCTTTTCCAACACAGCTAGATTGAGTCTAGTGTGTACTCATGCTCTAGGAAATATAAAACAAACTCCCATGCTGACTGCTTAAGAGAACAGATATTAATTAGCACTCTTAGGTGTGCTACAGACCAAAGAAAATGTTTTCTTCCATGAGAGCTTCCTTTTACTTATCCACTCTAGTGATAATGATTTACCCTTTTCCCACTGATAAATGAAAGTTCATACCTATGTAATTTTCTCAGTGATGTCCTGTCCAGTGCACCATCACAATAAACAAGCAAACAAAGATAAAGCTTTGTGTTTCCAACACTTTCTCTTTAGCCAGTTGTGATATTGGGGCATTGTTTCTCATTCACAGATTTTTGATACTTAAAAAGAGAACTATACTGACATGAAAATTTAACAAACCTTAGTTGTTCAAAAAGCAGGAATCTCTTGAAGTGGTGTATCTTGTTTTTAATTAAAAGTAGTATGCACTTGTACAACATACCACAGTGCCGTTATCATAGAACACAAAATCCTACAACAGGTTGGGCTGAGTTGAATTTTATTACAAGGGTCATTGTATTAAAGACCACTGAGGTTCACTGAGGTTCGTGCCATGGGCTGGAGCACTTTCCTCTATCCCAGGCTGCTCCAAGTCCTGGCCAGCCCAGCCCTGAACACTTCCATGGACAGAGCAGCCACACCTTCTCTGGAAAACCTGTACCTGTGCCTTACCACCCTCACTGTGAAAAATTTCTTTCTAATACCTAACTTAACCTTACATCTGTCAGTTTGAAGATATTCCCCTTTGTCCTGTCTCTCTAGGCCCTTGTCCAGAGTCCCTCTCCAGCTCTCTTGGAGCCCCTTTAGGCACTGGAAAGGTGTCTAACACCTCTCTGAAGCCTTCTCTTCTCCAGCTGGACACCACCTACACTCTCAGCCTGTTTCCATAGCACAGGTGCTCCAGCCCTCTGACCATCTTTGTGACCTCCTGTGGACTCACTTCTACAGTTCCACATCCTTCCTGTGTTGGGGCCCCAAGAGCTAGATTCAGCACCTGAAGATGTGGTGTCACAAAAGCAAAGTAAAAGGGAGATTCATCTCTGGTGGCCTGGAAAAATTTAAGGTGTGACAGAGTAAACCTGGTGTCTGTAAGTTTGCCTTTTTTGCAGCATACTTGGCTTGTTGGCCTTCTGTGATCAGAGTCCTAACCACTATGTTATAAAAATAAATATTATGGTTTTTCTCATCAAACATATTTCAAGCTAGTGTACAATGATATCATAGCAGGGTCACCCAAGCTGGATGTCTGCCCAGAAATTATAAATAACTAGAGTATTATTACTTATTTTATATAAATGTACACACATCCACCATTGTGCAACATACATATGTCTATAAAATGAAAAGGCAACATAACATGGTAAACTTTCTAAACATGCTAAAGTAAATGGACAAAGTTCTTATTCTTGCTTCAACAAAATATTAATTCCAGTACAAAGTGAGTTATCAGTAAACAGGTACAAACTAGTGAGAACAGATGGTTTCACCCCTATTTATGTTACTAGGAATGGAAGGAACTTCACTTCTTGTTCAGTAAGGTTTCATATTAAATTGGGCAATCTTGGAAAGTTAGATGTGAGACAGTTTTGAGTAAAATTGTTCTGATTTTTCTTCTACTCAAGATGTTCTATCATAACCTGCTGAGTTTAATGTGACCAGACATCCTACAGTCCTGTGGATTTCTCCTGCTTCTCCTGAGCTGAGGATCTGGTCCAGCAGCATTTTTCACCCGCATAAATTACATGGGAAAAATTCTTCTCTTAAATTACATCAGAATCATACCTTTGGAATTAAAAAATATGGAAAGGCAAATCAGAAGACTCAGGTGGAGGAAGAAGAACCTGGGAACAGGCAGACAGAAAGAAACCTCATTCATCGTTCTGAGCATGCATGTGGGAAATGAAATAATACCCTGTTTAGATAATCTGGTTTTGGAAACATCTACAGCAGCTCTGTAGATTAGGCATGAAGACAGAGCCTGATACTTTTCCAAAGGAACAGGATTGTTTTAACATTCAGCATGCACAGGGCCACATTGAGAGCACTCAAACCAGCCTCCCTCTGCACCCACCTTGACCAGTGAAGTGGGAGAGGGGAAGGGAGTGAGGGGAAGGCAATAATCTCCGATGTCACTGTGAGGTGGTGCTGATCTAATCTCGCTGCTCAGAGCTCTTGATTTGATTTAGGATAGCAGTTGTTAGGAGCAGAAGGAGCTGCTGGCAGGAATGGCAGCCCTCTCAGCCAGCCACACTTTCCAACTGTCCTGAATATTTAAAAAAAAAATAAAGGAGAGGGGGAAGAGAGGCTGAGAAAAAGAGAGACTGAAAGAACAAGAGAACAAACCTACAAAGAGCAGTGGCTGCAGCTCACTCGGAGGAATTCCATTAAATGAACTCATCCGTCATCTTGCCTTTTATTGATGAGTGGCATTGCTTGGCGGCAAGTGACATGGCAGAACAAATGGCATCGGAGCCCTGGCTTCCTCTTCCACTGCACATAGAGACGCACAGGCCCCAAAACAATGAGTCATTACTTATTACATCCATTATTAACTCAGCTCAGGCTCATTAGGCATGGAAATTGAGGAGGAAAAAGGGAAAAAAAGACCAAACCAGGAGCTAACTAGCATCAAGTACCCACAGATTTAGGGAAAGGGTGTGGTGGGAGGGGGAGGGAGACGGGCAGTTAAAATCTGCTACTCAACATTTGTGACATTGTTAAATCCTGAGGGTGGTGGGTAGTTGATCATATGTTTCCCTTTTTCTGACATGATTGCATTGAGGACTGTGCTTTAAAGCAACAAGGCCAAAAAGAACAGGAATGTAAGAACTACATCATTAACTACTGCAAGACCTTCAGAATAAAGTTTGTCAAGAATTATATGGTTTTATTAGAGGAATCTCAGGTGGACAAAATAAAGAAAAAAGAAAAAAATAAAAAGACAAATGGAGCTACTAGAATAGACAATCAAGTTAAATGCATTTTTTTGGAGAAGAGTGAAATGGAATTCCTGAGTGTCTCTTCCTGTCTATGCCATTGGATTAATTTCACTGAAGGCTGGTTTTCTAAGAGATAGACACCTAGCCTAGAAAGTGTCATATACAAATTTCCTTTTCAGTCGAGAGAGCAATAATTTTGTTACTGGGTGACTTCTCCAATCTTAAAAAAGAAGGCATATAAAACAGTTTAAATTAACTGCTATGTGGAGATGCTGGTATCTCTCTTTGCTATCAAGGAAGCCTAGATGGCCAGTTTTGATGGAGCATATAATTTATAGACAGCTAAAGTTAAATGAGATAAGTTGGACTGTTGTTATCTTAGCTCATGTCTCACTATGATGGCAACTGTTTTCTGGATTGATAATGTGAACAAGATTTTTTCCACTTCCTTGACTACTCAGAACTAGAAAAAAATCCTGAAATGTGTCCATTCACATTTAAATAAATGTACAAATAAAACTGTTCAGGAAAAATAATACAACGTGAGCCAAAGGAGTACAGGTAAAATACACATAGAACTAATATGGGATTGAGTGGATTTGAGAAAAACAAGATGTGTATGGACCCACTAAAATAAAATGAGAGATGCAACAGTAAAACAATTCCAGTAAAAGCAAGGTTGCCTGAACTTTTTTAGTCGCCAATTCAGGTAAAAGTAAAATTATTCCAAATATCTGTACCAGGTTCAGTCTGATTCAAGTTTCAAACATAGCTCCTTAAATTTATTTATTTTTCTTGGCTAGATTTCAGTGCCCTTTGGCTTAAGGATGAGATGAAACAAAAGAGATTGCTGAAGTATTGAGAAAGACCATTGATATTTCAAAGATTAGCCAAAGTCAGGGGGGAGGTCTTGAAAATTCTCAGGGGAGTCCTGTTAGCCTGGGAAGCAAATGGAGACTGAGGGCCGTGCAGGTGGTCCTCACCTCTAAGCACAGACTTACAGGTGGATTTTGAAACCTCTGTAGTACTTCCTCAAATCATTTGGCACAAGACAGAATTTAAGATTCACATTGTGAATGCAACTAAAGCAAATTAAATTAGTACTTGGAGTAAGTAGCTATATCCTCAACATAATGAACAGAAATAGTTAATTGCTCGGATTTCTGAAGCCAAGCATTACCAAACTGGCTGATTTCTTTTGTTGCACCAAAACCACTTGCTATATGTTACCTCTTGTAGCTCCTGGCTGATACCTGCAGTAACAGGAGGTGGATAGCTTAAGATCTTGCACATTTATCTCCTTTAGAGGTTTGCTGGGAACAGGCAGCAGTCAGGAGTAGAGCAAGACTCCTTCCAAGTTCATCTTGGCAAGAACATGTGTATTAAAGGCTGTTCTTCTGCTAATTAATTCTGAAAAGAAGCACGGAAGATGGTTGTGGTGCTTGACAGCTGCCCTAAATATCTTAGTGTCGAGGTTGGTTAGCACATGCCACTGATCAGATTCTTTCAGCTCAGATGCATAAGTTGCAGTTACCTTGTGCAAGAGTTTACAGAACTGGGAATGAAAAAAAAAAAAAAAAGAAAAAAAAGAATAGGTCCTTCTTAATATGGCAATTCAGCTGATGTGTGTCTTTGCACCACTCTGTAGAGGCAGTTTACACACTTTCAGTGTTATTTTAAAAACTTATTTTATTAAACAAAATGGAAAGAATTTCACCCATTTTCATATCTTTTTCTTCCTGTTTCAATATTTTCTGCTCTCTAAGAAAAATAAGCCAAATAATGAAAAGTATAAGAAATCAAAGTTTCAGGGATAGGAGATATATTATTATTAGTCCTGTGGCATTCTGATGCATTTCATTCACACACAACAAAAAAATGATTTCTATATCATCAAATATTTTAAATAACTATCTGCAATATATCTGTACGCTATAATAATAAATTTTAATTTTAATCCCAGAAAGCACCATTTCTTAGAAAATTCTTTCAGAAAGAGATAAGAAAGAAAAGAGATTAATTACATTAAATAATACCTACATGTGATTGTGGCCAAATGTCACTACTTATTTTTCGGCTTGAAGTTCAGAACCCGGGCTTTTGATTTTGTGGCAAGCATAAGAGTAGACAAAATCAACTGTAGCATTTTCCCAATGACTCAGAATGTGTTAAAAAAGCAAGAAAAAAATAGATGCATTCACATGGTTTATTTTTCTCCAAAATTAATTCTGAGGCATCTGTTTTGAACATTAAAAAGCATTCTCTTTATAAATATATAGCCATTAAAAAGAAAAATCATGAGTAGTCTTGGCAAGGTATCTACCTTCCCAAAATCTATGAGACCTGCGTGCGTTCATTTAGAAGCTCAGGAGCTTCAGATCTCCTCAAGTGAACGAGTTTCTCTGGGTGCTCAGGCAATATCTCTGACACTAGTCTCATTTGCCACCTCTGGAACCTACTGTGGGGAAACATTGCTCATAACTCGCAGCACCACAGCACAATCCACGGGATTCTGATGTGGCTGCTCTCCTGTTCAGAGCACTTTGTCTCTGCGGACGCTGCCTTGCAACGAGCTTTAATTATTCATCAGCTTTCCCTTCAGCTAAGCCTGTTCCAGGGCCAGGCCTAGAGGTGCGAATCATTTCTCCTTGTGTGAAGGGTCTGTAGAGCAGACATGTAAGAGAGTCCATACTTCAGTCTCTCTTTGCATTAATAAAGAGAAATAGGAACATTTAGGGCACAACTCAATGACCCAATTTTTGACTTGCACCTTAGGATTAGATGAATTGTGCCTTAAACGTGCTTGATTCTCCATCGATTACAGGCACTCAAGTGACTGCCTCAGATGTCAACAGCTACATTTTGGCAGATGAATCTCACCCAGGAGGTTTACATTTTATTTAATGACTTTGCATTAAGGAACCAGAGACAAGGCACACGAGAAAACGCCGGCAAGGAAATATCACCTCCCCCTGCTTGTGGTGTGGTGATGTTTTGTGCTAATGTTTTGCAACTGTTCATTCCTTCCTTCTTTGCAGTGTCTGCAGTAGTGAGGGGCTGGAAGTGTCTCATCAGCCTGTCTCAATTCCACCCGCAGCAGCCGTAGCGGGAGAAATCCTAATTTGGTACAATATGCCAGTCGCTGAGGTTAGCTCAGCAGCAGCAGCAGCAGCTAAAAGACAGATGTAAAATCAGTAGCTGATGATTTTACATCAGAGGAGTGAATGTAAAATCAATGAGAAGTTTTAAAATGGGGAATGGCTTAAATTTAACAAGGCAAATTAAGTAAATGTTTGTTTTAGGAAATGGAAAGGTTTTCCCTCTCTCAGACTAAGACTGTGATTAGCAGCACGCTGGAAACTAAAGATATTTTAGCAGAATCTTGCACTAAGCACAGGTTCTTGATGTCAAAAAAACACCCTACATCCCTCTGAAGATTCACTGATTCAAACAGTCCAGAATAGTATAGGACAAAATATGCAATGGAGTTGAAAATTATGCTACATTATGTGAAGGCAACAGGCTTAGGGAAAATGAAATTAAGTATTTTCCAAAGAGAAGGATTTTTTTTCTCTTAATCCTAATTTTTCTTCTTTTAAATATGTTTTTATTTGCAAAAAATACTTATTTTTCCTCAAAATTTTAATTTCTTCTTTCCCCTACCCTTCTTTTTCACTTACACTTACTCCTTTTTCCTGTGCTTGGGGAAGGGAGTATGGGTAAGGAAAAATAAAAAAAAAAAAGCAGGGGAAAAAAGGAGAAACAAGGAGAAAAAAAGAACAAAATAAGTAAGAAAGACATTAAAATGAAGAACAGAGATTACAATACCATACTTGAATATTTTTCACTTTTTTTTTCCTTTCTCCACTTTGTTTGAAAAAAATAAGAGTGAAAATTGAAATAAGCCCCCTTGCAATAAAAAGGATTTTGAACTTGAACTTCTGTTAGCTCTATTGTTGCTCGGTAAAGGTCAAGCACAAGCTAAACTTTAATCGTACATTCCCAAGGAAATCACAATGAAACATTCATGTTCACAGAGAAAGAACCTTGAAACTTTTGTATTTAAAATGTTTCCGCGCATATTTCTAAGCGAGTGAGCATCTGAGTGTTTTGGTGTACAGGGGGCCCTTCAGAGCGTTTAGGATGCTGTGCTGAAACCCCTTGTATATAAAACACTCCTGGCTGAACCCTGTCCCAGAGATTTATGTGTGCCCTCCTATCAGTCTCCTCTCTAAGATATGTGACCAGATGTGAGCTGGTAGATTACAGCTTGGCTGCTTGCAGTTCTCTGACATTCACTTGTATCAGCTCATCTCTCTCCCCATCCTGGAAAAGTGTAATTTGGGAAAATTCTTTCTTCATTTCTCACGTGTTTTAATGCCGCCCTTCAACGTAAGGTATATGTGTACAAACATTATATACATATATGTTATATATGCAGCTTTATAGATGTAGATGTTTATGTGCAGCCCAGTTGGCCAAGAGGAATCTGCCTGCCCTGCTGATATTAGAAGCTAAGAGTTGTAAGAGCTGTGTTTCATTCTGCATGACCTTAGTTAATATTTTTTACCACTTAAAGGAAAATTGTTCCTGTTGTTACCAATTTTCTCACTCTCTGCTGATACTGTTTAAACTCAGTTACTCACGCTGTTTTAAAATGAGATGGCTTAACTAAATTGAAGTGGTTTTACTCTGTTTAGAGCCAGACTACACAAATAATGATCTTTGGACAAAAGTTTGCTTCACTTTCTGAAAGGTGTGTGGCTTTGGGAAGGATACATCATCTTCTGGAAATAGCTGCTTAAATATTTCTATTTTTTCCATTTTATTTTTATTTTGTCTGTGTCTGTATCCACTTCTGTCTTAACTATGCCCCAGCTAAATTCTGTACACGCCTAAATTCTAGACCACAAAAAGGGAGAATAATCCCTCCATTTACACAGCTGCAGTGTTTTCTGACACTTGTAAAAGACAATGGTAGTGGTTTCCTACCACTGACTTTACAGTAAAGATAGAAGCCATCTCAGTATCCATATTAAATGTATAGCATAAAAATAAATATTCTGGGATCCTTCCAGACAAAAAAATTACTAAGATCCAAATCCTGGAGCTTTAGAACTCTATGGGGAATCTGCAACAGTGGATGAGCTCTACATCATAATATTGAGATTGTGCATGAGATATAATATTGTGAGGCAGCATGAATATTAAGGAGAAGGATTTTTAAATAGTAGGTTTGAACTAATTTAATAAATCTAAAATATTAAAAGGAGAGTACAACAAGTTATATAAATCATGTTATACAAAAGAGAGGAAAAAAGAATATGTTACAAATACAAGATTATTTTCAAACCTTTATACTCTTTCAGAACATACAGTATGATGAAACATCCAAATTAACCTGCATGACATAGTGTAATGTGTTTATTCAAGGCCTTCTTTTTATTAGATCCTTCATATATAGTCATGTAAAACACATACAGTGTCTGGTATGTATTATCAACCCATTTGTTCCCTACCTAGATTTACATTTCCCCACCAGAAAGAAAATAAGATGACTCCCTAACAGATTGTTTTAAGATTCAGATTTTGGATGAAGCTTTTAATTGCTATGACAGCAATGTGTTTACTGTGTCTAAAGATATGTGAACTGCTTTATAAGTAACTCGATAGTCTAATATGTGTTTGTTTGTGATCTTTTTCTGTTAGGGGCTGATCCAGAGCTCTTTGAAGTCCATGGGGCTTTTTTCGCTGACTTCAAAAAGCTTTTGGCTCAGACCCTTATCCTTAAACACTGAATAGATTAACAACTGATTTGTGAATAGCTTGCAATGCCAAAAGGAATAGGAAAAAGCCAAAAATTACATAATTTACAAAATTATGTATCTGGCGAACACTATTTAACCATATTCTGTTGATATATGTATTAATAATTAACTACTACCACAATGGCATATGTATACTATTGGGCTGGAGAACAGTGCAGAAGAAAAAATATGAAATATGGAAATATTTAATGATATCCTTGTATTTTATACACAGCTTCACCAAAGCCTATTCCAAGAGTAAGGCCACTGGAGTATTCAAGGATGCACAACCATTTCCTAGGCAGAAGTTCTTTCCCAGATGTTCAGTTTGACCTGGGGCAACTCAGTCAAAGTCTGTAAGGTTTCCAACATTTCTAGTGGGGATTTATTTTTAAAAATGTGGCATATGGATTTTTCTGGCAATAATGAAATATAGCTGTGCACACTCCATTAAATAAAATGAGACTTTAATCCTTAAAACTGTGTGAGTAACTGGAATTGGAAAGTTGGGAGCTGGGAAAAAGAGAATAGGTTGAGGGTGCAGAAAGTGAAGAACTTCAGGAAGGACATTTGAAGAGGTGACCCAGGCAAAATATGGAATCAACCATTTGGGATACATGGATTCAAAGGATATATAACCATTCCTGAAAAGATGGATAGTTGTAGCATTGTAAAATAAACTCAGGAAGAAAAAAATCAGATAAAAAGATTGACTTAAGAGTGATAAAAAGAGTGACTTAATGGGGCTATTTGAATAAGTAGATTGTGTTTTATTAATATCAGTTGTGGAATTCTTTCTGTATTTCAACCTCTCGCAACTTAAAAGCATTAAAATGCTGCTTTGAGTAATTAACTGACTTGATTTGCACTACAGCACTTTTGAAACTTTCAAAGCAGGATGAGAGGCTCAAGAAGCTCTACTTCCATAAATTCACTTCCAGTTTCAAAGAAATTAAAACACCAGTGGACAAAGTAGAGAGAAAAACAACTTCATACAATATTTCTGGTATTTCTTATGGATATAGGGTCTGATCTTTTAGTTTGTACAGCCTTTCACCCTAATACAAACTCAGAATGTTAAGATTTAGAAGGAATATTTTCCCTACATTGCTCCAGGAGACCTGATCACAGAATGAGCAATATCAAACATTTACTGTTTGAGACCTCTGGAGCTCAGCAGAGCCATTCTTTATAGGAGCATGTTCTTCTGCCTCATTCCCTTTATTCTTCCAGAAAATGGTCCTAAGAACCCTTTTCCTCTTCCTACTTATTTAAGGCTTAAAAATACTTTTAATACATTTATATATTAAGACAGTATTTCTCCTTGTAGTGTGTTCCATTTAAGCTTACATTTAGGAGACATTTCTCTGGTGACCTCTGCAAGAACATCTAGACCCAGTCCTTTGTGAACAAATGGCTGTGCACACCTACATAGCTGTCTGTGTATGTGTATGTTAAAGTAACTCCTCTCCTTACATTTAGCAGGATGAACAGTTTGGCACTTAGTAAATAATAAATAACAACAATGACAGCAACAACAACAACAAACAGCAACTGTAGTAATTTAATTCCATGTAATTGAATAATTTTCCATCTAACCGCGGCAGTGGGGAGTCCATTATGCCACCAAAATTGTTTGCTAAACATGAGCCTTTCTACAGAGTAGCTTAAGCAGCTGCTGCTGAGGTCTTGTTGTACTGCAGAAGCACTTGGCTGGCCAAAACTTCCTGGTGCAGAGACATCAATCTCCCTCCCTGCTGGCTGCTGAGCTCACTCTGTAGACAGCCAGTGGAGTTGTCAGCTCTGCGTCCCTGATGGACAACAGAGCTCCCTGAAAATGCACCAGAGTAGAGCCCTGCTTTTTGCATGAGCAAAAAGGGGTTGCCCTGCCACAGACAGTGGCAGTAGAGTTTGTGGTTGTGGTAGGAAATGAAAGATTCTGAAGCCCTTAGGAATATTAGGGGAAATTAAGGTTACCTTCTTTATTGACTCAAAAGCAGAAAATTATGTTGTACCTTCTTCTGTTCTTTCTTCAGCCTAAAGAGATATTTTGTAAAGGGTCAGATATGTCTAAGAGACTGTCACAGTTTGTAGATGTTTAGGATATTTTGTCCATTGCAAAAGAGCAGAGCCAGTAAGACTCATTCCTGCAATAACCTAGACTGAAAAATTTAACTTTAGACACAGTTTAAGCATCTAAATCTATTATAATTTCTCATAAAACCCTATCCTAACTGCTGAGGCATCTCCATATTCACAGGTGTGTCCATTTTTTTACCACAAGACTAACAAAACTCCATAAAACTTCATTACTGCCTGTAGCCAAAGCCATCATCTTGACATAGACAAGCAGTCCAGCAGCTGCTTTCACCTCAGTCTGCTTAGCTGACAGGGCTGGGTTTTGTACAAATCACAGCCTGTCTTGTTCTGAAGTGCACAGTGTATACCACTAATTACAGCAGCCAGTTTTCACTTTTTGTTTTACACAGATGTCCCTCCTTTGTGTCAGAAACCTCCAACTTCCACTTCCCAGAACTCATGAGAATGCCTTAACTGCCAGCCTTAATATAATCCTGCTTTACTGTCTTTATGGTGCCTGAATTACCTAAACTTGCTTTTTTCCCTTTTTTTTT
>VWZP01007317.1:19315-31856 GCA_013396995.1 Dicaeum eximium | reverse complement strand
TTTTAAAAGGTTTAAACTCCTTTGCAGCAGTGTGCCTCCTGTTGACAGGGTGACCAAATTACAATAGAATTTGCAAGTACTCTTTGTCTGCTAAAAAAGGCAAAGACTCCAGAAACTTCTCTTTAAATTCTGTACAGAGACACCTCATAGGACCCTTTGTCCTTCACCTCAAACTTGGGGCTGTTCCATTCGACCGAGGCCAAGAGGCCTGGGCCATTAGGTAGAAAAAGATCAGAACAAAAGATTTGATCGCTTTTGTGGGGTGCTTAGCAGGAGCAAGCATCTCTTGCCCTGGCATGGCTTTTCTCTGTAAAGAGTTTGTTATTTTGTTTCTTATTAAATCCTTTTCTGTTTCAAACACTCCTACAAGAGCCATCCTGCTCATTTTAAGCCATCCGGGTAGCTGGGCTATTCTGGGTATGAAGGGATCGCTGAGAGCTCATAAGGTCTGGCTCAAAGCGACACTCTTCACTCCCTCTGGCCCACAGGGCTCCTTCCTGTTCTGGCTTTCAACAGTCAAAGCAGTTTTTTTTTTTAGTCTTCAACTAGGCCTTATGACACTGACTATCATCCTCTGGGCCTGGCTGTTCAGCCAGTTCTCAATCCCCCTTGCTGTCTGCTAATCTAGCCCACACTTCATCAGTTTTTCTATGAGGATGAATGCTAAAAGCCTTCCTGAAGTCTAGGTAGACAAATATCCACTGCTCTCCCCTCATTTACCAGGCCAGTCATTTAATCACAGACAGTTATCAGATTGATCAAGCATGACTTTCCCTTGTTGAAGCCATGCTGACTACTCTCAATGACCTTCTTTTCCTTCATGTGCCTCTAAGTGGTTCCCAGGATGAGTTGTTCCATTACATTGTGAGAGGTGAGAAAATTATGCATCCCCATATATTACAATTGATTAGTTACAGCATTCAAAAAATATGCAATTTCAAAATCAAAATAGAATACAATTACAAACTCAAATCGCAACCAAACCCCTTAAATTCAAGAAAAACTTAACTTCATTAACAAAAAGTTAAAGTGTTTGAAGCTTACACACATGAATTGCATTAATGTGTCAGCAAGCTGAAACAGGTCATGAATGAACAGGGAATGTCATGAAGGCATAACATGAATTCACTCAGCCTTGGCAGAGCCCAGGCACTGAAAGCAGCGATATACTCAGAACTGGCCTAGATGAGAGATGACAATTCATCTGCATGTAAACAGGCAAAGAACAATTCTTGTAATTTCTGTATAGGCCAGAGTTCCTTAAAAAATTCCAAAGGGAAAAAAGTGTTTACCTGATACTTTAAAACATCCACATTGTAATAGGATGCAGATGGATTCTGTTCTGATAATTTCTTGAGGTAGACAGTTATAGCTTGCATGTTCATCCAAAAGTCCTTAGTACTAGAGTCACTTTGTGACTGATCACTGCAAAGAAAAAGAAAGGTAGGAATCAAAAATCAACACTGAGTTTTATTATTTCCTATGTCTAAAAATTAAGACTATATCTTTCCCCTTCTTCACTGTTCCAAGCAAAAATTTGTTCTAATGCTTTATAATACATTATTGTATCTTCCTAAATATTAAGACAAATTAACTGTTTGTTGTAGCTCAAAAAACTTTTCCTTCCAGGTTGTTGAGCAGTGAGTTTCCTGCACTGATGATCTGCTTCACAAGATGGAGAGAATGCCAAACCTGGATTTTACATTTAATTAAAAATAATTTTAATACAGTCTGGTGCCATTAGGTTGTGTGGGAGGTGGGAATGAAAGTAGCGTTTGAAGAGGAATGTTATCCAGTTTGGAATAAATCCTAGAATCATAATTAGCTTTTTTTTTAATGACAGCTTCATTAATGCATTGAATTAAAATTTGTGCTGCATGAGTTACCACACTTTCACATATTTATAGAGTGCAAGCTTTCAAAATATTTTCAGTTAAAAGTTTCTCAGATACTTATATCTACATTTAATCTTAGTAACAATTTATCATATAATTTCTATATACAGCCAAGAGTGCACATGACTAGAGAAGCAAAATCCTGGTTGAGAACTACTGGAGCATGAAAAGGTGTTTTGCAACTCAAGAATATTTTCAGTTCTGGCGGCATCAGGTTTATTTTTTAGTAAGGATGAAGCTTTTAAGAAAACTGATTCATAAGCAAAATTCAAATCACTCAAGAATTATAGTTCCACAGATCATCTGTGGATACATAGACGAACTGCACCTGATGCCTTGGAGTGACTACTTAGAACAGAGGCTAGAGAGAGTTAGAAAATAAAGTTGGTATTTATTAAAGGCTTTCAATAGATACATCTTGGGCAGTGCAAAAGCCTCACAGAGGCTACACCCAAGATGGACGACGGTCACGAGTTTTTCGGAGAGATATAAGTTTGGTCTATTTGCATATCAGAGGTTAATTGTCCAAGTATAGCTTCAGGTAACTGTCACATTCCCCCAGTTTAATCCCCCTCAATTCACTTCTGTTTATACTTTTTGAGGCCTGAGGCAGATAATGTCCTTGGTTCTCAGGCCTGGAAAGATTGTTTTGTCTGACCAAAATGTGAAGAGAGCTTACTAACACTTTATATGAAGTTCAGAATTATACACTAATGCAGTACAGGATCTGAAAAATATAAAAGCTAAAACTTAAGGCATGACACCAATCCCCAAGGAGGCATGCAGAATGCATGCAGAATGAAAGCTGAAAAGAAGCACCTGGAACACAGTAAATATGACTGTAATGGGTTGAATGTGCCAGAACAGTGATTTACATACCAGTAGCCTGTCCAATTTACTTAGAATTTGGTTCTCAATACAGTGTTGTCATTCATGCAATTTCCATTTTCAGTAAAATATATAGATAAACACTTTTAACAGAGGCCTTCCAAAATGTAAACAAATGAAACCAGTAGCAAAATCCTTCTGTTTTCTCCTTCAGAATTTCTGATGTCTCCACAAGTATCAGTCACATTTAAATGTTTCATCTCTATAAATACTAAGCAAATGAGTCATTGCTGTATATTAAATGTCAAATTATTACAATATAGGTTTAATTTAATAAATATCCAGTACATGCATCCTTTCTAATTAGAGGTGAAGTGTTACAATACTCAGACAAGAATACTAGACATTTTCACTTTTTTCCAAAATATAATTTTTTAGTAGAATTCACTGTCTGATACAGCTCTGCTAACATTTCAGTTATAAACTGTCATGTCAAAGAATGACCAATTTAATTTTGTATTAATCATTCCTTACATTAAGTATGAATTATCACAATAAAATTAATACAAAAGAATGGATACATGTGGTTTAATTGTTTCAAATTATTTTTCCAGTAAATGAAACGGAAAGTGCTCAGCTGAAACAGGTATCTGCTCTTTTTTTTATTATTATTTTTTTGGAAAAGATGTCCAAACAATAACTTTATTATTCTACTCAACCAGCAGCTTTTCTTCTTAAGAATTCTCCTAAGCATGCTGCTTTGCACTTGAGAGGTACGGTTTTGTAATGGATCTGATCTACCATAGAAATGATACACCTTAAAATCTATGCTAATAACTGACAAATGAAACCCATATGACAATGTGTCCTATTTTTGACAATTTTTCTCTGTAGTTATATTAGTTATATTGTTCATATAGTTTGATTAGAAAAATGGGTTTTGTTTTGTTGTTTTTAAAAAGTTCATCAAACCATTTTATTTATAAAACGTGTATAAAAACACAGCTAAAATGAAAAACTATTTTTATGTTTCCTGTTATATTCAGCATAAGTTTCAAGTCCAGTAATCTCTGAATTTTTTAATGGTAGCGGTGAAAAGAAACCAAGCTAAACAAGATTAGTTCAGAAAATTAAGTTATGTATAATCAAATCAAGACTGTAGAGAATTCTGATTTACATATACAAAAATTCACATTTTAAAAGAAATGTATTTTACTATTATATTAAATAAAAATACAAAACCTGTGTACAAGTTGTTCATTTGGAAGAATCTGCTCTAGTTTGCTTGTGTTTTTTACCCTGAAGCAGAGCACTGCTGGAGATGGGTTGCTGGTAAAGACTTTAATAATCCCACTTGGGAATGATAATGTCATATCACCAGTGATCTTCACAATACATCTAGAAAAGAATGAAAATACCAATTTTATTGCAACTCATTAACTGCCTAGTTTTAATACTAATTTTAAATCAATCATATTTTTACAATCTGATGATCTGATTTCAAAGCAGAAAATAGACACTTGCAGCCCAGAAAGCCAACTGTATCCTGGGCTACATCAAAAGAGGCATGACCAGCAGGTCACAGGAGGTGATTCTGACCCTCTACTCCACTCTTGTGAGACCCCACCCGAGAACTGCATACAGTTCTGCGGCCCTCAACACAAGAAAGGTGTATTGAAGCAAGCCCAGAGGAGGCCATGAGGATGCTCTGATGGCTGGAGCACCTTTGCTATGAAGACAGGCTGAGATGTGGGGCTGTTCAGCCTGGAGAAGAGGAGGCTCCAGAGAGACCTTATAGCACCTTCCAGTACCTGAAGGGGTTCCAAGAGAGCTGGAGAGGAACTTTTTGCAAGATCATGTAGTGACAGGACAAGGGGGAATGGTCTTAAGCTGAAGTAGGGTAGGTTTAGGTTAGATATTAAGAAGAAATTCTTTAGTGTCAGGATGGTGAGGCACTGGAACTGGTTGCCCAGAGAGGTTGTGGACTCCTCATCTCTGGAGGTGTTAAAGGCCAGGCTGGATGGGGCTCTGAGTAACCTGGTCTAGTGGAAGATGTCCCTGCCCATGGCAGGGGAGTTGAAACTCGATGATCAGTTTTTTCAAATATCTTAATGTCAAAAGAGCGCAGAAATAATATCACCCTGTTACAGGATGACAATGGTCACCTCACAAACAGAGACATGGACAAGGCAGAGGTGTTTAACACTTAAAACACTGATGATGGACCAAGGCAGTCTCAGTGCCCTGAGCTGAAGGACCATGACTGCAAGAATGATCAACTTCCAGTTGACCCTGAACCTATGTGGGATCTGCTGCTCCAGCTGGAGCCCTACAAATCTATGGGGCCTGATGGGATTCATTTGAGAATCTTCAAAGAGCTAGCTGATGTCATCACAAAGCCTCTTTAGGTGATTTTTGAGTGCTCTTGGGAATTTGGAGAGGTCCCAGCTGACTGGAGGCTGAATAACAGTGTCCCAATTTTCAAGAAGGGCAAGAAGGAGGACCCCAGAAACTACAGACCTGTCGGTCTCACTTCAGTACCTGGTAAAATCATAGAAAAGATTATTCTGGGAGGTATTGAAAAACAGCTGGAGGGCAATGCAGTCATCGGTCACAGCCAGCATGGCTTCATGAGGGGAAAGTCCTGCTTGTCAAACCTGATTTCCTTATATGACAGGGTAACCGACCTAGTTGATCCAGGAAAGCCAGTAGATAGAATCTTTTTGGACTTCAAGCAAAGCTTTTGATGCGGTCTCTCATAGGATCCTTCTGCACAAAATGTCCAGCACACATCTGGATAACCATGTTATGTGATGGGTGAGCAACTGGCTCATGGGTCAGGCACAAAGGGTTATAGTAAATGAGGTAACATCAGTCTGGTGACTGGTCACTCGTGAGGTTCCACAGGGCTCTGTCCTCGGCCCAGTTGTCTTCAGCATCTTCATTAACAACCAGGACACAGGACTCAAAGGAATACTAAGTAAATTTGCCAACAACACTAAATTGGGAGGAGCTGTCAACTTCCTTGAAGGCAGAGAGGCCCTGCAGAGAGACCTTGACAAATTAGAGAGATGGGCAATCACCAACTGTATGAAGTTTAACAAGGGCAAGTGCTGGATTCTGCACATGGAACAGGGCAACCCTGGTTGTGTGCATAGACTTGGGAATGAGACTCTGGAGAGCAGCACCACAGAAAGGGAGCTGGGGGTCCTGCTCTATGGCAAGTTGAACATGACTCAGCAGTGTCCTGGCAGCCAGGAGGGCCAACCGTGTCCTGAGGTGCATTAAGCACAGCATTGACAGCCAGTCAAGGGAGGGCATTGTCCCACTCTGCTCTGCACTGGTGCAGCCTCACCTTGAGTCCTGTGTGCAGTTTTGGGTGTCACAATATAAGAAAGACATTAAGCTATAAGAGACAGTCCAAAGGAGGGCCATGAAGATGGTGAAAGGCCTAGAGGGGAAGCCATAAGAGGAGGGGCTGAGGTCACTTGGTCTGTTCAACCTGGAGAAGAGGAGACTGAGGGGAGACATTGTGGTCTTCAACATCCTCACAAGGGGAAGTGGAGGGACAGCGCCAGGACAGGACCCAAGGGAATGGCCTCAAGTTTTGTTAGGGGAGGTTTAAGTTGGATATTAGAAGGTTCTTCATCCAGAGGATGGTTGGGCACTGGAACAGGCTTCCCAGGGAAGTGGTCACAGCAACAAGCCTGACAGAGTTTGAGAAGTGTTTGGACAATGCTCTCAGGCACATGGTGTGATTCTTGGGGTGGTCCTGTGCAAGGACAGGAGTTGGACTCGATTATCCTGATGGGTCCTTTCTAACTCAGCATATTCTATGATTCTATGACCTTTAATGTTCCTTCCAACCCTAACAATTCTATCATTCTATGATTCTAAAATCAATTTCAAATGAGGGTAATGTGGCACAATGACAATGTATTATCACTTTCAACTTGGAAGTCAGATGAAATAAGAAAAATGTTTAGCTGGTTAAGGATACAGTAGTATGGGTGGTTATTTTTCAGGCTTTGAAAACATAGCAGAGCTATGCTTAGGCAAGGCTTAAGTAGTATATCAAGCAGCGTGACAGAGGGAATGAAGTACTTTTAAGCTGTCCAAATTTACATGCAGCACCTACCTGACTGTAGTAGAAACCCTTCTTTTTTTTTTTTTTTTTTTTCCTTACTAAACACATTTTCGTAAAGCAGGGATATATGAACTCCTAGTCAGATGCAGGCCAATAGAAAGTGATAAGTCACTGATGTCAGTTATATCAGGGGAAAAAACCCTGTGAATCTGCCTTCTAATGTATATATTTTTTCCCCCAAAATATTAAAAGTACAACCAGTGAATTCTTTTATTGTAACTTATTACATTCAGAACTATTTACTATTTAACTAACTTTGTGGGATCTGCTCCTTTAAAGTAGGCGTTAACAGATTCCGTAAGAGCTACTGCAACAGGCAAGGTGTCCTGGTTTCCAAGGCTGACGGGGCTGGGACCACGTGAAACACCTAGAATACATACAGTGTATGGGTTTAATTTTCAAAAAGCTTAGCAACAGATTTCAGAATGGTTTTCTTTCACAAAAGGTTACTACCATCATGGTCACAGCAGAGTCTGAAATATTACTTGAAAAGCATGTCAAAAAATATAAACATAATACAGTACAATCACACCATCAAAACACTGCTTAGCAGCATAGAAAAACAAGACTATCAATATGACATTTTGTAAATGGACAGACACAAGGAAATACAGATGAGACAGAGGAACACTGCATTAAAATGGCTACTGATGCAACTGAAGTCAACAGATCCAAAGAAAATTAGATGCTAAATACAATGCTTTAAAAAAAAGTCCCTACTGCATGCTTATAGTATGGAAAAATGTATGATAAATAGTCACAGAAATGCAAATAATTCAGTTGGAGTATGTATGAACATAAATGCACATACATTAATATTACCCTACGTAAGTGAACTGTTGAACATTATTTTAACTATTTCAGACAACAAAGACTGCAATTTCAAAATAGAAATTGTTGGAGAAATATTTTTCAAATTTTCCAATGTTTACCTAGTAAAGATTCTGGGAGTACCTTGGAGGTACCTGGAAATATGTATCAGTTTACGAGAAAAATAGTTACCAGGCCAGTGTCAGCCTTCACGTGTCTGTGCCTGCACAACAAAGTTGCAATGCATAACTATAAAAAGTAACTCAGACCTCAGCTAAAGCTTTTGAAATGACTGATGTCAAATTCAAATTGACAAAAGCATTTGTCATGGGATTTTACTTTTCAGTAGTGTTTTATATGTGTACTGACTATAAGAGACAGTACTTGAAGTTCTATCTTTTTATTAGTGCACTAGCATAGTAGAAAGCATTTTACTAATTTTTTTGTACCACTGGTGAAACAGCCTGTATCAGATGCTTGCTGCAAGTTCTCAGGACAGGGTGTCAAAGAGTTGTGCCAAGGTGGACTCATGGTATTTTAGGCTGCAGTCAAGCTCACGGGTCCAGTTCTGAGACCTTCAGCAGCACCAGCAAATCTGGCTTTGATGCCCTGCCGCATGCCTCAGCCCCAATCACTGTTAACAGCCCTTCAACTGCTTCAGCTGTGCTGACACAACAGCTAATGACACAAATATGCAAACAGTTGCGTTGACACACTCAAAGAGGTTGCCGAAGTGCAGAATAACAGACAGCATCACTGGCCATAAAAAGAGTAAATAAAAGTCTGATCAAATTGTTTTAGTTCAGTTTAGGAACAACGATTCAGGTAATTTTAATATTGGCTACACTGCTGCCATAAAAATGAAATTTATTTAAAATGTTTTCTTTATTAACTGTATCTTCAAAGCCTTGTGTTATTTAGAAATACATAAATGGTTTTATCTCCTTGTCTTATGAGAATAAAGGTTGTCAAACTAAAAATATATTTCTTTTTCTTCCAAGAATGTAGTAATGAAAAGAATCAAGGGAGACCAATTTTCAGCTTGTTGGTGGGGGAGAGGGGAATAGATGGAAAATTGTGTTATAGAAAAGTGACTATATCAAGTTTTGGTGACTTCGGCAACATATGACTTATGTACTTGAGCTTTCAAGCTACTTGTATCTGCCAGATACCAGAAATAGCTGGAGAGATTTGTTTCAAAATAAATACAATACTATTAACTGTAGTGCATTATGATGTTTAATTAACATGTAAATCTGCTTCTAGTACAATACCTGGTGGTGTCTCACAAAGCTTTTCAATTGTAGGAAGTGTTCCAATCAAAAGATCATCCTCTATTACATGTAAATGAAACAAAACATGGCAAGAAAACAAAGTATTTCAAGAAAAAAATAGATGTTACAGATGTTAAACAATTTAATAAATTTAAAAAACCCCATTGCAAATGAAAACAAGGCTAAAGCATAAAAGAAAGTCAATTATGCATGCCTACAAGTTCATTTAGAACAAGATAATTATAGTTAACTCTCAATTATTCAGAACAAATGAGGTAAGAGAAACACTGGATTGTGTAAAAGCCAAAAGAATACAGACAATAGTGTAGAGTATATCCTCATGCCATCTGCACTGTCCTTTCCAGGTCTCCAGGACTATTTACTTCATACAACCAATGCAGGTGAAACTGGCTTTGTTTATTTTTGCTAGGCGAGGTTAATAACCATGTCAAACCCTGGTGTCACCTCCTTACCTCCTCCCTCACCTCACAATTTCCCTCTGTCACTGTCTCCAATAACACACATACAGCTGGGGCTATTGATGCTGCTGCCACCAATTTCTAGTTCCTTGGCACCAGTGCAGAGGCCTGCAGAAGTGAGCCTGGATAGACTCGGGCAACCAAAATATCAGTTCTTTCTATGATGCTTCTCAGCATTTGAGAAACTGGTGGACACTGAACTGTGCCAGCACTGCAACAGCTGAGGCTACGTAGACCTTACTATCTTTGGTCCTGCACAGGGTGGAAACAGCTGCATTGCTTTCAATGCAGAACTCCTAATAGAAGCTGCGCAGATACTTTTCTGAGGTGCTGAGCCAGAGTGAGGAATCCTTGACATCAGTAACATTCAGAAATACCTGAGCATTAATTCAAGAGTCTAAATTTACTTGGGACTAAAGTGGTAATAGTGTTCAGGAATGAAATACTTCAAATCTACTACAGAAACAAGTTAAAATGTCCCCCCACAAATAATCCCCCTCTCCTGTCCCACAGGTCTCCTTGTATTTCTTCTGAAATTAGTGGCAGCACAGGAAGACTGATTTGCTTTTCATATTCATCTTTATTTTTGGTTGGTTGTTTTGCTTTCAGTAAACACCTCTGTTTAGCTTATAATACTTCACAAACTTGAAGAAAAAGATGCATTAGTTTCATTTCTTTGGAAACTGCAATTACAGGATAACAAACAAAGTAAAAATAACATAAAAATAACTAAATTTTGGAACATTTATATTAATTCAAATTTATCAGTATCCCAAAATATTTCTGTACATGTACAACATCTTCTGAACAAATACATAATATTGAGCTTGATGAATAGACAGCACACCAAATACCAATTCATGGAATATTTTCATTTTGAAAAATATTTCACTAGAGAACATACCATAATTGGATATATGGTCTAATCTAGCCAAATCCACTGTCTTGTCTCTTGTGTCATTTAGAAGCAGGTATTGCAAAGAATGCTTGAAGTACCTAGACTGAATTCACATATGGAACAGCTAACTCCAAGGAATAGTGTTCCTAACAGGTGGAACTCAGTGGCAGAATCTTACCATTTCTAAAATTAATTAAAATGGTTAACTTACCAACTGTAGGTGTGTTTGCTGCACTGAGGGAAGCAGAAGATATTGAGGAAATACTCTCTACATGTGCCAAGGGAGCTGCAGGTGGTAGACTTGAGTTAGAGGTCAGTGAAGGGCTGAATGGCCTAGGCTTAACACAAGAGATCACAAGGGTATTACAGAGACAGAAAGTGATTTTAAAAAGATGAAAAAAGACTGTAAATAGCTCTTAATTTTATTCTCTGATCAATTTTACAGTGTTTCTCAACATCTTGTAATGCTTTATCTATCCTAGTTTTAGTGTAAAACAGAACCCACATTTTCTATGGGAATGAATCCCATTATTTCAGAACTTATCATTATTAATTTTTTGCCTGGCTAGGTAAGTCTAATGTATTTGATTATGTAACAGCCTGACAATAATTGTGCTGTAACACAGTAGCAGAACCTAACCCTGTAGCCCCGTGGACGTGTGCAGCAAATGTGGATTTTCAGAGCTAAAGGAGAGCTACTAACAAAATGGAAGTGAGCCCAGCAGAGGGCAACTAAAATAGCTGAGGATTGGAGGACATGAGAGAGAGGGAGAGGCTGCAGGAGGACCTAGGTTTGTTCAGCCTGGAGAAGAGAAGCCTAGGAAGGGATCTACTAGCAGTCTTTCACAAGCTACAAAGATGGAGCCAGGCTCTATTCAGAGGTGCAAGTGCTATAAGAAAGGAAATTTCAGCTGAACATAGGGAAAAAATTCCTTCTTGTATCCCTGTGGTTAAGCCCTGGGACAAGTTGTCCAAAGAGGTTGTGAGATCTCCCTCCCTGAAGATTTTCAAAATTCAGCATGTCCCTGACCAACCTGATGTAATTTTGAAGTTGGCCCTTTGAGCAGGAGATTGGTCTAGAGATCTTCAGAAGTCCCTTCCACCCTAAATCTGTGGACAGTTTTATGACCCATTTAACTGTTAAGGTATTAAAATAGCTAATGAACAATTTGCGATTAACCTATCTAAAAGGTACTGGAACTCCTGAAGCATCTGCTTTGGTTGGGTAATTTTTTTTTTTTTTTTTTTTTTTTTTTTTTTTTTTNTTTTTTTTTTTTTGTTCTATCACACATCACTGAGTATATGACTTTTACACAGACTGTGAGAACGGTAAAAGGACACAGCATATAATGAAGACAACTTGCAATCTTCCACTTATATCCAGATAATAGCCAATTTCTAACACATGTAACTTTTTGCAAAATCATACTTTATAGCAGAACTGTGTTGATTTGGCACAGCCTGGTTTTTTCATTTTTTGGTAGCGGGGAAGTGCCACAGAAGTTGCTTCTGTGAGAAGCTGCTAGAAGCTTCCAACATGTCTGACAGAGCCGATCTCTGATGGCTCTGAAGATGGACATGCTGCTGGCCCAATTAGAGAGGATGGTAACGCCTCTGTGATGACATATTTAAGAAGAAAATCAAAACAGTGCACACAGTTTTTTCCAGGGGTGGCGATGCTGCCAACATCTCAGTGTGGCCCGTGGCAAGCCTTGCCAGCCTGGCCGCCCCTAGCTAGCCATGCTGCAGGCAGAAGGGCAGGGATAGGGGCAGCAGCTTCTCCTTCCTGGCGCCCTGCATGAAGAGAGGTGTTAAATAGTGCCAGTGCTGCAGTGGCCGCCACTGCCCACGTGGTGGCAACTGGGCCGCCTGGCCAGCAGCGGAAACATGACGAGTGACTCCCCAACGTGGAACCTAGACGAGGTCAACCTCTCGGCACTGCAGGATCCTGCAAGAATCTTTGTATTGGTGGAACTTGTTGGCAATGGTACCTACGGGCAGCAGGTTTTTTTCTAGTCAGAGGAGGAAGTGAGGACATGTGAGGGAAACAACATGGCGGTACCAAGGTCAGTGGTAAAAGAATGGGAGGATGTGCTCCAAGCGCCAGAGCCGAGATTCCTCTGCAGGCCATGGTGAGAACTATGGTAAAGTAAGCTGTCCCCCTGCAGCCCATGAAGTCCATGGGGGATGCAGAGATCCACTCGCAGCCC
>VWZP01007317.1:0-14361 GCA_013396995.1 Dicaeum eximium | reverse complement strand
TTTTTAACATTTGTTTTATTTCTCATTATCCTGCTCTGGTTTTGATTGGTAGTACATTCAACTACTTTCCTGAAGTCGAGTCTGTTTTGCCCATGATGGTAATCAGTGGGTGATGTCTCCCCATCCTTATCTCAACTCATGAACCTTTCAATATATTTTCTCTCCCCATCCAGCTGAGGAGGGGAGTGATACAACAGCTTTAGTAGGCACCTGGCATCCAACCATGGTCAACCCAACACAAAAAACCAATTTAATAATTGAAAGAAAAAAAAGACAAAACCAATATAATAATAATAGCATTAGTAATAATAATAATAAGACGAGAGGAGAGAGAGAGAGTAACAGAAGCCAAGAGAAACAAGTGATGAGCAATACAGTTGATCCCCCACCCAGTGACTGATGCCCAGCACATCCCCAAGCTGTGATTGGCCCCTCCCAGCCAACTCTCCCCAGTTTATATACTGAGCATGATGTTCTATGGTGTGGAACATCCCTTTGGCCAGTTCAGATCAGCTGTCCCAGCTGTGCTCCCTCCTGGTTTCTTGTGCAGCTCTTCACTGGCAGAGCCTGAGACAGTGAAAAGCCCTTGACTCAGGATAAGCACTGCTCAGCAGCAACCAAAACCATCAGTGTGTTATCTGCATTATTCTCATACTGAATCCAAAACACAGCACTGTATCAGCTACTGAGAAGAAAATGAACTCTTATCCCAGCCAAAGCCAGGGCACAGTGTAAATGATAAATCTGAAATTGAGTACAGCAGAGAATTTAAAAACACAAAAATCAATACATACTATTTCATTAATTCCACTTAGTTTCGCTGTAGACAGTTTTGGTGTTGAAGCAGGTCTTGGAGGGGGTACAATGGTGCCTACAGAAAGAGGATTTGTGGGCTTTGCTGAAAGAAAGCAAATTTAAGAAAATTAGTATTCGAAAGCTCACACTGAACATAAATATGTATTCACTTGAACAGAATAACTGGAAATTAGGCTTCTATTAAAAGTTCCTATTTTACAAGCCTAATTTTGTAAAATTTACCACTAATCATAAATGTTTTTAAAATAGGGCTGTGTGCTATCTGGAAAAGTGACTCTAAAAATGGTGTCATGGGCTTTCTCATTCCTCTTGAATGATTTTATACCAACTATTCGCAGAGGTTTGTATGTAAAAAGATGGTTTTACCTGAGTTCCCATTTGTGTATAGTCTATATGGATTCACAATATAGGACAATTTTTCATGTTTAACAACAAATGGATAATTCAGTGGAGATTCATATTTGGTCCTGGCTGACAATGGCGTAACTGCATCAAATTATACCCTCTTAAATTCCACTGACTTCAGTAAGTATACATCAGTATAATAGATAAATTACTCTGTTGATTGCAAGAACACTGTAATTGCATATTATCTCTTAACCAAGCTATGGGAAGTAAAAAGCAGTTAAAAAATATTGCCCTTGTGTAACCTAACAGACACAACTTACAGATGGTGGCAATAGTACAAAAATGCCACTTTTACATAGTCACTTTTCTGATTAGAACTGTACTTCTAAACAAATGTTAAAGGCCAGCTAATGAGTATGCCAGATGTAAAATTAATTTCAAAATAGACTGAAACCCTAATATATGATTATGCCATTGCAGCACATCATCTCCTTTAAATTATGGTTCTTCTTTAATCAAATCAGTTAATATTATTTAAAAATGTAACTTTTAAGTATAGAATTTTCTCAGGCATTCAGCATAACTCTGCTGTCATTCAAGCATTGGAGTTTCATCACTGACTTAGGAAGAAACCAATTAGGCTAATACTGACCACATCTGCCTTAAGAGTTGCAAACTCAAACGTCCCCAGGTAAATTCACTTCTGAAATATCAGCAGTTTCTTTGAAATTTGTCTTATGTCCAGGAAGACAGTACATCCTAAACATTAAGTAGTCTGCTGCAGTACCACAGGTATTCAGCGAGTTATGGCCCACTTGCCCAAAGGCACTTTTTCTTCACCCTATAAGTATGTAGCATTACCACGATATCATCCATGCTTCAAAACACTGTGTGTTAAGAAGAAAAATTTCAAATTGAAATTAACTTTATTTAATCTGAAAACATCCATACATTCCTATTTCTACAAAAGCAAAGCTCTCAACATTTAAGAAAAAGCAATGCTTTTAATTAAATAGTTTGATTTTTTCTTATTTCAAGCTGAATATTTATTTCATTGTCATAACTTTAAATGAAGTTGGTGCTAACAAGCAGTTTAATATAGTTTTAGAAAGAATCATATAATCATTTAGGTTGCAAAAGACCTCCAAGATCATCAAGTCCAACCATTAACCTAGAACTGCCAAGTCCACCACTAAACCATGTCCCCAAGTGCCATATATACACAGCTTTAAATTCCTCCAGGGATGATGATTGCAGCACTGGCCTGAGCAGCCTGTTCCAATGTTTGAGAACCCTTTCAGTGAAGAAATTTTTCCTAATATCCAACCTACACCTCCCCTGGTGCATCTTGAGGCCATTTCTTCTCATCCTGGGAGAAGAGACCTATCCCCACCACATCCCTCTACAAAGCTTTCCTACCCTCCAGCAGATCAAGACTCCCATCCAACTTGGCGTGGTCTGAAAACTTGCTGAGGGTGCACTTGGTCCCCTTGTCCAAATCATCAATAGAGATATTAAACAGAACCAGCCCCAATACTGAGCCCTGTGGAACTCCACTAGTGACCAGCTGCCAACTGGATGTAGCACCATTCACCACCAGCAGAGCACACCTGTCCAAGCCATGAACCACAGCTTCTGCAGGAGAATGCCATGGGACATAGTATCAAAGGCTTTACTAAAGTCTAGGTAGACAACATCCCCAGCCTTTCCATCATCCACCAGGTAGGTTACCTGGTCATAGAAGGAGATCAGGTTGGTCAAGCAGGTCCCACCTTTCCTAAACCCATGCTGGCTGGGCCTGATCCTCATGTTGTCCTGCACCTGTCAATTGATGACACTCAAGATGATCTGCTCCAAAACCTTCCCCTACACTGAGGTAAAAATGACAAGCCTGTAGTTTCCTGGATCCTCCTTACAGCCCTTCTTGTAGATGGGCCTCACATTTGCTAAATTCCAGTCAACTGGGACCTCCTTGGTTGACTAGGACTGCTGATAAATGATTGAAAGTCAGTCAGTGAGCACTTCAANATATATATATATATAAAATATTTATCCTTAAATATGTTACAAATGTGGATCGAGTAGCCAATAATCTTATCTGAATACCTAAGTGAGGAAGAGACAATCAAATGAATTCCATAAGCTACATTTGTTACAAAACATAACTTTTAAGGAATATGAAGTGGAGGAATAAGTTGCACTTAAAACCCTAATGGTTACATAGCAATGTTGGTTGCTACTAAGAGGACATTACTAAAGCCAAAAAGAATTAGCACTATTTGAATGAAATTCTCCTATTTATATATGTATTCTTTCTCACTCTTCTTCAATCTTTATGAGCAGGTAGAGATGAAAAGAGAAAGCCATGACTGTGAACAGAGAATCTATAATAATTTTTGGAAAAGGAAGTACCCAGCTAAAAGAAACAGTGACCACTTCTTTTCTCATGCACATGGGAGGACAAGTCTCTACATTAAGACAGTAGGGATTGAAGAATAGACATGCAGTAGGCAGACTGAAGAGAACTATGAAACAGTGTCTGCTACTGTTAGCAAATAGTAGATTCCACCTTAAATCCCCTGAGATAATCAACATAAATAATTGAATAATTTTAGTAAGCAGGTTCTAACATAGCACTATCTGTTTTTGTTTCAGTATCTCCTTCTTTCTTAACTAGCTTCTCAAAATCTGTTCTCAGTCTCTTCAACACATGTAGCCACTTACATGCTATTTTGCTTCTCTCTCCCTTACTGCCTTTTGAATGTAAAAATCAATATTGCCTGTTTCTGTAAACTCCCCCCCTCCTTCAAGACCAAGGTTCAGGAAAGCCTGCCAGTATCCTGCCCATGCTAAGATACTCCAAAAACATGCACCCAAAATTCACAGTTTCAGCCCCTTCCCCTCCACCTCCCATACTCCTCAGCCCACCCTCTTCCTCCTAATACACCTACGTTCAGGTGGTGCTAGGAACTCCCCCTTAATTCCAGACTCAGTCCTGCCATTTTTCTCCCATGCACACCTCCAAACAGATTTATGGTTTCTTACAGGAAACAAGTTAATCACAGCAAAGCTCCACAGTGGCTTTGTGCTGCATAGGTCAACAGGCTTTGCTGGAGAGAAGAAACCCATCCCTATTCACAGTGCCAATTCAGCACCTCAGGTGCTGTGACTACCTCCACTTAATTTACCAACTTTGTAAAAATAGGATTCTATTATTTCTCCAGCATAGATGATGATCATTTTTTTGTAATGAGAGAATGAGAGAAAAAAATGACAAAAGCAAGATAGAGTTTTCCTAAGGTTTCTAGTGTTCCTTCTTCCCCCTTGCTCCCTAGCTTGAACACCTGGCATACTGCACTCTAAGATGTGTACATTCATAACATAGGATACTGCTTTACAAAATTCTTTCATTTCACTAGTCAAAGCACATCTCCTTGCAATAACTAAAAAAGCAACAACAGAACATCCCACAGAATATGCAGAAAACATTTTCTACTATCAGATATTTTACCTGAGGAGGATGAAGATACCAAAGAGGCTGAAGAAGAAGATTCAGGAGAACTGCTAAAGAGTGGATCCCATGCCAGAAGGTCACTGTTTCCCTTTCTATAGTAAGTGTTACAATTAGAATATTAATGAAAGATGTATATACTCATAAAAATAAAATTAAAACTTTGGTAATTCATATTCTGTATTAGTCTTTGCATTCAAAAATTAAACATACAAATTGTAGGTCAAGGAACTGATTTACACATAAGGAAACTAATCGGACTGATAATTGGTGGGAGTTTGTAAGAGGATATATTTCATAATGTCAGTAAATTATTTTAATTTTTCAACAAGGCATACATCTACAAATCAATTTGTTTCAGTATATACATATATGAGCAATGTATATAGACCTACCCAAATCTGGGACTTGTAATCTTAAACACTTTACAATGGAACAATATAAATATGATGGAAACTAAATCCATCTTATTTAAAACCTGAAATTTTAAGCAAAGCCAATATTTTGTAGTCACATAATTATAAATATCAATTGAGACAGATCAGAATGAAGCAAACACATTGGAAGGGGAAAATGAGTGGATAGAAATCTTCATTGTTACATAATTACTCATTTGCTCTTACAATGCAATACGCACCTGGCTTAAAATAGCAGTCCAATGAGTCTCAGAGTCTTAGATCAAAATAAGACCGAATTCCCCCCAAATGACACTTCATATAATTTTAAAAATTGAACTTACTCATTAGCTGTCGGAAAAAGCTTTGATTTTGTTAGCTCTTCACCTAATGAAAAGACACAGCATTATCCCCACTCTAAAATAAAAATCTTTCAGCTTCATTATTTATATTATCTCTGATAATATAAATTCAGATGCTCCTGAAATACCTTCTAAAAGGAGAGGACTGAACTGAGCAATGCATTTCAAGAAGAAGTGCTGGTCACTTGAAATTTCTTCCTTAAATTATACTGTTTACATCCATATTATTCTTCAGGAAACCTGGCTTGGTTTCCCACTGAGAAAAACACTAGAGACTAATGCTCTGTCCTCTATCTCCATGGACATATTTTGTGGATGATACTACGCATGTGCAGATGGAAGGGTTTTAACAACTTACACAAGAGTAATTTCTATGGATATTCCCCCATACACACTTTGGCTCTTGGACTTGTTTGTCATCACTATCACAGACTCATCTGTTTCCCAGAACAAAGAACAGCTGAATATACAAAAAAAGAACAGGTCTTTGGCTGGCTTCTACTAGCTGCTTTGAAATTTTGACCACATAACTTATTTTGTCCAGTGAATTTATTGTGAGTCGTTCAAAAGCAAATATCATGAAAGTACCTAGAACTGACAAGAGAATTTTTTTCTACTTAAAATACAAAGAGTTAATAAGTTTATTTCTTCAAGAATTAAAAAAAAAAATTTCATGCCATGTTAAAAAATCTAATGTAAATAGACTAAAAGTTAAATATTCACACTTACTAGATGCATTTCGATTAGTTTGTGCCTGAAACAGAAAAGAATAAATTATTTTACTAACTGTCAAATAAAACACTTAATAGTCCCAGGGTTCTTATTTTGACTCAACTTTCCATGTGTTATTTTGCTTTGAATGCCAGGCAGACCATTTTGGAGCCTGCAGAAGACCAGAACACGAGCCAAGACAGAGCAGCTAGTGCATACCCACCACACACAAAAGGCAGGAATGAAGACTGAAGAGCTGACAAAGGCAACAGTATGACTAAACTCTTTGACAGGATGGGCCAGTGTAGTGGTTTTGGTTTGTTAATTTTGAAATTTTTTTAATTTAAATTTTTTTTTGTTAATGTATTATTAAATGTGGTGGGTTTTTTGTGTTGCATAATTACTAGAGTATTTTTTTTACTAATGATCCTTGCCACTTTTCTTCTCGTTAAAAATACAAGGAACAAAATTACTTACAGATATTGCTGGAGAAAGAGTAATGTTCCCTATAAATACTTTTAATTCATCCAAGGAAGGCATGGTATATTGAGAGCTATTATTTGATTGGACAGGTTTTATTTCTACATGGAACCTCCTGGGTTCATCTTCTTCAGAGTCAGAATCACTGGATGAATAGAAATGGTTCTTTTTGATATGTTTTTCTCAGTTAAGGTAGAAATACTTCAAATTCATCTCTCTGCTATGTTTCACAATTACTCTCTACAAAATGGTCATATTAAGTAAACACCACAGATAAACAATGCTGCCTAAGCTCTTTGTGCACTTATACAGACACTTCAATTATATCCACTGTTCAAAATACACAACTCAGAGTTAAAATTTAGTTTTTACATTCCATTCATCTTCATGACGGTATTCCGTTATCCAAGACACTAACTGAACGACTATATATTTGAAAGTATCAAGATAAACGATTCTACAGTAGCAACACTTCTGTATGTTAAATTTATGGTTTCCAAGATTCAATGAAGGATCCTAACGCATACATGAAAAATGTATGCATTGTAGAAATCCTTTAAAACCAAGTGAGGAAAAGTCCTAGCCTTTCCAATCAGCAATGAAATGCCCATCTATCCTTGTTACAGAGAGGAGGGCAGTTTAGTGCGCTGTGTGTGTGAGCAAGCTATTATTCGACACCATCTACATCATCACTGTGGGCTTGGTTTCGGCAGGAAAAGCTGAGACATATAACCAGAAGTGTTCCATCCTGCTTTTCTCGCTCCAGAGGAGGGACTGTCAGCATTGAACCTGCAGATCCCGTCCTCTGCGGCCTGCCAGTCCCCCCGTCTATCTGTCAGGACACTTTTGCAGGACATGGTGCTGAGGAGAGGCGGCAGCTCCGCTCCCAGTTCTGGTGCTGAAGGGACAGCTCAAAGGCGCAGCCGAGCCCAGTGGGGCAGGGACAGCGCGGGGACGTCACCCCAGCATGTCCATGNGCCCCCCCCCCCCCCCCCCCCCCACACACACAGCACGACAGAGAGTTAGAGGCGGTACCGCAAGCAACTGTGCAGGACTGAGCTCAGTGGAGCAGCTGCACAACACCTACTTGGACAACCTAACTTCCGGAGGGTCACATCTGGCCACATCTGTAACCTGGTACCCAGTTTCCAGTGCGAGGGTGAAGAACAAAGATCCACCAGGACACTCCCTGACAAGAACCAGAAGCAAGCCAAGAAAAATTCCTCCGGAGGTGAATATCTTGGAACGATTCCCGTGAGCTGCTGGCCAGAACACGAGAGTGAAATCTGAGGGCGACTACAGGCACAAGGCTGGGGTAAGCTAAACTCCCAGGAAAATGGGTGGAAATGTCTCAAAATATGAGACATATATTATTATTAGCTTAGAATTTATGATCAAAAAATACCCAGCTCAGGTTTCTAGAAAAGAGCTGGAGAGTTTATTATCTTACATAAAAATTTCCAAATATTACAGTTAAAGATTTATTTGATCCATATTTATGGGATGCTATAAACACAAAGCTATATAACTCTGCAACACAGAAGGATGAAAACGCAATGAAATTACTCCCCATTTCGAGAATTCTTTTTGAGGTGATGGAAAAGGGGAAAAGACAAAATTATCAGGCAGAAGGTGCTTTGCAAATACTCCAAGAGTTGCGGTTTGTACAGCCGGAGCCAGCTGCCTCTCCCCCCTATGCTGCGGAGGCTCTGGAGAGTCACGCACGTCAAAGAGGGGGCTCCTCCACTGTCCTGCAGGAGGGGGGCGATCTCTCTACAGCTCTGGAAGGGGGATATGTCCCGGGAGGGGCCGGGGGAGATGGGCGAAGGAACGGGAGCAGCCCGATCAGGGTCGGGGAGGGACCTAGGAGCTATCCCGAAACGAAAATTGCTCATCGGTCCATCAGAGCAAACAGACATGGCATTTTTAGAATTCCTTACCACTGCGCAATCTCAGGCGGCTGGGGGAGAGACCGGGAAAGCGGCGATTCTCGAGGGGACGGTGGCAGGACTCCGGGGGCAGGCGGCGCAGTCTGAGACGTCATCACAGCTATCCCCATCTCCTTCCCCACCCCCTTCCCCGCCTTCGGAAATGTGCCAGNGGGGTAAGCTAAACTCCCAGGAAAATGGGTGGAAATGTCTCAAAATATGAGACATATATTATTATTAGCTTAGAATTTATGATCAAAAAATACCCAGCTCAGGTTTCTAGAAAAGAGCTGGAGAGTTTATTATCTTACATAAAAATTTCCAAATATTACAGTTAAAGATTTATTTGATCCATATTTATGGGATGCTATAAACACAAAGCTATATAACTCTGCAACACAGAAGGATGAAAACGCAATGAAATTACTCCCCATTTCGAGAATTCTTTTTGAGGTGATGGAAAAGGGGAAAAGACAAAATTATCAGGCAGAAGGTGCTTTGCAAATACTCCAAGAGTTGCGGTTTGTACAGCCGGAGCCAGCTGCCTCTCCCCCCTATGCTGCGGAGGCTCTGGAGAGTCACGCACGTCAAAGAGGGGGCTCCTCCACTGTCCTGCAGGAGGGGGGCGATCTCTCTACAGCTCTGGAAGGGGGATATGTCCCGGGAGGGGCCGGGGGAGATGGGCGAAGGAACGGGAGCAGCCCGATCAGGGTCGGGGAGGGACCTAGGAGCTATCCCGAAACGAAAATTNCCGTGCCCCAAAACCAGCCCCCTTGCAGCAGAGGCGGGCTCAGGAGCGGCAGACGTCACCCTGCTTCCACCCCCTTTCGCTGCTGGATCCAGTGCCCCGGTATTAGGGGTAGGACCCAATGCGGCTGAGTGCGGCATCACTGCCCCGCTCCCCGCCTCCGCGCTCGCGTCACTGCTCACCCCCCCTTCCCATCAAACCGCGCATGCTCCGGTCGCGCCCGATGTCTCCGTTCCCCTAATTGGAGCGGCGGTTGCAGCAAAACAAGAAGCAGAGCGGGCGGCCACAGCGTTGCATCTGCAACCGGCAATGCCCACCGCAGACCAGGCACAGCGAATTTTAACAAAATCCCAGCCTTGGGACGGCTCAGACTGAAAACCGCCGAAAGCCGCAGCGGGTGCCGTGAGCGACACCACTGACCATTCGCTGGAATCCTGGAACTGCAGTAACAGCGCCACCTCGTGGAACAACACCACAACTGCAGCAAATTCAACAACCACAGCCAAATCCACTGGCATCTCTCCTGCCTTTCCTAAATCAAGGAGACACAAAGAATTCATTGCCGGGTAAACGGGAAGTGTCACAGCAAGATACGGCAGCTGCAGCACATTTTCCAAAGAATCCTCAGGAGAACAGAGCTGAAATCATGGGTGAAACAAGAAACACAGCATGCAACAATTCAAGATGCCAACGGCGAAAATATTGTAACCATCACAGCAGGCCAAGGCATCCCAGTGTCATCACAATTTTTATCCAACTTTTATTCAACACCAAGCAGTACTTCAGCTTCTCACATATTTACCCCAAAGCAACAACAACAGTTCACTTCTAAAAGCAACCTAAAATTGATANCAGCTGCAGCACATTTTCCAAAGAATCCTCAGGAGAACAGAGCTGAAATCATGGGTGAAACAAGAAACACAGCATGCAACAATTCAAGATGCCAACGGCGAAAATATTGTAACCATCACAGCAGGCCAAGGCATCCCAGTGTCATCACAATTTTTATCCAACTTTTATTCAACACCAAGCAGTACTTCAGCTTCTCACATATTTACCCCAAAGCAACAACAACAGTTCACTTCTAAAAGCAACCTAAAATTGATACCACTTTCAGAAGATCTAATAAAGCTCTTTCTTCAGTTTAAGGAATGTGCTCAACAGCTTTCCACACACACTGCACACCTTCCTCAAATCTCCTTTCAAGGGCATAACGGCAACACTGTTCCCGTATCCTCTGTAAATACTCCCATCAGGTCTACACTCATGCCATCTCCTGCACAATCAAGGGCGGCTTCAGCCACTGCATCATCACTCCCTCCAGTGTACCTCCTCATCCCTCAAAAGGGAGAGGGGGGAATGCATACACTCTTCGGTCCAGAAGGGGGTGCATCCTGGCAAGCCACAAGTCCACAAAATACAGGCTTGGATTTGACTCCATTAATTAAAGAAACCCCAAACGATATGAAGGACGCAGAAAGTATTGTATTGCCAGTGAGGTATGCAAGACAAAATGAAAACCCCAGATGGGAACCTTTGGACCATGACGTGGTCAAAGACTTTGTGCAAGCAGTCAAAGATAATGGTTTAGGATCTCCATACTTCAAACAACTTTTGAGAGGCACATTCAACAATTATGATTTGCTGCCTTTTGACTATAGATATATAGTCTCATCAATTTTTACAGACTCACAACTCCCACTGTGGGATGCAAAATGGCGAAAAGCTCTCGAAGATCTGAGAAACAGATATGCAGCTGCAGGAGGAGCAAATGCAGCTCTCACAATGGCTCAACTATCAGGAGATGCACCTCATAACAGACCTGAAGATCAAGCAGCTGAATTGCCTCGAAATGTGCTTGCAGACATCAAAGAAGCAGCACAAAAGGCAATCCTGCAAATTCAGCCAATTGGAACCCCAGAAGGTATTTACACAGAAGTAAAGCAAGGTCTCTCTGAATCCTTTTCTTCATTCATTGATCGATTGACGCAAGCCATCAAACGTCAGGTCACTGATGAGGTAGCAAAGCCACACCTGCTTCAAAGCTTCGGCATTGCAAATGCCAGTGTAGAATGCAAACGCATCATCAGTGCCCTGCCTGGTCAACCAACCTTCAGTGAAATGATAAAAGCATGCAGCAAGGTGGGCACACCTTAGCACATTGCAGCAATCCAAGCAAGCACTTTGGGAGAACAGATCGGGAAAATCATCGAAGTGGAAAATGAAAAATTTGTAAAAGCTCTTACAACTCTTCAACAGGACAAGTCTGCAGAAGTGATGGCAACAAAATTTGCTGGAGGGCCATGCTTTAAATGCAGAAAACTTGGACATGTGAAGAAAAATTGCATGGAACATGCGAAAGCCCCAGGCCTATGCTCAAGATGCAGAAGAGGAAACCACTATGCAAATCAATGCTATTCCAAAATGGATGTGAATGGAAAACCTTTATCTATTTTGGGAAACTTGAATAAGAGCACGGATCGCCAACGCGCTATGACAAATGATGGCAATGGCCCTGCAGGGAGAGGAACCACTGGGGAACATCAATCAGATTCCATCAGCAGGACCATCTGTCGGTTTCCCAGCAACACAGAATTGTTACCCCCAGGGGCACAATGTGAACTGGCAGCCTCAAAATTAATATGTTTTATAGACAAGTCATGCAATGATACCCACAAGGGTCACAGGAACATCATGGAAGAGACAAGACTTTTTAATTGTAGTCAAAGACAGATGCAGCATTTTAGGGCTCATTGTTTACCCATCAGTTGTTTCAGTAGATCGCAATGAAAAACTGACAGTTTTGGCTCAACCATTATGCCCTCCATTGATCATTCCAGAAAATACTCCAATAGCCAAAGCCATTGCTTTGCCATATCATGCAACAGAGCAAATCATGCCAGTGACGGGTCAACAGATTTTATTTGGTGGTGAAGACATAAGCATTCATGCCACTTGGGTAAAACAAATAGGCCGTGATCAACCATTGATCGTCTGCAGTTTGACATGCGGTGACAAAACAATCTCAATCAGAGGCATGTTGGACACCAGTGCATATGTCACACTCATTTCCTATCTCCTTTGGCCCAGGGATTGGGGCTTGATAACACCTTTGAACCCCCTCTCAGGCATCAGAGGAAGTATATTGTGCCTGCAGAATGAGAAAGCAGTCATTGTTTCTGGGCCAAGAGGAAAGACGGCAATTATTCATCCTTTCATTGTGCAGAAACCCTTCATCACATGGGGAAGAGACATTTTATCACAATGGGGGACAAAAATAGAAATGGATTTTTAATAGGGGCCACTGCGGCACTCATCACCCTGAAGCTGGCTTGGAAGATGGACAACCCTGTCTGGGTGGATCAGTGGCCCCTGGAAAAAAAGAAATTGAGTGCCCTCAAAAATTTAGTTGAAGAGCAACTGCAGCAAGGCCATATCAAGCCAACAAATAGTCCCTGGAATTCTCCAGTCTTCGTGATCCACAAGAAGACCTCAGATTCATGGAGGTTGCTCCATGATCTCAGAAAAATTAATGAGGTCACTGAAGAAATGGGACCACTTCAACCTGGGCTTCTATCTCTGTCGATGATTCTGAGAGATTGGCCACTTGTGATCATTGATCTCAAAGACTGTTTTTTTTAATATCCCGCTCCATCCAGAGATGCCCCTTGATTTGCATTCTCTGTCCCAAGCATCAACAGACAAGAACCCCTGCAAAGATACCATTCGGTTGTTCTTCCCCAAGGCCTCAAAAATTCTCCCACCATTTGCCAATGGTTCGTGGCATGAGCCTTGTCTCCAGCAAGAAAAAGATATCCACAGGCGATGATCATTCATTATATGGAAGATCTGCTCATTGCAGCACCCACTCATCGAGAGTTGCAAGAAGCTCGTGACAGCATGATTGCAGCAGTTCAAAATGCTGGATTGGAAGTCTCCACTTCAAAAATTCAGGAAACCTCACCGTGGAAATATTTGGGATGGAGGATCACAGAGCAAACAATAAGACCACACAAGATACAGATCAGGACTCAAGTCAACAATTTACAGGATCTGCAGCAACTTTTGGGAGAAATCAACTGGATCAGGCCAACTTTGGGAATCACTAATGATGAACTTCCATCTCTTTTCAATTTGCTAAGAGCAGACTGTAACATCAAATCCCACAGAACTCTCATGCCTGAGGCTCAAGAAGCTCTTCAGAAGATTGCTGAAGCCCTTCAACAGAGACAAGCACATCACTTTGACATGACAAAGCCATTCTTTCTTGCAGTGTTGGGAGAAAAAATAGAACTGTATGGTCTCATATTTCAATGGGATTCATCGAAAAAGGACACTTTGCTGATAATAGAATGGGTTTTTCTACCCTACCAGTCTCCCAGAACAATTTTCACTATATTGGAAATGACAGTTCAAATTATAATCAGGGCCAGAACAAGATTGTTAGCCATGGCAGGCAAAGATTTTGCAATAACTTACCTGCCTTTGAGAAAAGAATATTTTGATTGGGCATTGCAAACATCAGGAGATTTGCAAATTGTATTATTAAATTATTCAGGTATCCGTTCAATTCATTTCCTGAGCCACAAACTACTGCAAACAAAATTGAGTTACAGAGAGAAACCCATGATAAGTGAAGTACCGTTGGATGCAATAACATTATTTACTGAGGGTTCAGGAAAAACACATAAATCGGTAATAACATGGCAAAATACAACCACTCAAAAATGGGAATCAGACATTCGAATAGTATAGGGTTCACCCCAAATTGTAGAATTGGCAGCAGTGGTCAGAGCATTTCAATTATTTCAAGAACCTCTCAATTTAATTACAGATTCACCTTAGGTAAAAGAATAGAAGGGTCACTTTTGAAAGAAATTGATAATGAGGATCTGTATTGTTATCGCATCTGTATGCAAAAAATGCTACAGCAAAGAAAACACAAATATTTTATTTTCCACATCAGAGCACATTCTTCCCTTCCAGGATTTTTGGCAGAAGAAAATGCACAAGCAGATTAATTGACTATGACCATGACAATTTCAAACACCTTGCCAAACAT
>VWZP01007309.1:42598-213734 GCA_013396995.1 Dicaeum eximium | reverse complement strand
GCACCGGGACAAGGGACAGGGGACAGCGCTGCGGGCTGTGCGACACCGGGCGTGCCGGAGGGACGGGGCACCAACTCAGCAGCGCCTGTCGCGGTAACACAGCGGATGATGGGTGCAAACCCACGAAGGGATGGCTTGGGTTGGATGTAAGGAAGAGGGAAGGTTTTTTACAGTGAGGGTGGTGAGATGCTGGCACAGGCGGCCCAGAGAGGCGATGGATGCGCCATCCCTGGACACATTCACGGCCAGGGCTGGATGGGGCTTTGAAAAAACTGGTCTAGTTGAAGATGTCCCTGATAATTTCAGGGGGTTTGGAACTAGATGACCTTTAAAGATCCCATCCAACCCAATGCATTTGATGAATTTATGATTCTATGATACTATGAGTCTGTGTTTTGGTGAGTCTATTGTTCTATGACTCCTAGCCTTGGGAAGACCTTGAAAACTGGTGTGGTTTTCTGCTTTTGTTTTTGTTTTAATCAAAATCACACAGACACGGAGGAGCGGCAGAGGCCTGAGGAAGCCAGAGGGAAGGTCTGGGCTTGCTGCTGCTGTGCTGGGACAGGAAGGGAAAGGGAGCTACAGGCTTTGGGACCTTGCTCTCGCTGTTACAAATATCAGGGAGCATAGTTTCTCTACCCAGCAGCTTTGTCCTGAGGGAATCCTACCAAGAGGGAGCCAGAGGTGCTTCAGGGCTGGATTGCATGAGGCAAACCTGACCTTTCTCTGCCAACAGGAGAAATGGAAGAGGAGATGGAAATCTGTCAGATTTAACTATAATACCAGTCAGTGACATTTCGGTGGAGCTGCTGTGGGCTGGGAGTACTGCACTTAAGAACAGATTTTTTGGCAAAATGAACTTAATCCACTGCCTTAGAGTAACAAACACCACATTAATCATATCTAGAATAGTCTGCATGCTTGTGTGAACCAGCCACAAAGCCCACAGACCATCCCTCACCTTCCTACCCTGGGTCTGATCCAGAAACTGTGCCCGTTCTGCCAAGTTTTGCTCCAGCTGAACTCCTAAGGCCAGTGAATCTTAATCCTACCCCTGTTTAAGGTGTTGAACATTGCTGTCTTTGTAGGAAACAAGTGTTGATAAGGATGATCCAGTTGTGGTTTTGGAAATATGATAGATAAATAAATAGTGCTCAAATGACTGCATTTCAGTAGAAGTGGTGTTTGGTGGAAAAAATATTTTAGGAAAAAGGCCTGTATTTATTATTCATTTAAATCTTTTTAGCGTGATTACAGACTGGTTGGACAATCCACTTTTCATGTGGTGTAAAAGAATCCTTCTAAATGAATAAAATATGGGATATGTTAAGAGCTCAGCTTAAAACCTAGCAGAAAAGAGGAAAGAAAAAAAAAGCAGAGAGAACACAGGCAAGTCCCTGTCTCAGCTCTCACTGCCATCTGAGAATTTGTGGTTGGGATCCTATGAAAGAACAACCCCTGGTGGGACAAGAATTAAAATTAGAAGAAGAAGAAAAAAACCCCTAAAATACAGAGTGACCCATGAAACCTAGCCTAGAAAGAAGGAGGGCCAGCAGAGGAAATGAAGTTAAGGATATGTTTGGAAGGAGTTTGTTTTCTCAAAGCTTTCTGTTTCACTGGAACTGATTTAAAACCAGGGTTGTGTTTCAGCAGCAGCAGTTGTAGGAGTGCAAGAGGGGAGTCTGACACCTCAGCCTCTGCCAGCATGCCTCACACTGAGTTGTTTCTGGGGTTGGGCTCAGAAGCTGCTCATAGGACCAGACCTGGAGGAAAAGCTGCCCTTTCCTTCTGGTGGCCCAAGCGATGCTGCACAGGGGCACAAAAGGTGTCACTTAGCCTGGCTGCAGACAAACCCAGGGTTTGCTGGCCAGCAGTTTTCCTTGCCTGCAGGAACAGTCAGCAGTGATGCAGCCTGTGCCCACCAACACAGGGATTTGTGCAGTGCAGGAATTGAACCAGAATTTGCTGAGGAACCAGTGTGATGCCATTAAAACCTTTTGCATCATGAATGCTTGTGGAGTCATTATTCCCCCCTCAGCTCAGCCTCTTCCCTCTCACATCAATGGCTTCACAAGTATGCCTACTTACTTATTTTACTTACTTCTTGCCTTTGTTGTACAGACAACAAATCACTGAATAATATATTTTTGGGTTTTTGTGTGGTTTTTTTTTTTCCCCTCAGGACAATTTGTCAATTTAGCTCACTTACTGTCTTGAAAACATCACTGGAGGAGATCTGAGCAAGCTGTCACAGAGCAGATCTGACCCAGAAGGGCTGTGCCAGAAAGTTAGCCCCAAAACAGTGTTCAACACAGCAAATTCCCATCAGGAGATTGGGAATGGATACAGGAGCAGAGAAGGGGTTTATTCCAAAGGACACAGGCCCTCAGGGAAGAAAACCAAGAGCATTGTGTGGTGGTGGTGAGACAGCCTTAAGTGCAGTGAGATTTCCATGTTGTGGCTAAAGTAATTTTTTCCTCATGGCCAAGTGTTTGTTAAAGCAATGCCCTGCTGGCCTGCCTCTCCTAAACACACTGGGCGGTGGGAGGGGCAGGACATCAAACCAGGCTGAAAAAATAATGTTTTAGTAACTTCAGTGAAGATGTCACTCCTCCTGCAAGTGTACCTGGTTACACAACACACTCTGTTCCCCCAGACTGGCTGTTTTCCAAAGGCTGGGCTGTCACACACTGCTAACAGCAACACATTTCATCTCACAGTGCTGCTCCAAGGGCCACATGTGGGCTGTTCTCCCCTCTGAGCAGAGACCTGTTCTCCTCAGTGCAATCCCACTCCAGCCAGAGAAGCCTTGCTCCTCTGCACACTCCCACTATTGCATTCTCCTTAACCACAAAAGGCTTCTCTTCTCTCCCCACGCTGGGAAACTCTGTGGGGACCATGGCAAAAACAACAGACCCCTGGGGATTTTGTAGCTCCTTTCTGGTTCAGGATGTCCTGCAGTGGCAGGTAGTGCCTGCTTTTGCATCTTTCCCAGTTGATGGCAGGCACTTTTCCCAGATGTGTTTTACAGTGGTTCAGGTTCCAGCCCTCCTCAGGGGTGTGGTGGGTGTCTGTGAAGTCCAGTGATGTCAGCTGGGGACTGCTGACACCATTGAGCAAACACATTTCAAGGGATGGTTCAAATGATAGATAAATTATGGGGAAGTTTCTGCTTAGCAAGGATCTTTACACTTGAAATACTTGTACTAACCATGTCTGAAAATAGTGGTGTGGACGGGGAAATATAAATTACACTGTCAAAAGCCGAGCTGAGTAAATGTTGCAGAGGGGATGTTTCAAGTTCATTAGCTCTTTACAAAGCCATGCTTATACTGATTTGGATAGAAAAGTATCTCCAGAGAAGGGGTGCAAATCTGCCATCATGGTCCAGGGACTGCAGAGCCTGGTTGTCCCTTGCCACAGCACAGGTGCCTGGGTGCTGAGCCGCACTTGGGAACACAACATCTCACTGCATGTCATGGCTGAGGACACTTTATTGCTTTCTGTCAACACCCCAGCACGGAGCTAGGAAGTAATATGTGCTTCTAGTGATGTGATCCCTCAGACAGCATTTTAAATCATGCTTCTGTCTGTGGGGAGGCATGAGAGATCCCGTGACACCATTTTTATTTCAGGAAGAATAAAGGCATTCATCTCCGCAACATTGGATAGATTCACTGCCTTATCCCAATAGGGCATCTTCACATAAACAGCTGAATTAAACTGCAGTCTGGAATAGCAGTCAGGGGTAGGAAACTCAGGCACTAATTTTACTTCTTCACTGAAACTGTGTTTTATTGCTCTGAAGGAGGGTAGCCAGCAGTTTGTGCCGTGGCTTCCAAACAATGGCACTATTTTTCCTCCAAGTAATTTTTGTTTGAATGCTGATAACTGGTGTTTATATTTTCAAGCCTGATTGTGGCCAGGACTCTGAGAAGAAAATCAAAAGCAAGTTCCAACCTTTATTTTCAAGAAATCTGGCTGAGCTGTGGAGGTCAAACTGCAGCTCAAATCTTTAAAATGCAGTTTTAGTTCTAGGACAATTGGTCTAAGACAGCCAAAAGAGGAATGGTGATAACAATTTTAATACCAATGGGGACAGCTGATTTGAATTAAGCCTTTTCTCTCAAGTGAGAGACAGCAGCCCTTATAAGGACCACAAGTCTGCCGTGGTGGAGCTTTTCATGACCATTCATAGTCACAACCTTCCTGAATGCCATGTAAGCTTTGAAAACATTATCCCAATTTTACACATGTGGGACTGGGGCCCAAGACTTGGCCTGGGACCTCCCCTGAGAGTACTCAGCAATCTTGCAGTTGAGCTGTAACTTGTGAGAATCACTCCCATGCCTTTCTCACTTTCCTTGCCCTACATGAGCATCCTCCAGGCTGAATTTCACCCTCTGCCCCTTGGGCTGATGACAGCCCTTAGATGGATGTTCATGCACTGCCCAGCTGCTTTGAGAGAGGACAGAAGAACCAGCAAGCTCCTCTGGTCCTTGGACTGATTTCATTCTCCAAGCAGTAGAAAATAAAGATAAGGAGAAAAAAAAATCAGTGTGCAGGGTAGAAAGCAAAGCTTATGAAGGATATAGATTTGTAAGCTCAACACAGCCTATAGTGTACTTAAATAAGATAAAAGGATTTTAAAAAATCCAGTCCTTTTATTTCAAAAGTAAGCACCACTTGTGAATATACAGGTGTGTGAGTTAGAAATTTGGTGTTATTTTTAGTTCTTTGATTTGTTTATGCATTTTGAAAGCTGCTTCCGCCTCAGTGGGTCTAACAACCCAAGAGGACAGGAAAACATGAAATGCGTTGTCCTTGTATCTTTTCTCCTTTTTAGGTTCAGGTCAGTTTATATTACTGTTGGATCTGAGTGTGTCCATCACCACATTGTAAAGATGCAAAGCCACAAATGCACAGCAGGTTGCTGCCTTATCTCACCTGTTCACAGACCCGGCAATTTTCCTTATCGTCGGCAGCAACCGGGGATAAAATCTGCATGTGAACTGCTTACAGCAGGACCTGCCCTCTTCACCGCATGGGACAGGCCTTCCCTGCCCTTTGCAGAGTTTCCAGCAGTGTCCTGGCTCCCAGCAGCTCAGACTACCAGGGTGAAGGGAGAGCTCTGCTCCAGGCAACCACTTCTCCCTCCTCCCAGGCATTGCTACTGCAGAGACACAAACGTTTGGCATCTCCCACCTGGCACCAGGGTTGTTTATGCAGCATATTCCCCCTCCTTTTGTCCAGAAAGCTGCATCCCTCTCTCCCCATGACTGGGCTGACTCCCGAGGAGCAGAAATCCATCCCCGGGGCTCCATCCTGCAGAAACTGTACCTTGCTGGAGACAAGCACTGCAGATGGCTGCAGCTGCTCAAGCCAACTGGGACTGCAGCCTCCGGCCCCCACGCACCAGCCCCGCGGCTCAGGTGTCCTCAGGAAGGAGAGAATTAGTGAGGACTTTAATGCTGGATTAGGCTGCCCCAAGTTTTCCCTTTTTCTCCTACCAGCAGCTCAGTCTCTGGAAGCAGGCAGTCTCCGGTGTGGGTTACAGCCTGGGACTGCCCCTCGGAGTGGCCACATCCTCTCCTTGACCCACAGCTCCTCTGAGGCATCTTGAGGTGGCTGATGCCTGGGGGTGTCCCCCAGGGCACCCCAAGGGCACAGGGATGGGAGCTGCTCGAGGCTACAACTTACAACCTCACTCTGTCCTCTGCTGTGCAAAGTCTGGAGTTGAACGGAGCATTTTGTGAAGAAAACATGCTTTTGCCTCTTCACTCTGTCTTTTTCAAAACCCATCCACCTGAACATGGGTAGAGCCCCCTGCCCTACATGTTCAAAATGTTCTCCTCTGTGTTTTTAGGCATTCCCTTTCTTGATGAAACCCTTGGGATATCCCACCAATCTGCAGAGAAATCTGCAGCTGTCCTGGCAGACTTTAATGGCCCTTGAGCCCTGGAGGGCTGAGCAATCCAACGCTGTGGCCTTGCTCTTGCTCCACAGATGGAGACACGCCATTCCCGCTGTGGTCACACCTGCAACCATTGATGTAACTGCTGGGAAACTGGAGCTGATGACTTCTGCAGTGGTAGCTAGTACAGGCTTCTTGGCTGGATTTAGACAGCCCAGCAGGCTGTCCTTCCACAGCCATCATGTGGAAAGCCACAGAGAAGATCAGGATATTGCAATAATGCCGTCTTTCTGAAAAGCAAGTTCAGTGGCTACGTGAGCTCATGTGGATTTAGGACAAAAATCTCATAGTCGTGCATCACAGAAATAAGAATTATAAAATATTTAATGTATGATTTATCCCTGGGACTAAAAGATTTGCAAAAACCACTGTGTGCTGAAATCCAAGAGAACATGCAAGGATATCACTTTTAGCCCATTTTTCGTCTTTCCTTGAACATCTGCTACTCGTTGTTGCTAGAGGGAGGTTTGGGATGAGGAGACACACCAGATCTGACCCACTGCCGTAATTCTTTTACTTTCTGCTATGTGGTATTCACTTTTTAACCCCAATTGACTTTGAACGACTCAGCAAGGCTCATCTGCCACCCTCCTTGGGAGCTGCTCCTCACCTTCTGAGAATTGCCCATCTGAGTTTCCTCCTGATAATTCATCAGTATTTCTCAAAGGGTAATTTAAAAGCTTTGGTTAACATCTGTCAGGTCTGCCTGCCAAATTGAACACACCTTGGAGGGTGCTGTCCTCTCATAGAAGGATTAGCAGCAGGATTGACGAGCCAGAAGGAATCCAACTACTTTTTGTGGAGACACAACCTTGGAGAAATCTCTGGCCTTGGGGATTTGCTTTTCATTTTCTGCTCTACAAGTGCAAACAGAGTAGAGAAGCTGCACCCAAGCTGATGGCTCCTGACCCTCCTCCTGCTCAACATGTGAGGCAGCAGGAGCCTGAAAATCATGGTTGTGACACATTAAGTAATTGAATTCCATCTGCCACAAGAGCCATGCTCTGTGCAGCACCACTTGGCTGCTGGCATATGAATTTTCTCCAGGACAGCTCAAGCAAAATTTGCACTTTGGGAAGCTGGTGGAGCTTTAGGAGTTCATGCAAAAACGCCACAAGAAATCAGTGTTATTCACAAGAAATGTTTTAAAATAAGCCCAATTCTCCTTTAGTCAGTGTGATTATCCCTCAATATTTTCAGTCTTGTCTAAACCAGGCTTCAGGAAGGTTTCACTTCCAAAACACTTTTCTTCATAGGACAAGTCAGAGTAGGTGGGGCAATTTCATGGTACAGACCCTGAGCTGAGCTACAAAGTAGAGAGACAATTCATAGCTCAGGCCACAGATCCTGCCTGTGTGTAATTGTGCCACTCAGAGCAGAGCCCCAAAGGAGATGGGGCACAAGCATGTTTGGCTTCTGTTGAACGTGTCAGAGGTCCTGGCACAGATTTTTGCATTGGATCGTGCCATGGGCATGTGCTTTGTGTACCAGAGCCCAATTCACTGCACACTGCCCATGCTCCTGTTCCCCTGCCATGGGCTCTGTGATGCTGCTGCTGTGGGTAAATGGCCAGTGTCAGCCAAAACTGTGGGAAAAACCTCAAGAAAAACATCCAGAACCCAGCTCACCAGCACAGCTCTTGTCTGCTAGGAGAGGTCACACTGCACATCACAAGGTTTGGGTCCAGCCTTCTCAGCTCAGCTTGGTTACCCTGTTCAAGCTGCTGAAGGTGCTCAGCTTGGGTGGATATAGGAGCAAATTTTCCTTGCACAGTCAGTTTCTGGGAAAAGTTTTCATCAAAGTTTAGGAGAAGTTACAATCTGTGCTAATAAACATCCACAGATTTTTTGGTCTGACACGAGGTAATCCTGTGACTTCCAGCACTAACACAGCCCCACGCATTTCGGCAGTCATGTGGCTGACAAGACACAGTTTGGTGGACAACTCCTCACAACTCCAGTGGGAAGAGTGAGCCTTTGACAGCCTGCAGAGCTTGGTAAGAGCAAGGTTTCAATCCCCAACATAGCATTCCTCACTCACCAGCAGCATGGGGCTGCTGTGCCAGGGTGATCTAAGCCAGGACACGCAGTGCTCTAGTCCATAAAACCAGCTGTCAAAGCTTTTGGGGCGCTGCTGTCCATGGGGGGGTCCTGAGAGCCCACAGGCATCTTGATGACAGTGTCCCTGTCAGCTGAGGCACAGTCTATGTGAGCTCCATGGGAACAGCACCCCCTGAGCTCCCACATCCTTCCCTGGGGCTGAGTGTGGTCTGGCACTGAGTGCTTTTAATTCTGATGCCCCAGAGATCTGGCGGAGCAAGGGGGAGGTGTGTTGGCATCTATAGTTGTAGCAAGAATTGACCAGTATGAAGAATAAAAACAAAGATCAATGGATCCCATTTTACAAAATGCAGGTCAGAGGGACACGAGTGCATTAAACCTGGGGTGTCACAACCCTGCCTGGCCTTTCCTCCAGTGGGTCACGGAGCATGTTTTGGAGATGGTGGCCCACACACATCCTTTTGCACTGTGAGCAGGGGTCCCTGCTGCCTTCGGACACCTTACAGGTTTGAAGATACCAATCACCATGAACCTCCCTGTGCTCAACTGGGAGTGCCAAGGGCTCATGCAACACCTGATGTCTTCAGGTACCACTTGGCACCACTGGCCAGGCTGAGCCAGTCTCCTACAAAAACTTTTTCATCAGCTGGCATGAGTTCCCATCTGGGTCAAGGAAACTTCCTAGTGGAAGGGCTCAGTTTTATCTTTTTTTTTTTAAAGCAGCTCTTTGATTTATATTCTGACCTAGAGTTTTTCAGGATCTTGATGCAAATCCCATCTCAGATGGCAGATCCTGGTATTGCAGATGAAGCAAATAACCAGTAGTAAATAACATGACATGCACCAGGTTTTCCACACATCATTATGGAGGAGGCCACGTGCCCAGAAAAGATTTATGACATACAGAAGCAGAAAGCTGCAGAAGTAATGAACATTTTAAAGCAGAGAATATGCCTGTTTAATAGATAAATCTTCTTAATTAAAGAAAAGGGCGTATTATTCTGAATATACCCTTTCAAAGTGATTTTCGATTATCAACATTTTGGATTTAAAAAAAAAAAATTTGCTATAGATCCCCATGCATCCATCCAGGATATTAACTGATGGCAGGACAGCTTGTGCAAAGTGTGTGCACACAGCTGCTGGTGGCTCCTGGAAAACACTTGTTTTCTATGTGACAGCCACCACCTCTCTGTGTGCCACGTTTATTTTGGGCAAGGTTGGGTAGACTGGCTTTGAAATCCTCCGCTGTGCTTCATAAGGAAGGATCCCAGGGATGCAGGATGCAGGAGGAGGGCTGAGGCACAGGCAAGCCAGAAGGAAGCACTGGGAACATGGAGGTGGGAGCTTTACAGGATAAATGCAGGGGACAAGGACAAACTGAGGGGACAAGTAAAATGGTGAAGACAGAATGCTACGTTGCTGAATATTTCATGCAGTTAGAATAACCATTCACACCTCAGAAATGCCATGGTTTATTTAACATGTCATTTTTTGCCCTTTCCCCCCAGCCCTGAAGGGGAGGGAGCAGCTGCATGGCATCCCCAGAAACCCAAATCCTGCCCCCTCTGCCTTCTGCAGAATAAATGTGCTATGGGAGCTTTGCTTGCAGTATTCGTGCTTTGCCAGCTCCTGCATCTGCAGGTCAGGACTCTGTGCAGATTTTGTCTGCCCCAGGACGCTCCGAGCTGACAGCACCCACAGACCAGTTTTGCTGCACTGTTACATTTTCCTGCTACAATAAAAATTCAACCATTGAGTAAAATACTCCCAGTACGAAACACAAAAATCTGCTAATGGAAAGCACAGGAAAGGGCTTTGTTGCCATGCCAGCCCCATATGCACTGATGTACAGTGAAATATAGTGACTTCTGCAACATTCACAAATGCAGAGTGCCAGGGCAGACTTAGGGCTGGCAGAGACTGAGAATAGTCTCTGTGGCTCTTTGGTTGGATCCAGAGGGTGGACTGTGTGCTCTTCACTGCACAAAAAGGAAAGAGAAGGCAGAATGTGAGTCCCGACTCTCACCTGCACTGAGTACATATGCACAAAAACCTTACCAAAGTTTTTCAGATGTTATTTGAGCAGGGAAAAAGCAAAAGAAGATGGAGGAATTTCTCACCAGTTGGGAAAAATGAGAATGTAATTGCAAAGATGCAATATCTTCTACCTTCCCTGCTCCAGGTCTGGAGTTCCCAGCATGAAATGTGCTGCTTTATTCTGTTATAATGGGGACAAAATCAAAGAGAGCAGTGCACTCATGTGGGCCAGCCATGAAAAGCCAGCACCTGTGGGCTCATGAAAGGAAAACTCTGGGTGCCTACCCGCGCCCACCTGGTACAGAGTGAGGCTCAAGCACCCCAAAAATCAGTGTGACTCTGGCAGGTGCCCCAGTGGAGGGGATTGGCCCTGTGAGGTGGCTGCTGCAAGGAGAGAGGGATGGAGCCCTGGGGGCCCACTGGTGCTTTTCCCCAGGCCAGGAAGGAGCTGGCTGCAGGCGGCAGGGAGGCGGATGGGGAGGGATGGAAAGGAAGAACCCCCGAGCAGAGGCCACAGCTGATGGCCGTGCCCAGGGCGAGCGCCCCGGCTGCTTCTGGTCCGGAAACGCCATCGGGGGGCCCAGCGAGGGCGAGCTACACGAGGAGAAAGGCAGCCTCAGAGCATGTCTAAGGTCATGACACTTGACCTTTCCGTTTCTTTTCCTTTTTGAAACCTGATTACATCTATTTTTAGGCCCGTGCTCAGGGAAGGAGGGGGAGCAGGGGTGGGCTGACCCTGCTCGATGGCGCGGCTCTGCGTGCTCCCTCCGTGTGCTTGCCCCTGTTTGCACATGGCAGCGATGGCCCCGTGTGCCCACACACACTCCAGGTCACTGAGTGAGCCAGGAATGGTACCAGAGTGCTTTCACCATCCCAAAACCCCTGCAGACTGACATCTGCTGGGCATGTGTGAGGAGCAGGAGCATGTGTTACAGCTGCTTTGGACAGGGAGTAATGCTCCACAGTGAGCAGCTTCCGAGGGGATTCGCTCTGGGTGCTGGGAGGAGACACAGTTTGGTGCCAAGGAGTGAGGCTGCTGCAGACCTGTTCTGAATTGAGATACCCCTGTAGATGCTGCTGGGAAGGTACTGGAGTGGAGGAGGGACTTGGGGATGTCAGAGTCAGAACACAGAAATCGCCAACTTTGAGACTGATTATTGCAAACCAAGTTAGGCTTTGGGGTTTTAGCTTTGAGGCAGGCCAAATCACACTTGAAGCAACATGGAAAAGAGTGTGAAATAATCATGGGTGGTGAGAGGAAAGCTGGTTCCCTAGACAACATTGTCTTCATTAAGTATAATGTCTATTTTATTTTACCATTTTAGCTTGTCTGAGCAATAAGAAAATAACAAAAGCTCACCATAACCTTCTGGCAGACTGTTTTGCCAGGCAGACAGTTTTATTCCCACTTCAGCTGCCTGACTACCAGGAGCACAAAGGGGGAAAGCCAGGAGCTGGAAAGCCAGCAGCATAGTGGATGCCCCCATGTGGGGCTGGGCTTTTCCTTCTCTCCCCAGGACCTGGTGTTACTTCACCCAGTATGAGTTTTGCATCCTGCCTTTCCCACAGCTCTGGCCAAAAGCAAGCTGGGAACAGCAGTGGTGAAAATAAGGGCAGGGGGCTCTCCAGTACTTTGTTCTGTTTTATACATTGGTGTTGTGAAAAAAATAATGCTGAAGGCCACTGGTGATAGTGGCTGGGAGAGGGGTGGACTTGGCTCCCCAGGAATCAGTTCCTGTGATCATCAGACTTCAGCTTTTCAGGGGGATGGGAGATCATGCCCTAAAGGGATTCTCCCAGGGGCAAGCACTAAGAAAGTGCTGCTTGATCCTTCTGTATGGCAGAATCCCTCTCTCTCTCTTTTTATTTTAAAGCAAAGGTTATCCTGCCCACCCAAGGCCTGACTTGTTTCACATCACCCATGCAGCCGCATCTCACAAACATTCAACAAAAAAAAATTGTGTGTCTGTTTTCCAGTATGATATTTACATGTTATTTCATATACCAAACACACACACACATACAGACACACAAAGCTTTCTGCTTTGTGTTTTTTCTTTAAAAGGCCTAGGGTATGGTCAACCAATTCTCTTGGCTGCTTAGCAACAGGCAATTGAGCCTGCCTATCAATTCTCAGTTTATAATAACCTGAGGCAGACCTAGATTTTTGTTTTCCCTTGAGCTTTTGTCTTCCCTTCCCTCTATAATAAATACCAGAAATGTAGGGGCAGCATGTGTCAGAGATCCCACAGTGGAATATCTTTCATCGCGCTGGCAGGGCTGGTCCTCTGGCAGGACAGAGCTCCAGGTCTCACATGCCCTACTCTCCTTTGTTAAAACATTTGAGAGGTTTATTCTGCATTAGACCACACCCCATTGTAGATTTATCTTTTTAATAGTGAAGTTAAAATTAGAAATTTTCTTTTTCGTGTGCAAAGCAAGACTCAAAGATTTCACCTGGGCAGAGAGACTTGAATGTAGCCCTCAAGATACACAAATAACCTGGGTATCTCTGTCTTTGAAGGTGCTATTAAAAAACCCCAGAATATAATTACTTTTACTGACCAGTGGAGCCCTAAATAGCATGTCGTGCTCTGCAACTTAAGGGGCTGGAGCTGAGGGCCTGGCTGTGCCCCCGGGGAAAAGGCAGAGCATGAATGGGTTGGGAACAGTGCTGTGCTGAGGAACTGCCTTGTGTTGGAGGAGGGCAGCACGTGGAGATGATGGAGAGGTGGGTGTTCAGCCCACCCTGAGAGCTGCCTGGTGGGCAGGGGTGGGATGTGGCAGGGTCTCATGGCCAGCTTTGCTGTAACAGTGCACTTCATCTGGAACACTCTTGTTCTCCACTGGCAGCACCTTAGGGGTGCTCCTTGCTGACAATCACTGCCTGTACTCAGGAAGAAAATGCAGCCTGTAAGGCCTGGAGATAAGGCAAACCTCTGGAGATAAAAGTGAGCAAATGGGAGAAGCCTGTTCATCCACCTCTGCCCCATGAACAGGCCTAGGCCCGTTCATCGAGCTTGGGGTGGGGATTGTGTGGTCTTTTTAGATGTGACCCCCTCCATACTGGGATGACGACAGCTCTCACAGTTATCCTGTACCAAAACCAAGCATTTCCATCATAAAGAAGAATTTCCAGGAGACTGACACATTTTTTACAAGCAGGTGAGCAGGAGTAGCCCAGCCACCCCACATGATCACACTAGAAAGAATCAACATCCCTGGTGCTGGTCCACAGCCCTCAGCCTGAGCACAGCTCTTGTGCTCACACAGCGTGGTGCAAAGCTGCAGCCTGCAGCACTCCTGCCCACAGCCGTGCTCTCCCTGCCCATGGTATTCCTTGCCCAATCTCCAGGCAGCCTCCAGCTCTCCTGGCTGGGCTCCCCACAGAGGATGAGCGTTTTCCCTCACATGGGCAGTCCTGGCTCTTGGGAAGAGGCTTTGCACCATCCAGCCCCTCACCTTACCAAGGTATCACTGCCCAGTGTGGGTCCCTGCACTCCCCAGGCATTGCTGGCCTGTGACCCACAGCAGCAGCAGATGCAACATCAGATGATAACCAGTGTGACAAGAACACAGAGCTGTGCCTCATGTCCCTTGTGACATCCCAGCCTGTCTGAAGGGGAGCTGCAAACAACCTGTTGCAGGGAGGACTGAAATGCTCTCCTTTCACTCAGGGCTTTGCAAGTCCTGCAGGCAGACTCTGACCCTTACCTGGCCTCCACTACAGGCACACCAGAGGACCAAGTGCTGTTTCTCCTCAGAGCTCAGGACCTGAAGGATGATCAGAAGCTGCTGGCAGTGCCTTTGCTTTCTTGATCCTTCTGTGTGGACCAACAGGTTCTTCGAGCTCTGGTTCATGCTGATTCTGGAGATGGCAGAGATGATGTGGATGGAGAAACCCAGTAATATGCATGGATTTCCTCTCACAAGCACCAGACACCAGAATGTTCCTCTTGCAGCGTGAGGGAAGGTCATGCCAGGGAAGGAGAACTGGGGGTCCCCGTGGTTCCAGCACAGCTCATGTGCTCACAGCCCTCCCCACCAGGCTTGGAGCCTGCTGAATTGTTCTGAGCTGCTGGATCATCTAATACCATCACTCAGCTTTTGTTTGCTGAGGATTTAGCAGAGGATCCAGCTTTTTATAAAACAGAATGTCTAGAAATGAAGCATAGGCAGGCTACAGAAGAGGACTGGCCTAGGTGTTCCCTTCAGTGTAACTTAATGGAAGCAGCACATCACTGGGAATGCACGTGGACAGGATCTTTCTCCAAGAGGCATCCTACAGGAAAGCCACATTCCTGCATGATGAAAATGCAGTCAAGTGAATTTTTCAGTATGAAGCTCATGGTATGGCTCTCTTCAGAACCTTCTTACTGTGGGAGGGAAATGTCACATTGCTTTGTTGAAAGTTCAGCTATAACCGTGCTGAAGGATGTACCAATCTATCTTCTCCTTCATGTTGTGCCCTCCTGTTAGGACAGTAAAATTACAGGACAAAACAAGCTCTTCCTTTCAAAATAGGATATTAGGGGGAAAAAAAACCCAAAAAACTTTTCACAAAATCTGTGCATTTGACCTGTTCATAGCAGGAATTAAAAATCTACAAAGAAATCCTGGATACTTGGTACGCTATTTTTTCAACAGTAATTTCTGGATGCAAAGCATCCAACAGGGATTACAGAAATGCTATACAATCTTTCAGGAAAGGGGAAATATTATAAAATACATTAGCTGGCTGTCATGTAAATGATAAAGAACTTCACTGAAGTTCTTGTCATCACTGAAGGGCTTGTCATCACAAAATTGACAGCATTTAAAGTGTACATTTAGCTTACAGTACCTCTGGTATAATTCCCCACTGGAAATCCACTTCTGCAACAGTTAATAAACTTTTATAAGTTTACTTATGGCTAAGAGTATATGCTTAAAAAAAAAAGAACAACAAAAAAGAAAACAAAATATGGGAACAAATACTCAGACGAGTATTTTAGCATCCTGAATTCAACTCTGGCTCTCAAAATGTTGACATTTTCCTGGATACACTCTTCCCATAGACCCTTGTGTATTTATGCACTTGTACATCTGGAGCACAAAGTGGAATGAGACCCTCTCCCACAGTAAGGATGCAGCACTGGCAGTATTTGAAGAAAACAGCTTTGCTTTACCAAAAAGAATCAGCAACAACTAAAAAGTCCAAACCAGAATAACACTGAGGATAGAATAAATGCAACTGGAAGTGCAAACTGCTGAGAAAATGGCTTCAGTGTACAAGCAAATAATTCATACTGAAGCTTTGTGTGTCTTCAACTATTTATTATGCTCACACACATGGTGATATATTAAAATTCTTGTTGGCAAAATGTCCATTCAAAATTAAATGATGCTTTAGCCTCACCATGAGGATTTTTGTTGTATCAAGTCATGTTTGTAATAAACTTTATTAAATGTGATAGAATATTACACAGCTCAAACAGAGAAATCCAACAGGGAAATCATATCCATTTTTGTTAAACTAAGTAGCAGAGCTGTGTCCTTGGCATTAGAACAGCTCTGAGCTTTGCTAGAGTTATGTTCTAGGAAATCTCCCCATAGCTCTTAATGAATAATTGAAGACAATATATAACTGAGATGCTTGTTTGCTACCTCCAGAGTTGGATCCTAGAGGACCATTAAATTAATTTTTAATAACATATGCTATGGTTAAAGTTATAGGACACAAATATTCATTCTAAATATACTCATCATATAAAGAGTAATCCCAAGGTTATAACCTGGCTAGCAGGAGGTGCACAATGACTAAAAAAGCAGAAAGGGAAACATTAGCACAGCTTACAGCTACTCCAAGTTATTTTTTAGATGTAATCTGTTTGTGCCTCTTACCTACATGTTCCATGACTTTCACAGTGCACCATGGTGTGAATGCTGAGATTTTTCAAGGCAGTTCTCCTTGCTTTTGTGGTCACCTTTTCCCTCCAGAAGCTGGGAACTGATGAGGCCTTTTGAGTGTACAGGGTCTGCACAAGATCTTATCCATCTAAATTATTTATCAGCGAGGAGGCAATTTCTGTTAGTGCCTCAGGGTGATGCTGCAAATGTTTCACAAATTTATTATCCAAGAAAAATTCAGTCTAATAAGTTGTCTGCAAAATAAATCTGTAGAGAAAAATGTAATCATTTGGAAATCCAGCCCATTTTAAGTAATTGCTAACTGCACCTAGGCCTCCATTAATCACTGCATAATTGAGTTTCACCTAATATTAACTCTGTCCTCAAGAAAGGCTGGTTTATCTTTGGAATAAATGAACATAATAAAAGAAGGGGACAACGAGGGAATGACAAAATCAGCACAAACTTTACACCAGAAAAAGAACAGAGGAGTCACCAAGTACCCCGTGCCATGGATGACTCAGTATTTGTATAGAACTTCTGAAGTTTACCACCGGGATGAGCAGCATGCAAGAACATATTTGAAGACCATATTTTGTGGGGCTGTGATGGAGCATGAGGGTTTAGGACACTGTGCCTGTGCCCAGCAAAGCTTTTATTTTGTCAGAAGCAGAAAGCAGTTTTGGAAAACCTGGCTTGCAATTTCTTGTGTGCAGATATAATCTCCCTATACAGACTCACACAGCTTTACTTGGATGAGAGAATATATTTTCATTTTGGTGTTTGAGAGAGTATCTTCAAGAGATTTTTCAAATAAAGGCATGATTAAATGTCAAGGTTTTTAAGAGAGACCCATGAGCTGAGAAGGTCCTTTAGGACTCCTTGAAGACATCTGAAGATACCTGCAAAGGCAGTAAGGTCTCTGTGGCTTTCCCCTGCCACCCAGTTAGGGATAGACTGCTAAATTGTAATTAGAAATCTCAGCTGCATTAGGAAGGAGGTGTGTAAAAACTCGTAAGTGCCAAGCTGAAGCAATCCTAAACTTGGTTTTCCTTTTCCTCATTTTTAGGCCAGAGCATAAACTGTAGATAAAATGTGGCTCCTGCCAGAAGATTACAGTTATGGTTTTTATACCCAGTAAAGATGGAAAGAACCATACAGTATATGTAATATTTTTTTACCTCCTGACTTTGGCCATGAGGGGTTTAGACATGCAGGGCCTGTTGTCCCACTCTGCTTTTCCCCATCTCAAAATGAAGCACAGATTTCTGGCTAAAACCAGAATGCACATAAATCCATCAATTTACAGCACAGCTTATTTTCCCTCCAAAGTCTGTCATGCCAGGGCAACAAAGACCTGAGCAGTGAAGAAACATTTGCAGCCATATGGGCTTTTAAATACTTATTCATTAATTTGATTTTTTTGTTTGTGGTAATATAAGGTGCAAGAGACTGAGCTATTCCAGCCATCACACAAATACTGACCAAGACAAGCTTCCCTGTTACTAAAACCTTTGTGAATGGGTTAGTCACATCTAGATTAACACTTTGTGACCTTTTAGAGAAAGGTCTTGCAAGCTCAAAGATTAAACAGAGACGAATGTGCATCTGACCATGCAATACAGTAGTGACCCTGTGTTTAAATATCACCTGGCTGGAGAGATTGTGCATTTTCAGGACAGCAACATCGTCCTCCAGGAATCTTCCCTTATTTGAATTATGCAAAACTGAATCAGAGAATTTACTCAAAACACCATAAGCTGGTAATTCTGTCAGCACTGCTACCAACTCAGTTAGTAATTTAAGAAAGGCCACTCCTCACTTTTGTTTCTGTGGTTATTTTGATTTTTATTTTACTTATTTATTCATCCTTTTTCTGACAAGCAGGGCTCCTCAAGTCACTCCACCCGGGAGGTTGCTGTGATCAGATGTCCTCCCCTGGGGCAGTCCTGATGAAGACAACATTGGCTCATCCGTGGTAGCTCGGCTTCTCTGAGACGTCACCTTCACTGCAGCCCGCTAGCAGGGTGAGCCCAAATCATCCAGTCTATGTACAGCAGTGCCCTAGCTGCCAATTGGTGAGAGAGATCACAAAGTCACACCTAGTGCTCCTTGTTAAGTACTTTATAGCACTTTGAATTGCATGAAATGGAAGGATTTGCATTTACTCTTTATTTTTTTCAGCACTGCATAAAAGATGCAGCTCTGTCTCAATGGACTGTCTGAAATCAATGTGAGCTGAAAACGGAAGTTACCCATGTCCTTGGCTAATAACACAAGCAGGTTTCAAAAACTCAGTCTACAACTACAACACACTGACTCAATGAACTTGAAACATCCCATTTAAAAAAAACCAACTCCGAATGAGAAGTTCCCAGGAGCATGACAAACCAATGGGTAAAATAACGTGTGGGCTGGACAAAGCACTATCAAGGAAACGCCTTGATCTTGAACTGTGGCTGCCAGATCACAGACCAGTCTTGAGGGAGGACATCAGGTTCCCATCCGATTGCTGCTTTTATTAAATGATCCCAGAATATCCCATTACAGAGAGAGGGTGCACACAGCTACCACAGGCATTAGCTGACTACTCAACTATGTCCCTACAACATAAAAAAATCAAGTGACAAAGGAGATGATGAAAGAGAAACAATCAAAAAGAAATTAAGACTGACTGGTATCTTAATCTACATTATATTGCCATATGTTCTCTTGAATAGCTAGGTAGGGATGTTGGTACTAAATGAGAAGAAAATTAACCCTGCTCTTTTTATTTAATCTCAATGTTAAGAACCATTCATGTTGCCACTGCAGCTGTTAAATTTGGCACAAAGTTGGGCCGCTCTCACTCTTCTGAAATCTTATTCCCTGTTAAAATCCAAGAGAACTTTACAAAGAGGATAAGCAGCCTAATTTCAGGCATGTTGGGAAAAGTCTGTAGTTAGCACAGTTCACAGCATAGACACTTAAACCTGTGCTCTTTTGGTAAATATGTTAGGAAAAGCAAAACAGTTAAAAATAATTCAAAGTCACTAAAATATAGAGCCACACAATAGCCAAAAGCTATGGAAATAGAAGATCACAGAAAAGACACTTTCAGAATATAAAAACTGGCAGGAAAATATTAAATTTCAGCTCTACTAAATAAAATATCTTCTAAAGATTTTTTGTCTTAAAGACATTGCTGAGCTCATAATCAATCAGTCTGGCTACTTAGACACAGCACCCTGTTGGAGGATTTAGCAAAAATGAAGTACTAAATTATTCAGCATTTAAGCAATTGTGTAAGGAATATGTAGCTGAAAAGGACAAACTGCAAAACAAGATTATTTCCCCATTACATCAGTATATACCGTAGTTTTAACAGGGCTTTCCAGGGAGATATCTAGACATTTTTCCCATGCACAGAATTGAGATCCCAGCTTTTAATCTTGTATTTTAAAGTCAAATTACTCTAGTATTTATATGCATCTGAAAAGGATCATCTCTCTCTCAACTTCTAAAATTAACATTTTAACTGTATTTACAGCTATGTGTTCTGAGTTAGGCTACCCTTCTATAAAAAATACCCAACAAAACCTCCTCCCCTTTCTGTATTACAAATTTGCATAATGTTAAGCTTATAAAGAAATACTAAGTCTCATCTTTGCATACATGTACTACATACATACTGTACATGAATATGTCTAAGGAGTCACAGAGATAACACTTTTCAGACAAGTACTATATATTTTCAGAAAGACAACTGGAAATTACTAAGTGTAAAAATTTCAGTTTCCTCAGAAAGGTTTTTCAAGCTGTCATGTACACAAACCAGATGAGATTTACATTTTCCATTAAGAGTTTTGATGAATTTTGGATATGCTTTAATACATCAGCTCTAATCTTCCGGAAGACTTTCCCTTTTGTAAGTCTTCCTTAAGATTCATTATCAACCTTTTGAATGTCTTACAAAACATGAATAGAAATCTATTGGTGCTGGAGACTGTATCCCAGCTGTTAATAGCGGTAAGAACAATGACAAAATGGGCACTATTGCATGCAATTTCATGCAATTTTCATCCACAGCTGTTAAAACACAGGCAGGAGTTCCGTAACACCGGAATTCACAAAGAACTGATACTGTAAAATGTTACACCAACACCTGACATAATGGAAAATGTTGTTTGCCAGTGCCTGCATCTCAAGGTCACAGTATTAAACAGCATCAAAATAACTGGTTAAGGTGATAAATTTTGTCTCAAGCCCCCATCTCTTTTATTTTGGCATTGAATTTCCTTCTGGCAGCTGCACTAAGATACTAAACCACTCTCAGAAGCTGAATGACACGATCTGGGCATCACGGTTTATTGACTCATGACGGATAACCAACACACATTTCAATTCTTTGATCAGTGGTAGGGTTTCTTACTTACCTTTCAAATGTAGGCTGCAAATTTCCAAACAGTAGAAAAACTCAAATCTAAGCCAAACAATAATGATTAAAACAGCAAGACATCAACTCTACCTAATTTAATATTAGGATTTGTTTTTAAAGAGAATGCTTCTTGAAACTTCATACCAAACGTTTTTAGTTGTTGGTCACAGAGCAAGCAGGAGTGTTGTACTGGATGAAACTGCAGTAGATGTCAGTACTCATCTAAATATATTTCTACAATGAGGTGACAGCACTGTCTGTTAAACAGAATTTGAGGTGTTCTGCACTACTTAAAAATACAACACTTTGAATTCATGTTTCCACCCTGCCATAGTAACAAAAGATTTTCAGAGTTCTAACTCATTTTTTCCCCTGCTACATATAAAATGTTAGAAATCAAAATGTAATTCTGACAGATTTAACCCATATACATTACCTAATGAGTAATTCTGTTACTTTGGTGACAGTCTTCAAAATAAATCAAACATGACCAAATAAACACCTACAACACGCACCTTTTTTACCCACTGTTTTTCTAAGTACGTTAAGGAATGTAAAGAGGCCCAAATGTTTGTAAATGCAACTTGATCATTCAGCAGCAAAACCAACTTACATAAAGTGCACTATAAAAACACAGTTAAGACCCAGACCTTACACTGCTGAATTACTGACCTACTGACCTTTTTATATTGCTAAACTTCTGAGCAGTTTTAGAGATTTTATAATGCATCTCCTTCAGAACTCAGGAAAAAAAGTCTAACAGAAGAGGGAAGGCACACCCCCACGGCATGTGAGACAACCACCTCCCTGGTGGGAGGGCAGCAGGAGCGGAACTCTGGTTTATTGCACAGACCCAAGACCCTAACCTGGAGGAACCATCAGGAAAGTAAGCTGCCATGCTACCTTTTGAGGGCTGACACATTCTGCCAGAGGATTTCAGCTATTTTCCCTTAGAGGGAATGGTGAGAATTTTCAGATGCATCCCAGACTAGAAATGTTTTATAGTAACTGCTTCACTGCTTCTACACTTAAGTTCAGTCCCATTCCCCCTTGTCAAGGTTTGCCTTCTCCAACCCCCATTCCCCATCAGGTTCTCCATTACTTGTGGAAACATCCCATGCTCTATTTCATAAAGGCTCTTTATATCTTCTTCTCCAGCCAGTTCCAGTTGTCCGTTCTGTGCTGCAAAGAGAAGGTGCAGTCACTGCTTTCAGTGACATTAGTGTCAGTCCTCACAGGATGGCCTCAGGCTCTTGTTTGCATCCACTCACCGTTCCTCAGACCATCTATCATCTCCTCTACGGTCAAACTGGACAGCCACTTCTTCCCTCAAGCTCTATAAGGGGTCATTGCACTCAAACAAGAAAAAAACCCACTAGTACAGACTTTTTATTCCCAAAGACACCCTACTTTCAAAGAGCTGAAAGAGGGAATATTGCTGGGCTACAGCTGATGGGACTGGGTCACTTGCTTAGCACAGGTGGGACACAGAGAGTGGCAGCAGCGCTAGATGGACTGAGGGAAGGCATGTGCCATGGAAGTTAAGTACTTAGAAGAAATTGTCAATTGATCTTCAAAACTTCTCCAGGCATTGCTAGTAAATCCCCTGGACTGAAGGCCTGAGGAAGTCACAGCTTCTGTCCTGACATTTTAGACAGACGATTTTGAGATCACAGTGGGGGTTTTTGCTATAAGTTTGACATCTTAATAAACAACTTGATACTGAGCCTTCTAACAGGAGAAAACAGAGAACCACACCAACCTCCCTGCTCAATACAAATGAAAATACAAGGCAAGTAAGCATCCTACAATTCCTTTTCTTTTTGCCAGTTATGGTAAATTCAAATCCAGAAATGTTAAGCAGTTGGTCTTTCTCAAATGGTATTTTGCAAAGTAGTAATCCATATACCAAAATGCATCTTGGCATGTATTACAATGAAAAAGTGTTGACATACATTCACACCTTATTCCTAGGAAAAAAAAAAAGAAATAAAGTACCAGTAAGGATCCACACATGTGCCATACTGCAAACTCCTTGTTCTTACTGAGAAGTACTTACTCTTGCAGACAATCCCACACGAATCAGTGCTTCCTTCCCTTAGATGTCACATTAAACTACTCAGGGTTTAAGTGTTGTGTATGGGATTTGCAATCTGTTATAGTGTAAGTAAAGAGGACTGTTGGTATTTATGGAGCAAATGCTGGAAAACAAAAAGAGAATGACATCTGCTTTAAAGTAACCACAGACAGTATAACTGGCATATTTTGGAATTCTAAGGCAACAACGTTGGACCAGCATGTGAAATTCTGCTGTAGACTCCAAATTAATGTACTGCTTTCTTCTGCAAAGGAGAAATATTCCAATGTTTTTTCCCTTGTTTTTTTTTTTCTAATTCAGTGACAGGCAGCAATATGAAATGCCAGCATTGCCACCAGATAACTTCTGTATTTAACTTCTGCATTCAATGAACCCCTTAAGATGGCATGCAATGTCTGGCTGGGGGAGTACACTCCTTATTTAAGATGATCTATCTGGCGATATCCATGTATATTAAAAATACACGTGCACGTTTTTGCAGACTCGCAATTTAATGTATTTTCAGAATTCACTACAAAAATGCGGTTTCACAACTGTAACCATACACTGGGACTCCTACAGTAGTATGGATGACGTACAGATGTCTTTCCCAGGACTACCAATACTGCGCATTGTGCAAATTGTCTAGGACTGCAATCCTTCCTCAGCAGCAGTTGGAAGAAAATTGTGAGCTGAATACTGATATCAAAATACAGATTTAAATAATTTACTCTTAAAAACATTCATATTTATAACCTCTTACAGAAAATAAAACAATTCATCTGATTATCAGATACATCCCTCAGTTTTTCCAGTTCCAAGGTATACACAGGTCTCCATCCTGCAGCACAGAGTAGAAATGTGAAATGCAAAGGTGCATGCCCTGTAGGTAGGGTAGCGATTCCTCCAGCAGCCGCTTACAACACTCTATCATCTGTGCACTGGAAACACTGGGCTCCTTATACAGCCGATCCAAAGAAAATCTTTCAATGGAAGTATTGATTAGCTCCTTCTCTGTAATCATCATCCTGGCAAATGGAGACAACACACAGTGACAAACTTATAACTTCATCTCTTAAAACCCCCGCCTTAAAATAAGCATTTCAATATATATTGAACATGTATTAAAACAAGAAGTACTGAAATAAGTAGATTAAATGCATGTAAACAAAGGTGTCAATTCATATACAGCTATGGTGGAGCTGAGATTTTTGTGCAGATTGATACATGTGTCTATCTCAGAAGTCAGAGTGAATATTTTTCCATTACTATGGGCACCCATGGACTCACATTTCAAAGCCTGTGTCCTGACTTCTTTTTGCTCACTAAGTAACTGGGAAAAACACACAAAAAAAAAAATCCTGTGAGGCTCCATTTTTAATGTAAGAAATGAAAATACTAAATAACATTGGAAGTTTAGGTTTTAAGCATAAAATCATGTTCATAATTACTTTGTCTTAATTAAACCAGTACTCTGTATGTCATCAAAACCAACAAATGACAGGTACAGTAAACGGATGCATATTAAGTGCGTTAGTAACTTCCCAACTGCAGTTTGGACCCAATGATCTTAAAGGTCTTTTCCAACCTAAATGATTCTATGAATTTTGAATCCAAAGCTTGCAGATGATTTTTTCCTTCACCCCAGAGAAATAAGACACCACGTGCAAACTCAAACTACTCAGAAAGAAAGTTAATGTGTGGATTTAATTAAGGCACTGGAGCTGTGACTGATCAACTGATGAAGAGGCAGTTCAGGTTCAGCCAGCCCCACCAGCTTGGGCACTGTGCCACACGAACACAGCTGCACTTCCAAGCCAGCCTGGCTGCAGACACAGCACCACTGCTGCCCTACAGCACAGACCCTGTGTTAGACAGGGGAGGAGCTACAAAGCAGCAGCACCACTGGGATGTGAATCAGTCCAAGCTAAGCACAGACAAAGCTACTGAGACCATTTGCCTCAAATGAAAATGCTACTGTAGGGCCTTGCCACAACCCTCCAGAGCTCTGTGTACTTGCATGGCACTGAGCTCTGCTGAGGCCCAAGTGCCCAGCCCACTCTGGCAGTCAGCGATGAGCCGAGCCAGTGAGTTAACCCAGAGCAAGCCTGTCCTCTCTGTGCACCATTTCCATGCCACCTTCCTGAGTGCATTCCCAAATACCCTAGGCACTAAGTTTTCCAGTTCTGTGAAATCTTAGGTTCCCTTGAAGGAATTCTAGTTAGCTGGAGAACTGCAGGTTTGTTTTCTGTCACTTCCACAGGGAGGCTTACACCTTTATCACCACACAAACCTGATACTTTAAAGAAGCATGGGAAGGAGAATCCTGCATTACTAGAAGACTGACATTATCCACACAGATAACAGAACTTTCTAGAGCAGTGGCACTTGGATTTCCTTGTGCATTCAGGTCAGAATTACAGCCACTCTATGCTGTTTACTGCATGCAAAACATTCAAGTCCATGTGCAAAGTACAGCCAGTACATCTCAAAGTATTTTCCTTTATCTTGGGGCCTTTTTAACCACCACACAAGGCTAAGGAAAATCAAGAGGACATGAATGAGTCCAAGGAAGCATTAAGTGGAAAAGGAGTTTTCCGCTTCAATAAAAGACAAGTGAATAGGAAATGTGACACAGCAACAAAACAAAAGCAGAGGTGATACAGAATGACTGTTTTGTATTTCCTATCACAAGAACAAAAGAAAAACAAATTAAATCATCAGGCTGTGGGTATATAAATCACAGAATACCTCCACCCTCGTTCATATACATATGCCATATGTGATTCAAATATGCAATTTGCTGCCATTGGATATTTGGAGCCACAAAATACAAATTGGTTCAAAAAGTAGGAAGATAAATTAAGAGGGTGGAAAATAAAAAGTCTATTGTTTGCTATTAACATGAGATAATGTTTCCAGCTTCAAGTATTTTCTCAAGTGCAGTCAGACAGAAACTGGGAACAAGTACTGGAGTAAAAAACCTACCACATGTTTTGCCTCTCCATAAGTTAATGGATGATGGGGACAGATTTTGTGACCTAGTACAGTTGTTTACTATTTCATACAAACCAGCAATCATCCAGCACACAAGATATGCATCTTGGCTCTTACATTCTTACAACACAGCTGCTTTTACTCTGAAGGCACAGTTTTCCTGGACTGGTGTCTTTATGAAGTGTAGTAGTGCGAGGTTTTTTTGGAGAGTGAGTTACCCAGATGCAAATGCATGTATTTGCTACAGCATCCCTCCCAAAATCTATACACAATGCCTTCCCAGCTGTCACATGTGGACAGTTATATAGAGAGCTATTCAGTAGTTTCAATTTATATGGCAAAAATTTAACTTCCAAGCTGCACTAGGGTTGTGGAAAAATTCCAACATATCATGTTTACTGAAGTCCACCTGCAAAACCTATCTTCACAAGTAATGAGGTCTTAACAGAACTAAAACCATAGAGCCTTCAGCAAGACTCATGCCTCAAATAACTTCACAAGAACATATCTGGATCTATACATCATGTATACTCATGACAATGTAATAGTTCAACAACTCATTAAAAGCTTTCCAAAGCAGAAAAAAACCCTTGCAGTAACAACCTCTGAAAGTACAAGTACCACCCACTTACCTGTAAGAGTACTTTATCGAAAAACCCCAGTTTCTCTACTTCATCCTCAAGGACACATACAGGGTACAAGGTCAAGAACCAAATTCGCAGTTCTGATGGATATTACAGACCATGGCTCTAATATTAAGTCTGGTGCTGTGACTCCCTATCATAATCACTCGTCTCACTTGCATCTATGAGAGAGTACCCACAAGGTGTTTCTCTCATCATTCTTCCCCAATTTTGTTTTTCTTCGCCTTGTTAGGTAGGTATTAATTAGTATTTTTCTCAACTAACTGACCAACAACTAGAATTAATGATTCTCTAGTTGGTCTCAGTTATTTTGAGTTTAGATTTCACCGCTTTTTTTTGTCACGTTTTAATTAACATTAATAAAAACTGTTCCCTTTCTTACTCATCAAGAGGGTGTTTTCCACCTCTTCTTTGGAGACATAATTGTAAAAAGAATTACGAAATTTTGTCTTGTAAGAAAAGGTATTTTACTTCTGAATGACATACAATTGTTTCTACAAGGTGAAAGAAAGTATTTTCTAATAACTGTTTGCATTCACTAATGCTGTAATTCTTTACTTAGTAAAGCTGATGGGTAAAGTTCTATTTAAGAAACAAAAGGGTTTTTTTCAGCAAAAGAGTATGAATACGGTTTTAAAAGTCCTCCTCCTTCTCCAAACAAACAACAGGACATGCAAAGATTTTAAAGAGCTAAGTGTATTGAGTCACACGAACACTTACTCCTCCTTTCTTTTCAAATTCTCTCTTGCTTCCTGTGCTTTGGCAAAAATAAACCATTGAAGAGCTGCTGGATCACAGACTGTTGGGATCATAAAGTGTCCAAGTTCATGTAAGCTTGGTGCATATCTGTCACTAATGAAACATGATGGAAGTAAAGAACAAGGTATAATTTTTTAATGCAACTATTTATATAAATTACTTTCAGAAAAAATTCTAAAGATAAAAGAATATACATTAATCACAATCAGAATAATTGGTAAAAAGTTACCAAGTTTGGTTCATGAGAATACAGAAATATAGTAGGTTATACTTTTTTAACATTACATTTCAAAAGCAACTGACAATAATACTCAAAAAACATAAACTGTCATGACAGCACAAAACTTTTGATTTAACCCAGCACAACACTCTAAAACAGAGAGAACTCTGAGTCCAACTTGAATGAAATTAAGCAGGATTTTCTTCAGTCTGATTCCTTCTTAACCCATAAAAATGCACTTAAAACCCTGAGAAACAAAAAGACTTTGACATAATGAAAATCCGAGATTAGATCACTTTTCTGCTTAGTGAGAACAATAAGCACTGTAACAAAAAAAAAAGAAAAAAGCTCTAAAAGAAATCAACCTTCCCCGCCAATACCTACCTTTCCAGAATCATTTGCAAGCCTCGCAGACTGCGAGGATGAAAAGGTAGTCTGCTGTCACGTAGTTTATTATAGAAAGAGTTCAGAGCCTCAAAGTACTCTTCCAGAGTCATAAGAGGTTGCAGTTCTTCAATATATATTACTTGGATGCCTCCCAGAAGTTGGCTTATCCGATCTTCCAAGAGCAGCAGCCTTTTTTGAAGCTTATAATAATTTGGCAGTCTCTCAAAAATCTGTGCATACATACAAACAAACATTGCTATGTTACAGAGCTTAAAAGTTAATTTTAGGAAATTAAAAAAGTAACAAGAAACCATAAAAGAGACACTTAACAATGCAAACATGGAACCCAAGGGGAAAAAAATTGAAATCAAATACTATAGGTGAGAAATATCAAGTATATATGTTTTGGGACAAGATATAAGCAAACAAGCTTTGAAGTGTTTTCTGTATTTATAACATAAAGGTACCAAAAGGACATAAAAACATGGATGGATGTCCTTCATATATTCAGCAATTAATAATCTCAGATTAAAAAAATATAATCTGATGCCTATATAAAACATTTATCACCACTGTTATAGAGTTAGAGCTATTCCTCATACAATAGTCACTACCTACCATCTATCCTGTTGATATTATTTTAAAGTAGTTTTTCATACAAAAAAGAAAAAGCTGCTGCTGCAACAAGTCAAGTGATTTCAGAACCATCTCTTTAGAAACCCAGGAGAACAGCAGAATAGACAGTAGATAGTTCTGATAGGAGAGTCAGAACGACTTTTAGCACAATAAAACCTGGTTCAGCATTTGCATTTGTTACAGAGAAAACCAGCAAAAATCCTTTAAATACTGCAGCTCTGTCCAAGCATTCTACAGACTGACTTGGACAGTATTCTACTGCTTCCTTCTTGTAGTAATTAATGACAAAAAGTAATAGTACTTAGGACTGCTTTCTAGAATGAGGTGGAATTGGACAAATATGGTCTCTAGAAACCGGCTCACAAACCTCATCAAGATTTTCACTGACTTTCTGTGTAACATTTCACATGATCTTCACTGCATTTCAAAATAAAAAAAGCCTTTGATTTCAGGTTCAAATATATACCACTCTTTTGTCTTCCCAAGCAAATACCATCACTACAACTAACTACACACAGTTCCATCTGCATGGCATTTTGTGTAGCTTTATGATGCCTTTGGAAAAACCCGCAGCAAAGGTTAGAAAGATGAAGCATTTATCTTTACAAGGAAGTCAGAGTTTATTTTACTATAATCAGAACACTTTTATTGCAATGACTATCAACATCCTCAGATCTTAGAAAGTTTTCTATTAAATTCTAGTTTCTCAGTTTAAATTCTTAGTAAATCATCCACACTAACAAGCCATAGTTTGTTTTCCCCCCTCAGTGAAACATATAGAGGCAAAAATTCAAAGCACCACCAAAAAAAGAAGATTGAGTGTTAACTTTTCATATTACTCACTGACTGAAATACAAAAATAGAATATTCTGATATTCTAGGAGGGTGAAATTCCACCAATAATCCTCTTTACAAAGAAATATTTTTTGACAGAATTATCAGTAATGTTTCAGTAACCAAGATTAAAGAAAAATTCCTCAAGTGACAGGTTGATATTCTACATATTTAGTTTTTGGTCCTTTGCATACAACACTATCATTTTGGATGTCAGAAAGCTTATCAACTCTGAACTTTAAACAAGCAGCAGCAGAATTGACATAGTCACTAAAGATAAAATTCTGCAACATCCACATTAGCTGCCTAAAAGAACAAAATGGAGTCACAGGGTTGGTTAGTAGTCATTGTCTGAAATAATCAGTTCACAACTCCCTTTAAATCTCATATTTACAAAAGATCGGAATAAAATCCATTAGCTCTTCACGGGAATGAGCTCTTTATGGATCACAAAGTATTCTGCCAGGACTCACTGCACAGACTGGAACAGTGCATAACAGATTAGTTTTCCTTATCTCTAATCAGAAGTAGTACCAACTTACTAATGAAAGCAAAGATCTAGCAAAGACTGTTGTTAGTAACAACACACACAGGATTAAATTTCGAATGCAGCGTACACCATTATGCTAAATACGTTAGCTAAGTGTTTGCTTTAAATCACTCATCAGTTATCTGCACCTATTAATATTTTTATTTATAGTTTAAAAGAGGACGTCAACAAGGGGCATTTTCATTTGATTTGAAATCTTCTTACTTTGGTCCAGTGATGGTGAACATCCATGGTCCCCAGCATTATGTGACCTGCTGCACTCATACCCGAGCGGTCTGTAAATACCACCGTACGTCCTAGAGATTGAACAAAGCTCTTTACTAATTTGGGTTACTGCAAACATTCCTTCAATTACTGAAGACTTAATGAGGCTGCTAACATGTCACAAGCAATGTATTTCTGCACCACAAACACACGTGAGCAGGTGCTTCTGTTAGTCTCAAAATCTTGAAATGTTCTTGAAAAGTCCAGTTTAAGAACTTTTTTTCATACAAACCTGACCCAGCATTTACCTTCTCTCTGTTTGAACTTGATAGATTTTTATTTATTTGGACTTTTTTTCTAATGACTACTTTTAAAAGATGAGAAAATCTCATCAGAGAGTATATTCAAAGAATCTATACAAATCATGTATAAAGTAGGAAACATACACTATATGCTTGAAGCACATACAATTAAAAGTTGTTGAAATAACTATTAATAAGGCCATTCAACTCTATTTCAGAACTCTCAGCAACATGCAAGCTGCAAGAAACACTTGCACATTATGTTTTCTTAAATTTTTAAAATAGAGACAACAGAAAAGGCTAATTCTAGGTGGATTTTTAGGGGGATAAATCAGTTTTGAGTGTGAGTATGTTTTTTTAAGTTGAGTACAAAGATCCTTAAGAATTCTTTAGGGTAAAAGCATAGGCAACTATTTATCAAAATCTGCAAAAGTCTTCAGTGTGATGTGTTAATCTACAAGACAAGGCTTAAGTAGAAGCTCTTGCTCTCAGAAATCAGTTGTCCAAAATCCCAAAAATAGAGCAACACTGACTTCAAGGCATCTAGTCCATCCTTGTACCCTAAGGCAACATCAACTGTACTTGTATAATTACTGACAGGTATTTATCCAGTGCATTATTAAATATCTTCAAAGATGGAGACTACAACAGGTTCACAAGACCGACTTCTTTAATGCTTTCAATCTTTAGCATGCCCAGGAAAGTAAACTAATTTGAAATCTGATACAATTTAAGACTACTACTCATTGTCCTCCCCACTCTGTCTTTTGGCAAAGGATTAGGTGAACCCTCAAATGAAAGCCACTCAAAACTGAGTATCTGCAGACAGGCATAAAATGTGGAATTACAAACAGAGGAAACAGATACTGCCACAGGTCAAACAGCTATACGAGAAAAATGGTAAGTCAGGTTTGCAGAATATTTTAGTTTCTCCTGAGACAATACTGACTTTAACCTACATATTTTATGGAACACACATGAGAAAAGAAAGCAGTAGCATTTTAAGGTATTCTAGTAAATCACTGCTAGGGTTAGAGACCTACTCACATTTTTGTCTTGAAAAAACAATATATTGCTACATAGATTGGGCAACAACCATGGGCAACAATCTATTGCTACCTCTACCCTTTGAGAGGTTCAGTGTAGATTTTTTACTTTCACTGCTAATATTAAGTGTAGCGCCTTCAACAGACTCCACTTGCATTTATTAAGAACTAGAAGTAAACTAGAAGCTAGTGCAGTAAATAAACTCTAAGGAAAGGTCACTTTAAAAAATACTTTTTATAAAAAGTAGCTTTAAATTCTCACCAGCTTTTCAGTAAGCCTGACAAGTTTGTTTTTACGGTTATCAAAAGAGTTTGTAAAAAGAACTAGAGCTCACTTGTCACAGGAGACCCATGCTCATTTCTGACTCAATATTGTATTAGGATATATGAAACAAGGAACAGAAATACCTTTAACATTCTCTAAGATTTCAGGTCGCTGTTGGACCAAGCGACCCAGACTGTGTAGCTGGCTACAGCGGTGAGCAATGCCCCAGCTTCTCTGCCACCTAAATAAAAGTGTAATTGAAAGCATTTAATCCTCAATATTACTTAAAAAAAAGAAAATCACAGCAGTTGAGATGCAGCTCAAAGCCTTATAACAGAAAAAAAATAGCACCCCAACAGTAATAAAAGCAAAGGCGACTCAAAAGCTGTCCATGTAATATGCTATTTGAACCGACAAAAAGCCTAAATAAAATTCCAGTGTTTCTTAAAGTGAGTCCCAAAAAAACAAACAAAGAAAATCAACACCAGAAAAAATAAAAATAAAACCAGGCAGACAGAACTTGTAACTCTCTCCCTCAGTAAGAAGGGGGGTCATAAAAGAATGGCACGAGACAACCCAGTATTTGGTTTGGTCATGGAGCATGCAGTTTGTTTGGACACTGGGTAATGTTTATCCATAGGAGCAAACACAGTATGTAAGGACATTGTCTTTTGTTTTTTTTTCTTGTTCCTAGCCCAAAACATTACGATTCCAATGGAGAGTTGCTGTGTATTATTCATATTTTACAGTGGAGTAATTTTTCTTAAACCATACAGGAGACAGGTGTTATCTTGCTGGCTTTAATACACATAGTTTTGACATCTTTTCCATCACAGACTGATCAGACTGATTGCTAAGCAAATTTCAAAAAGCACCTAAATTGTGAAGTTGTCCCAGTGTATTGGAAAAATACACCTTTTTACAGACTTTTAGTTGATATAAAACTGTCTCAAACTGGGAAAATCCCATTCCTTTATTGTACAGTGTCTGCCTGGAATTGAGTTAATTTTCTTCATAACACCCATATTTTATATTTTATTAACAGTAATCATAACACATCAATATTTTGGCTATTGTGCAGTGCTGGCACAGTGTCCACGTCTTCACTTTTTCTTCCCACTCTGCTCCCCACCATCAGCAAGCTGGCTGGGCTGGACAAGATGCTGGGAGGGGACATATCTAGGCTGGGTGACTCCTACCAAAGGGATATTCCAGACTATATGTCATGTTCAACAATAAATGCTGAGGGGAAGAAAGAAGGCAGACCCTCATGGTTATGGTGTTTGTCTCCTCAAGCAAGCATTACACATGCTGAGGCCCACGTGCCCAGAAGTGGCTCAATACCTGCCCATCAACAGGGAACAGAGAATTAATTTCTCCTTTTACTTTGCTTGAACTCAGTTTTGCTTCACTTCAGCTATTAAACTTCTACCTTAATCCACAAATTTTCTTGCTTGTGCTCTTCCTCTTCTCTTCCTCACGTTCCATTGGGGGTGTATGAGCAATCAGTTGTGTGGGTACTCAGCTGCTGGCTGGGGTCAACCCACATCATCTCATTCAGGGAAACCTAACTGGCAAAACCTCACTCATTGGGATGCAGAGAAGGGCACTATGCCACAGCTCTTGTGAGGCAATGTAACCAGACACAAGTAATTCAAATAACTATTCACTGTTACCTTGTAATACCAATTTGCTTTCAGCAGCACCAGATGGGAGCAGAAAAAGGTGGCCATTTCTTCATCTGTCCTAAACTTATATATGGAATAAAGCTAGTGACCCAGCTACTTTTCAGATCTCTGTGAACACTAACTAGCACGAGGCTCCAGACTCACAACAAATAGTGTCCTGTTAAGACACTGGCTTGTCAGATTTCCAACACTCACATTCTTTTCTGAATTATAACAATGTAACTCATGGAAGATAAATAACTCTTCATGGAACACAATAATTTTAATGTATTTTAAAAAGCACAAACTATTTAAGAAAATTAATATAAGCCATGAATAAAATCAAACCTACACGTTTAATACTGAAGACCGTTTCAGAATGTTAAAAACCCTCAACACAGCACAGTTACAGAGCATTAGAAATTGTGTTCAAAAAGCCTGGCTTCAGCTTAAAGGAAACCAGGGTCTTTTGCAGGGTGAAAGGACAAAAGCGTGATTTTAGAAGCTCCAACTCTCTCTTTCTTGGTTAAAAAATAGAACCTAACAGACTAGTCCTTGAAATAATCCCCCAAAGTTTATTTTTCCATCTGTGAATATCTTCACTACCACTTTCCCCACCCCAAATATCTCACTTGACAACATCCTCACTCAAAGGCAAAAAATTGAAAAAGTATCGCAAATTATTTTCTGGAAAATATTCTGAAGAATCAAGCTCTCCAACTGCACTCAGATCTTTCAAACAAACAATTCTCCTCCTCCAGAGAGTGAGAAACTAAACACTAGAAGAAAGAACATTTTTATTAAGCATTCACAGGATGTCATTATGTACCATGTGCAAAGTTGCACTTCACTGCTGGTCTAGTTACCCTCGTAGATATTAACTTGAATTCAAGAAGTGCAATTTTAACCAGCAAAACATCTAAACTAACACATACACACCAGTTCTATTCCTGTGTTTGCCTCACTGGAGCTTACGTCTTCAGTTACAAATTTGAGATCTCTCAGAGCAGATTGTAACAGGAAACTTTTGTCCCACTAGAATACTTCTAGAAAAATACTCAGTGCAGTAACACTTCTTCCTATATGAAATATAGCTGTTTTGCTGAAATGAGCTTTAAAAGTTCATAGCATAGTATTAGACAACACTTCCTTGCTTTGACTGTCTTAATCCAAGTTCAACTGATCTAATTAATTACCTGATATCTGAGAGCTGGAGTTCATGAGAAAGTTCAATTTTCAAACGTTCTAATTCTTTTCTAAGCGGCAAACTCTTTTTCAGCTTTTTTACTGCACTTGCTTCATTATCATCTAGCCAGGACCTGAAAGAGGAAGAAAAATACTCAACAGTAGAAGCATGCTGCTGTTTGATCTATCTTGTAAGCAGTACAGGTAACTCAATTCTTACTGCTAATGTAAGTGTTTCAAGTCAAATTATCAGGTAAAAATATTAAAGATAGAGGATAGAAGATGAAATTGCTAAATGCTTCACTTTAAGATATCTACAGAGGAAACCCTGGCACTTAATGTCTTTGGAGGGGACTAAGAAATCAAGCAATCAAATACACTGACAGTGTTAAAACTGTAAGACTTGGATGGGTGTGTAAAAAGGCATAAAACAACAGATCAGTGTGACTTCAGGGAAGATCTTCAGAAGTCTGTGATTTAAGGAGTTTCCATACATATGCCTTTAAAAAAAACCCCAGAAAAACCCAAACACACCATAACCTAACAAAAAACCCCAAACAAAGTGAACATAGTAGACCATCAAATATGGGAGATGGTACTAAAGGGCTAAGTTAGGTAACTTTTACAGAGCTGACAGGAACATAGATTAAACAGGTCAAAGTTTTATACTTTTTTTTGCCAATAATCACAACCAGACAAACATGTCTCTTTGAGCACATCTAACATTTCAGTAGGTAATTCTGTTTCTAGGAAAAGGTTACTATTTAAGAGATTTAGCTTTTGTTCATAGTATAAACTAATTTTCATACTCTTACTTTTGCAAAAAAATAGTTGCATTCTCATTGGTATTGGAAGCCAAAAAATTCAAACTCAAGTAAAAAGGGAGGCCTGATGCCAGCTGTCTGTGTATTAAAACGAGACTGTTAATACGTAACTGTCCATGGCATTCCTTGTAAATGTGTAAAAATAAGTAAAAATATTCTCTAGCATGTTAAATCTCAGTTAAGTGTTTTATAATTGTGTATATTACAGTAGTTTTATTTGTGAGGTGGTATGCAGGACAAGGGGCATACTTGGCTCTGAAGATCCTTCTAGCAGTTCTGCATTCATATTAAATGGCACTCATTGCCATTTGAAAATCTCATTTGTTACATTTCATTGTTACAAAAAATTTTTCAAGGCCCTAAAATGCGTATGTGTCCCAAAATGAGCGCATACAAATTTTTTTAAACCACCAACTTTACTACAAAACATGCTATACGTAATGCAAGTTCAGTATTTGTAACTACATTGACTTAAAGTTTTCCTGCTGAACAACAAATGAGAAGCACAACACTAAGATACCATGCATACTAAAACCTTTTAACCTTAGTTTTCATGTAGTATCTCCCACCCTCAACAGAACATGATAATGAAATATGAATAATAAAGTTAACAGCCATACAGGTTTGTGTTACAGAAGTCCTGTAAGAGGTAAGGAGCTGTTTGGAGCAAGTGGAGCCCCTGTCACCTTTTGACTTGCCACCAATATTCCACAAATCTGAAAAACTAGATCAACCAAAACTAGATTGACCAAATATGACTGCTGGGCAAAGGGACAAGAATGCTTCAGCTTTGCTGGCACTGTAGTTATTCCAGGAGCTCATCTGAACTCTAATTACAACAAGCATGGCAAAATTACATGTTGGACAATGAGGTTTTGTATTGTTCAGAATGCTTACTGCCTACCTTTAAAAAACTCAGCATTAGAATAAGACCAATTTATGTTTCAAAATTTCAGTTCAATGAAAGCATTACATACAGCAACGTTGTTTCCACTCTCTGGGCTTGCTCTAGTTCCTCCTCAGGATCCTTGAATCCAGTAAATGAATAGTATGTCTTATCCCATTTGATAGGTCTGTTCACTGTGCTTTTTGCTTCCTTGTGGGGCTGAGAGCTCACATTCAAACTCTGAACATGCTCTGTAGATAAACTGCAGGAGTTGAGAATATCTAATACTGTGCTCAAGAGATCCCTAGTATGTAACGTAAAACTGACTGCTCGAAACCCTGTAAAAAACAAGTATTATTTAATTAAAATTATTTAAAATGCATTCCATTTATTTCCTCTTACACAAGAAGCTAAACAAGGCACAGATAGTTGGAAATTATGATGATACTGTTATTTCAATACTCACTGCAAAATTCACATGCAGTTTAACTATGTCCTATCACTTAGCTACCGGGCCTAATTTCCCTAATTAGAAAGAAAGCTTTTCACTCAAGAGCAGAAGACAGCTTCCAGTTCAAATGTTGTGTTAAGGAGATCAGACATAACACTACTGTGTTCTTGAAAAACAGCATGATCTTATTTTCTAGCATGAGGGTCCCTCACAATTTGCTGAAGTGTTTTGACTGTCAGGATATAGAATGTAAAACTCTTCTGTTAGGTAAGGCATATTGGTACTGGAGACAAATATGTAGAGTGAAGTTAATCAAAAGCAACATTCCAAATTTGGCAATATTTTTTGTAGTCTCAAAGATAAGAGACAATGAAGTAACTTGAAACTTCAGATATCATACAGCTCCTGCTTAGAGAGGAAGTTCCTACTGATTCTACAAGTGCCCTGACATTGTGTACTACACATGAACTGCAATGAGGACAAGGACCCACCTGTTGCTCCAGTTAAACATGGCAATGATATTAAAAGCAGAAATATTATCATACACATCCACCTTTTTTACTTCCTTATACTGTAACTTGACCTCAGGGCTGTAATGTCTCATTCTTTCAAGGCTTTCTAAAGCTTAAGATGTTTAATTTCTTGGGATGGTCCCACCTGCCTGATCTAATACAGATTTTCATGGTTTGACAGGATTTTATTCAGTTGTAAAGTCATTATGACTGCACAAGGCTAAGCAGTGGTGTGAAGGAATTTAAATACAGGAAGATACATTCTACACGATATAAAAGCACCTGAAGCACTGAAGGATTCCTGAACATTAGAAGAGTTTGGTTCTCTTTCTCTTACATAAAAAGTAAGCTGAGTTGGCTTAAAGGAACGAAATCCTGGTTTCTGTAGATTCTCCAAGTAGCCATTTAGCCTCTTCAGAGAGTTTTCATTTACTTCCTGTTTTAAAACAAAAACAAACAAAAATTACAGATGATGAATGTGGCCATTTTTCATCTAAACTGTTTTACACCTTACATGCAAATTAGATTTCACAAAATATCAGTTCCTTTTAACAAGCAGTACTATGGTTCATATTCTCAGCATTTATAATTAGCTTGCATGAATAAATTTGTATGGCGTACATACTTTTACATTTATGTACATTCCAAAACCCACTGGCTTTCAAGCTTAAAGAAATTAATTGATTCAAATATAATACACAGCATTTCAAAGGGATAAAGTAAAATGTATTACAAATTAGCCTGGAAGGATTCAGAATTTTCTTTATAACAATTAGAAAATATGATTAACAAATAAGGGACTTTCAAGGGACCTATCCTTGCTAAAAATTAGGGAAGTGCATCTTTTTGTTCTCTGGTACCAACCATAATTAATTCTAACATTACTTTTGTCTCTCTGACAGTGGGAAAACTAGAAAATTTCCATCGTTGACTTTTGATTTTGCTGAAATGAGCTTTATTAATAGGAAATAATTACAAAGAAAGCATACTAAAGTATTTTTACCCTCTCTTTGGGATGCTGGCCAAAGAAATCTGGATGTACGGCAAAATAGAAAGGTCTGAGAGCATTGATGGCATCAGCACCTGACAAAGTTCTTGACTGAAGAACACTCTGCAGCAATATCTTGTCCAGACATGACCTAACAAAGTAGTAAAATGTTTACGTATGATGCTACCAATCAAGCAACAAATTGATATAATTACATTAAAATGTGACAGAATGGAGTAAATATTCATAGTTGCAAGTATAATAATTTAAAACTGGACAATTTAAATTAGGAGTCTGAATTCTGGATTTTTCCCCTTGGGATTACAAAGCTGTGTTTTGACAGTGCCAATCCAACAGGTTTGAGGAATGGTGGTTGAGTAAGACATGTAAATAAGTACAGAAACTTTTCTCTACTTTCTCAAATATGCCTCAAATAAAAATTCCCAGTCAAGTAGTTCAAATTGCAAATACTGGCTTTAGTGGTAGTTTTTGTAGACATTGTTGAAGCTGCTCTTAAAAGCTAACCCTTATGTACCTCTGAACCTCCAAGTTAAAAAGCCAAACCCAGTATTTTTCAAGCAGTGACAAAAGAATATTAAATTTTACCCAGGAATAATAATCACAATTCAGTGGAAAGAAGTTCTTTCTGAGCTCCCTACTTGTGTCCATTAAAAAAAAATCTACTTTCCTGATCATACTCCTTTATAGAAAACATCAAGTACAAAGACAATACTTTTTGCCCTTTCATTTTCACTGAATTAAAAGAAACCAGGACTAAAAGAAATTTAATGGTAGGAGGAAAAGACTGTTTTACCTAAGATCAGAAAGAGAATTTAAGTTGAAGTAGTTCTAGGAAGTTCAGAAAGTTCAAATTATTGAATGCCTGCAATTATGTGGAAATTAAACAACAGTTCTGTAATGAGCCCACCTGTGTAACAGAAGACTGAAATGGAAAGAAAAACCAAGTCCTGCATTAAAAACCACCAAAATATCCTGCCACAGCTCAAAAGTAACATTCAGGTTTAGCAAACTAAGAAGCAAGAGAATATACATAAAAGCAGCAAGAAAATGTGAATTGGGATATATACAACAATAGGTTTCTCCTTCAGCTGATTTCACAAGCTAACAAATTCAGCAGGCCAATTTCAGTGATTAACATCCATTTTAGTTTGCAAATCAGAAAGGCAGGGACTCTGTTAAGCAGTACAATGCAGTTTCCCTCCTCACAGTATCATCCAAACTCCAACCCCCAAATAGGAAAATATATGGCAGATCAGAGCAAAGCTGCTTCCAACTTACATAACACTAATAACTTTATTAATAATAGTTACAGAGAATTGTGTGTCCAGCATCCTAAACTAATAATCATCCCGGACAGGGAAACATAAGACTTTCCCAACTGCTATCATTAATTTTAAAAAAATCAAAAAATATCCCCAACTTTGTGCTCAGACAATAAGCAGAATGCTTTATTTTGGCAAATGATAAATGGTAATATTTGAGTTGTCAAGCAGCAGTGACCCTCACTTTACCTTTTTTTCTGTCAACCTTCCCAGCTCTTCAATTAGAAACATGAAAGCAGTGAAGACTAATTTTTTCTGCCTAAGAGGTGGGCAAATATTTAATTAGCAAATCTTAAAAGCCAGTTTGCTGGAAATAGAAGTTATTGTAGAAAAGTGGGACAAAAACCTCATGATGAAAGAAGGCTGATGGAATTCCAAATCCGCTATGACTTAAAAACAATTTTCATGCATGTAGATGAAATATAAGATTAAAAAAAAAAAAAAAGCTAAAATATATCACCGGCAAACACTTCTACCTGCTTGTTGGCTGCATCTCAGACACTCTAAGACTAAGATTAGCCATCACTATAGCCCATGATCCTACTCAAAACAGCAGGAGATGGTGAAGTACCACAGCATTATAATATTATTAGGGAGAGTGAAAGCTCTTAATGACAAAATCATGCCACAGCTGCCCAGTGATGCAGGGAAAACACCTCTACTAGACTAGGCAAGACAGGAAGCAAAGCACTCTGGATAAAGGTCCACTTGGTCATATGCTTTACCAGTTTGGATCTGGAAACACCAAAATAATTGTTTTGCTGAGAAAAAAAATAGCAAATTTTTCTCTTTTTTCAGGTAGCAAGTGGACACAAAGCAGTAAAAGGAAAAAAACATATTTCCAGCAAAGGAAAAAAGTAAACTAACTAGTTACCCTTCTGATTGCAGTTAATTGACATGCAAGAAATTCACATAATTCTAGACCAAGCTGCTAGGAGGAAGACAGCTCAGTTCTCTGTTCACCTTATTTGTACACCATTTCCCACATCCACTCTCAAGCCATACTGCATGATGCTTCCAGTAGTTCAGAAAAAAAGTTCAACATAGCTGGAAATCATTAATTATACTTCTGAGTTTATTAATCATAAAGTTCCATCTGTTATTCTAGATGAAAAATGGCCAAGTATGGCTAACTTTAGTTCCCTTGTTTTGTATCTAAACAACACTGTCATGCTAGAAGGAAGGCTAAGGATTCCAGCCAAAAGTCTATTTTGAACTTGCTTAAAAGAGAAATGCTCAAAGGCCAAAATTAGTCTGCGTGACAGAAGGAAGAATTCATTCACTGAAGGTGAAAGACAGAACTCTGAGGCATCTTTCAAATGAAGTGACAAAGTAAGTGAATTAAAATAGATTTAGAGGGAGAAAAATGCAAGAAAGATGTTTATGGCTTCACTCACAAGGAGCAGAGATTGTTCCAAGAGCTTAATTTAGATCTGAAGAGCAGAGAAAGGCTTTGTATTAAAATCAAGGTCATAACCACTTTGAGGACAGCATCTCCACTTCACGAAAGACATGAAACACAATCTCTACTGGAACTCATTATGCAATCATACTCCAAGACTGATTTAATTTATTTGTGAAGTAATTCCCTTTAACTTCCTTTTTCTTCACATCTCTTCAAAGTTCAACTTTTTGGCGTACAGCTTTGGCACTGAAAAGCTCCGTTAAGTTAAGTTCATAGTTACAGATGTATTCACACATTTTGAAGCACTAAGCTTTAATAACTCAATAATTCAGTAGTATGTTGGATATCATATTCATATTTCTCATAATTAAGCCATTTTAAAACCCTTGTTTTGTTGAGAGCCTTTTTAATATCTCATTTGAGGACAGGCATATGGCTTTGGAGGATTTTCAACTGTAGATGCTCTGCTGAAAGGTTCAAGCTGTAAAGATGAGAATGTCAAAGAAATAAGCATGAAACAAAAATACCAAACCAGTTTCACAAATATGCAAGTCATAAGCAAACACTGAAACATGTGCTAAAGGTAAATTAGGTCAGTAACATGCCATACCTTCTCACGGTTCTCAAGCAGCAAAACATTTCAGCAACTTAATGGTTGAGCCAAATTTCAGCCATTCACTAACTCACTTAAAAACAAAAAGGAAAAAAAATCCCTTTTAGAAATGGACATGGATATTTTCCCTTGTTACTTACCAGTGCATTTTCTAAACCTTGGGTGATAACTTTTAAAGTTGCAATAGTAATATAAAATTGAGCAACCACATAAACCCTAAAGCTTTGTGTAAGAATCCTTTCAGTTTCCTCTACTAACAATGAGTCTTGCCAATATTAAGAGTTGTTACAATATCTTAATTTGAGAATGAACATTTAAAGGTACTCCAGTTAGGGAAAAAGAACTCCTAAGAATTTTAAAAGCAAACAAATAGAAGCTTTCTTTAAGCACTAACACATGGAATCCCATGTAAACTTTTTCTAAGTCCTACACTCTAACAAATAGTAATACTTTAAAACACATGTGCCAACTACTTTATGGGAGGGTCATACAAAACCAGAGGGAAAATATGTCATACAACAGTGCCTGGGAATCTTAATCAAAGGTTTGCTGACATTTATAAAAATGAATTAGCAATTCTTACCAGTAACTCCTGCACTAGGCAACTGTAGGCTAGAGTTTGCCAGGAGGAGAGAAGCCACTTGGCATGTCAGAGTGCAAATATACACCTAATTATTAGGGATTATGAGGTAAACTCCCTACTGGCAATGTTTTCAAGCTTTTTTTTTTTTTAAACAGAGTTTACATTTATCAAAATAACACGCCTGCTACATATGCTGTTTTAAAGAACCCGAGATGAACAGCTATCAGAGAAACATCATCTGTGTTCCAGTACAGAATGACACTTCCTATGCCTACTGTGCAAAACACTTGAAGTTTCAGAAGTGCATATTACTAATACCAATATACTTAACCAAGAATCTAAATTTTTACTAGAGGCAGATAGTGGGAAGAAAAAAAAATATACTAAGCTAAAATATCCCCAAAACATTTGGTAATTTTTGTCTTCTGATTTTCAGACAGGTGGCCAAAACAGTAGCCATGTCATTTTCACTGTCTGTAACAGCAGTCCTAATCATAAATTAAGTAAAATACATTAACAAGCTCTCTGGTCATAAAACAGTTTTCCTTCACTGTAATTTCAGCTTCAGGCACTTGGGTAGAAGATGGAAAAAACTCAACAATCTCACTTAATCCGCGGTGACGCTTTATATAACCAGACAAAAGCATCATTGTTTCTTGCTTTAAATGCTCTATTAACTGCTTGGAAATTGGTACCCAGCTCAGCTGAAAAACAAAACCTCCTGGGTCTGACTAAGTTTCACCTGCACCCCACCTCCAAGACAAACCCGCTGAAACAGAACCAAGTATGAATTGTGTCGCAGAAGCCTTTGGCACCACGACGTCGCACATCGCTGCCACCCCCGCTGAGCCCGCTGCTGTCTGTCTCAGGTGTTTACCTACACTTGAGGCAGCACGGAGAAAACACCGTGAAAAATCAACAAGATGACAGCGCTCAGAAAATAAGCTCCGGTGAACGTGACTCGCTCACCGCTTGCAAGGAAGTCAGCTGCAGTGGTCCGACCACTAACAATTTTAACTATCGAAAACAGAGCCCTGTTAGAATTCGCTTTAAGAGCCACTAAAGGCAAGGTCTCCCCAGAGGGCGGCAGAGCTGACCGCGATCCGGCTCACGGGCCTTTCGCACCTTCAGGACAAGACGCGGGACAAGGAGCCGCCGATGCCGGGCCGGGCCGAGCAGAGCCGAACCGAGCCGAGCTCGGCCGAGCCCCGGGGCCGCTCGTGCCCGCGCGCACGTACCACCCCGCGCGTGCCAGCGCACGGGCAGCCGCCGGCCTCCCATCGGCGGTTACCGAGCGACGCGGCCCGGCCCGGCCCGGTTTCAGAGCAGACCGCCCCCCCACACCGCCCGAGCTCGGCCTCGCACCGTCCCCCGGCTTCCGTCCGAGCGGACACCCCGCGCAGGTGGGCGGTGGGCCGCGTTGCCTTCCCTCATGCCCTCCCCTCGCGGAGAGGCGCGCCGAAGGCCCCCGCCCGGCCNCTGAGGAAAGCGATCCCTTCTCAGGCCGGAGGCTGCTGCGCCCGTCAGTCCGGCTACGCCTGCGGCGGTTCCTCACCATACAGAAGGGGAAAACCCCGACAGAAGGAATACCTGCCCTTTTGCCGAGGGGATGGGAGCGATTTAGCCAAATGCTTGCGTGCGCTTCGCTTCGCCTTTTGTTGTGCAGAAAGAAACCACCAAACACAAGAAGAATCAGGCGTGAGCTGTGCAGTCCCGAGGGGAGCTGCTTTCCTGCAGTTACAGAGACTCAGCTAGGTTGGAAAAGAGCTCTGAGATCATCGAGTCCAACCTGTGACCGAGCACCACCCGGCCACTAGACCATGGCACTGAGTGTCACGTCCAGTCTTCCCTTAAAGACCTCCACGGACGGTGACTCCCCCACCTTGGGCAACCCATTCCAGTGTCTAATCACCCCTTCTATGAGGAAACTCCTCCTATTGTTCAACCTAAACCTCCCCCAGCACAGCTTAAGACCATGTCGTAAGTTAGTAATGCTCGATGTACATATGTATTTATACATCTATTTTTCTTCCAAGGTAGTTGGTGTCAAAATGCAGCTGATAAAGGGACATGGAGTCTTGGAACAAAAACGTCTATTGCTGCCAGTATTCCAGAACAAAGGGAGATGAACTGTTAGGGATTGATGTTATCTGCATGCAATCTATTATATTTCCAGCCAGAAAAGGTTAAAAAGAGAACTGTCAAGGTTTAGGAACTATCTGTAGTTCAGTGAAGCTTTAAATCAAGTTAACATTCTCACAGCCCTTGGGGGATTTTCATAATTTCCATAACGTGGAGTGTGTTTTTCACTTCCCAACAGAAGCCAATCAGTTATGTAAGCAAATTGGCTGGACAATTATGCAAATGAAAAAATAAATTTAATTGATTCAACAGAAAAGCGTGCTGTTTGTTTCACCTGGAATTTATTTTAACTCGTTGAGGAATAAAATAAATTGGGAGAGGTCATCAGCAAGTGTCAGTGCCAGATACCAGCTCCACTGCTTAGGGTACACATTTTCAAATTAAAATTTTCAGAGCACCCCCATTCTGCCCCAGCTCAGGAATTAATTCCTGCTTTTTAGCTATGTCTCAACATTTATTTTGCTGATGGGAGTACTACTGTGGTTTTATCTGGTCATGATACTCCCTATCCATACCCAAGACACATCCCACTAGCTCAGCAAGAGCTGCACAGATTTCCAAATGCAAAGCTTCTTTTAGACCAGATAAAACTATCATCTGAAAAAGTTTGTATTTTGAAGTCTTGAGCCCTAACACAGAGTTTTAAACATTCTTGCTTCTTAATTCTAAGTTGCTACAAGTGGCAATTGGAACTGTTTTCTCCTTACTCGTTTGTTTCTGTTTTGGTCCTTGGTCTGTGTAAGGTCAAAAAACAGCATCAGTTTCTCCAATCGTATCACATGCAATGGGTTCAGAACTCTGAGACAATCATGTCAGTATCATTCTGATACTACACATTATTCTAGTAATTTTAAAAAAAGTTATGCAGGAGTGAAGACTGAAAAATATAGAGCTGGATTTGCAAAACAATCTTCTCAAATAAAACCACAAAGATGCAAGACATCTGGAGAATGTGAAAGGACAAGAAATGTGAATAATTGCTTTTACGGTGGCTAAAGTTTACTAAGCTGAGTAGTATGACATTGAGACTTCAGTAATTAAACTTCACTACTATAGCAGAGACATTTAATTTTACTATTTCTCCTCAAGTCAAACTCTCACTAACATCCATTTGAATTCTTCAGTGAACCGAGCCCAGCCTGTAACCCTGGCTGTAGCCTCCACTTCCAGTCTAAGCTGGAAGCTGGCCATCTCCACAGCTGGGAGTTTCAGCCCAATTTATTCATGAGTATTTGCTACATCGTGTGCTCTGGTGTGGTGAAGAACTGCATAGTCAGACTGATTTCACACTTTCTTAACCTCCTCATGCGGCGTGTCATTCTCTAGGCTCTTGTATGGTTACAAGATATTAAACTCTCCACCTCTACTTTGCTGCTTGCCTATCTTGCTGCATATCTAAGAGTGTTCATTACAGGAATCTGAATAGAACCAAATAATTTAATGACAATACAGACTCAGATATTTTGAATGCTTTATATAAATATTAAAAAACATTTATTAACAACTTAACAACTCCTCCAAAATGCCCCCCCTTCCTCCCCCATTGCTCTTTATAAAACACCATAAAACTATCAAGGTCCTACTTCCAGATTCTCACCTCTGTCCCACATTTTGAAACTCTCAAAATTATCAGTATTTTGAAATAAAATTGTGGTAAGTCTTCCAAACCACATTATTCTGTTTTAGTTACAAGAAACTGTCCATACCCAACAAAAATAATCTTTCCAAGAGCATAGTGTGTAATCAGTGAAAACTGAAGAAAGATTTTCACAGAGGGAATTTCTCATTCATCTAACAACATACCAAAGGAACAATGTTGTCTACTCCAAGCTACCAAGCACAGCACAGGGAAGTTTTTATTTGTACATTTTTCTGTCTCTCTCTGTAAACAGGTAAACACACATTTTATTTCCTATATGAAAAAATTATACTAAGTAAGTTGTTTAATGTCAAACATAGAAGAAGTTCTTTCAGCTTAACTTATACTGGGAGAAAGCAAAAATATGCATATTGTCTATTGAGTGGCTGGCTCTGCAAAACTGCATTGCCTCTGTTGTACTTAATTTTATTCTTCAGGATATTTTTTCCATCTTTTGAGGGTTTCCATTCCACAGTGGAGTTTTGTCCTGTTTGGCACATGGAATTTCTCTAACCAAAATACCGAGAATGTTACTCTGGCCTTCTGATACACATCAAAATGACGAGATTTGCACTGTATTTCACATGGACCCAGACTTGAAGAAAAAAGTGAAATACAGGACTTAACAGTAAAGTTATTTCAATTGCCTACTGGTTTATCATGGTGATACAGGGAGAAACACTATATTCACACAAACAACAGAAACCTCAGTTGTAACAAAACTTCTGAGGATTGATGTGGGGAGCTTGCTTTGTTTGTTAATATAAAACATTACTGAGATTACATCCTATCAACTGAAGATGATACTCAGGAGATGGAGCCAAAACATTGCAAAAATTTTACACAGTTCCAAGTTAAGATTGAAGGTCAATGATTAACCTCTGTCTGAAAAATAAAGCAATATTTGGAGTTTTGTTCTGGGGATGATCTAAGCGAAAATTCAAGGTTGCTTATAGAGGAAAAAATTCTGCTATCTTTAGAACATCCCAAGTTTTGAAGCCATACAGATTACAAAGAGAATTTTGTCCTTCTGTGTCTGTCAAACACACTATAAGCCACATTGGGTACCACTCACAGAAACGTGGCATTTAGCTGAGGGTCAGATAGCCTCTGTCTAATTCCAAGAGAGATTAAGCCACAAAGGATCTTAATAGCAGTAATTAGCAAAAATTACGTCATTTCTTACTACCAGTTTTAGTTTGCTGGAACCTTCCAAAAATTGCTTTTCACTAATGCTGGAGTGCTTGCAAGAGCATCAGTTTAGATCCCTCACCTGAAACCTGATTACTTCTTATCCAGTCAGCTACTGGGAAGCAAAATCAGCAGAATCCAGTCGGATTTGACCAGGTGGATACCCTTACAAATGGCAGAGCCACCGTCATGAATGTGAAGGGGTGGAACCCAGAGTTTGTTTGGACCAGTGCCAGCTGTACTCCAAGACTGAGGTGAATGGTTCCTACAGAAATGCCATCTGGTATCACTGGTACTGGATCTACCATTCTTTACAAGGCAGGTGGATGATCCCTACAGAAGAATGATACCCTGTGAAAAGACAAGAGCCTCTATCCTAGCATTTTTCTGTACAGGTGGCACAGGAGGAAAGTAGCAATCTTGGTGGTCATCAGCTTCAATCCTCTCTCTTCCAGTAGCAACTCCCTAACAGACTGGATGAGAAGTGGTATTGAAAAAGGTCAGGACTTGGCCCTGAGGACATCAGGAATCCAACAAGTGACAATCAGATTCATGACATCAGATTAATGGCGTAAACCCCAAGACTGGAATGGCAACCTCTCCCAAAGAGAAAAACCCCTGACACCAACACCATCCAAACAACCATCCACTACTAAGGTCATGATGGCTTCCATGATTTAGAGCTGCAAAAGACATGCGAAATAATGCTGTAGGAACTGGGAAGAGACTTACGCTACCCCAATGGAGAGACATTTTTCAAACACTGAGGTCCTGTGCCACCATCCTAATCCCACTTATGATGGAACAGCTTAAAAACTCATGAGCTTCTATACCCAAAAGAGCTTGAGTGTTCAGAGAAAAAAGGCTTTAAAGGGGATGGAGAGCAGGACCAAAAGAGCTGTATTATTGGCAAGTTTGTGAAGGTTGGTGCTGAAGATCTAAACTAACGAACTACAAAAGTGGCAAGCTCAGTAAGTATCAACTTTGACAGAGGCTGTACTGTTCTGCCATGAGAGGTTTTCTGATATTAAATCTTTGGTTCTTCTTACTCAGGCTGTACAGTGTGACTTAAGCAACTCATGCTTTGAATGTGATTCAGGATTTTCAGGTGGAAAAAAAGCAGAAATTCTGAAGAACCAGGAATGGTGAAACAAGCTTGCTAGAAGTCTCCATCTCATCATGCAGCTGGCAGAACCTAAAAGACGGGCAAACCCAGCTCTCTCTAAGAGCGCAATCAAGGGAGAAAGAAAGTTTTCCTTTTCAGTGGAAGCATCCATATATACAAATATGAAACCATACACAAGCTATTATCTATATCAAATAAGTATCCAATTAAATTATCAACTAAACCTTCAGCTGCGAGCAATGTGTAGGCTCTCAGTTCTGTGAAGAAAGGTATCCTAAGTCAGGCACATCTCAAGTGATTTTGAAGTTATTTTATTCTCAGTGCTTTTTATTGGGCTTTTGGAGCAAAGAAATTAAGATCTAAGGTGCAAACAGTTGGGACAGTGACCTCGCAATTTACTGTGAGGTAGACAAAACGAAACAGGTATTACTTCTACAGACTATGAAAGAATGTGGAAAATTCTCACTCAAGAACAATAGATACACTCAACCTATGCACTTACCTACATTTTAGCTATGCTTACAGTACACTTATATGATTACCTGCTGTGACAAACAAGCTAAGTGCTAATTCTTTTTAAGAATGGAGAATATAGGTTCTGAGGCTGCAGCTCCCTCGTTAGATGGTGATGCCATTGCAAAACATCTACATAAGTCAGTGTGATAGTTTATATAGTTAGGGAAAAAAATTTGCTCTTTCTGTGCTACTATCTGCATTATCATCAATATAGTATTTAAAACCACAACTTGAGTTTGAAACCTTGCTGTAAATCAGTAAGGCACAGTCCGAACACAGTGGAAACTATTTAGTAGCTACTGAAACAGCCAGACCTTCTCAGCCCATTTCATGTTCTCCTGAAGCCATTTTAGAGCAGATGAATGCTCCAGGCTGTAAACTTCTTCCATATTAACATTCATTGTCATATGCTTAAGAAAAAGCTTTGGATCAGATAAATGGGCTGCCTGGATCAGCCTCTCCACTGCCTCGTGATAGGCACTGTTATTCTGAACTGTATCTTCAGATCTGTAAGGGAAGTTTAACAAATATAAAATTAGGTACCATACAAGCCCAGTGTCACTTGTCTAACTTTATACTGACAGGAAAATTACAAAAGTATTAAAATAATGCCTTGTATTTTTCATTGATAAATATTATACTTATTTCTAGACAGATTATATTATTGTTCTGAAGAATTAAAAAGTTATAGATAGTGTATTTTTAACATATTTAATGGTAATGAAAAGTAATAAGCTTTAATACCACTGCAAATATTCACAGCACATTTCATGCAAAAATGTCTCTTGGCTAGAAAATTCAGCAAAAGAATGCAAACTGGAATTTAATGAACTGGATATAGCAAGAACATGCTTGAATCCGTAAGGTTTACTCAGTTTTGGCATGTAATTACTTTTGGAACTTTGCAAGAGCAGAACTTAACTCTTTAAGAAAACAAACAAATATACAGTAGCATACACATGGAAACAAGAGATAAAAAACTTCTCACTTATCCAAGGAACAAAATGAAGAGATGTATTCTTTGGGAAGGATAAGGTAAACAAGATCTGTTGCTTACATGATCACATGAATAAATACAATCAAAATGGTACCTATCTGACAACAAACCTTTTTAGTATTATTTGAAGAGTCTGACTAGTAGTCCTTGGACTTTGAATATCACTGGCATTTGAAACAAGAAATATTTCAACTGTCAACAGCATCTCAACTTCCGACAGGTAAGACGGAATCTTCAAAAGTTTGTGATATAAATTTCCCTGCAGTTCTGGGTAGCAACCCAGTGATAAAGCATCTGAGAGTAAATGGAGAAACATGAACAATTAGGGTTACCAATACTAGACATAGATCTGTTTTCTTCTGTGTGACTAAATGTGGAAAAACCCCAACCCCAAACCCTTAATGGATTTTACTATTTCACCTATGAAATGGCCTGATTTGAGAACACAGCACACAGCATTCACACGTAATATTCACAGCTGTAAAATGTTTGAATTTTTTTTTCAGTGACTTTTATCAGCTATGATTAAAAAGCTCTGTCAGAAGTGTGGGGACACCAAGTGTGTGATAACACAAGTACTATTTAGGCAGGTCAGACAGAAGCTGTTAATCATGGTCAAAATTGGAGAACATTTGAACAGCATCTCCTGCTTTGTTCCCTTCTCTTCTGTCAAGTGATCTCAGCAACCCAACATATACAGCATTTCAGGAGGAAAAAAAAAAAAAAAGATATGAGGAAAAACAATATTTCAATGTTAACAAAACCAAGTATCCATCCCAGAAAGGATGGTCTCTTAAAGCAGTCTGGTAACCTCAACTATTATAAGACAGAATCAAACAATAAATAATGTGACAATATGGAGAGACCCTATGCAGAGTGGAGCACCCAGTATAATCTTAGCTCAGAAATGGGGAGTTGAAAACAATTACAGACTATTAGCTTTTAGTTGAAAGGAATTTTCTTATAGTTAGGATAAACTAATTAGCCAGACTTCTCAAATCTTAAATATTAATAATTTTACCACCACAGAGATGCTGGTACACTTCTAGAGAGAATTATCAGGAAATATAATTTGCCTAGATGAAAATATGAAGATAATGCACTTTTCAACCATTTCAGAGCTCACAAACTTGAAATTCTGAAACTGAATGTAAAAAATTAATTTTATCACAATTACATTTATTTCATGCCAGGTAGTATGCATGGATTCTTATTTTCAACTCACCATTTCCTAATAAATATTTTGGTTACAAATAAATTCCTGAGAGTGACACAGAAAGTACTGTTTTTCTTTCTACTCATATTGAAATGTTATGAGCACATTATCTAAAGAATGTAAGGGAGGATATTGTTTAAGAAGCAACTTACTTTTGTAATAGGTCCTAGCTTTGGACCATAAAGAACTTCTTCCCAAAGCTGTGATTAATCCTCTAAGTAAAACAAAATCAATAGCAATTTTCTTGGAAAGCATGAAGTCTACTGCAGAAGATGAGACTCCAAGGTTCTTGTTCTCAAAACAGGCATTTATCAGCTTGTTAAAAAGGCAGCTGTATTGAGAAGCATCTATAATATCTGAAATGAAATTAAAAGTATTAACTACTGAATGAATTAAAATGCAAATCTAGTTGAATGATTGTTTCTTAATCAGTACCTAAATCAGAACTCTTGCCCCTATCAGCAAGATGGAACAAGGCTGGGATAACATGGATGCTTTATTCATCAAAAGTCTTTTCATGCAGTAGTTCATTCACATTGTGAAGGACAAATGTTAAGGTTCAAGTAATAATTTGCTGCCAAAACCAGTAGAATCACATAAAAACACATTCACTTGCTCAAGCCTATAAATACAATCTTCATCTGATCTCTCAGATTTAAGATTTCCACCAATAAAAATCCCCTTGGTTTTCTGCTTCTACTCTTATTCTGAACTGTCACCTTTTTGGCAGGACTGAGCAACCTTGTTGTATTTACCTCATAACTCAAAGAACTAGATCTTTCAGTATTCTCCAAAGTGGATGGTCTTCTAACCAATCTCTCCTAACTTATGTAAAAGTGGCAGCAGACTGAGACCTACACACAGGAATTAGCTGAGGTTTCCTCAGAGGAGCCTAAGTAACTACATATCTCATTCTGAGGTACTCATCCAAAATTCGTCAGATAAATTGAGCCTGAAAGAGCACTCAGTTCTTAACATGGTATATAAGAGATGCTTAGGTTAGCTAGCTCAGTCAAAGGAAAAAATCCTCACCTCATTCACCTGAAATTAAGATAAAATAAAATTAAAATATTCCTATTTTATCTCACTGTATAGACTGTGTATGATCCTTAAAAAATTTAATGGGTCTTCCCTATTGCTCTGTGTAGTAACTGAGCAAAAGAGGACAGGTGTGTGTGCACATTCAGGTGTGTGTGCACAAGTGCAGCAAGAGCTGCAGCGCATAACACATATTTAACTTACACTATACTCTTTGGAAAACAGAAACAAGCTTGTATAAACCCATATTACTTCTTCAACAAATTTTATCTAGAAAATACTACAAAAACAGCACAGAATCATCTGTTATATTTTTAGCTCTTTACACAGTATCTTTTTCTTTACTTACCAGAATGTTTCTGCAAACCTGGTAAATTCTGCAGAACTTCAAATGCCTGCCTGTACAAACTCTTCCTCAAGTATTTGTGCACCATTGCACATAACAGATTATGTCGATTGAGGATGTCCATTTTATCACAGGGCCACAATGGTGCATCTGTGATCCACTCTGACTCTGTGGCAAACAACAGTGCAGTGTTATTTCTAGGAACTGGAACTTCTGGATGTTGAGACTTTGGGCCATTAAGAATGTACTGTAAACTGTACCATGACACAAACTTCAGAACTGCACAGGAAGTGCAGCTCGACTTATTAATAATTCATTCCTTATGACCAATACTCCTTAGACTGATTCTCTGTACCTTTATATTGGATATCACCCCTTTTGTGAAATATCACTGCAGTAAAATGGACTGTCAGTGGCACATACAGATATGTATGTATGTGTGTACAGCTATAAAACTGAACAGCAAATTTACATTCTCAATATCACTTTACAGCAAACATTCTATTCTTTTTATTTCTGAATTTCTTATTTTTCAGCTGATCAGAGTTCCAAAAAGCCATATGCAATAACTGCAGAAATAAGGCAAAGCGTGGTAAATATGGTAAATTGTTCTAAAGTAATTATATTAAATGGGGATACTGTGAGGCACAAAGGAACACTGCATCGACCTAAGCCAGAAATTTGACACTGAATGTCCCCTGGTTCAAAGAAAAACTACACTCCCAGCATTGGACAGCATCATTTTCCAAGCTGCTTTCTTGGGTAGAATGGTGTTGATAGTAGAATATTGTTAAAACATCTGAAAAAATTAGCTGTAGTATTTCTTATAAAGAAGAATATTAACCAGTAAGATGATCACCTTTCCTTTATTGCCTCAGTATTATTAACTGCATTTAGTAACACAGACCAGCTTGTAACTTTTATCTGAAATCTGTCATAGACATAAACCGTTCAAATTTAAGTCAAAATTTTAAGATAGGCTTACCTCTCAGTACCCTTGTTGCTCCATCTAAGTTTCCAGAATGAAGAAAGATTTCTGCAGCTTTATTAACAATCTGACATCTGGATGCTGACCTCCCTGCACCTACAAGTCCTTTCAAGAGTGTAAAACGTATCTGTAGCTCATGCAGTTTATCCAATACTTTCCTTCCCTAGTGTAAGATGGAGAGGGAAAGAGGGAAGGTCAGAGAAAGCAATGATATCAGTGAACAGAGTATATTTACATAAAATAGAATAGATTTAATTTGGTGACACAGATTTATGGGTATCTATGCAGTTATCCAAACTGAGTCAGGGTGAAGTACAGTAAAATTTCAAATGAAGAGTTTAGGTTTTTTTACTATGTAGACAAAAAAACTCTACCAACCTACTGTTGAAGAGTTTCCAACATACTATTACCCATAACATTATTTCTACTATATAATGTCCAATACAGGATGTTTAATATACTTTGTAATTAATTTGTATGTCCTTATTTTGGTTTATAAATATTTTAAATTTTTATTCCATTCAGTACTACACAATCTACAAAATTCTAGAAGATCATACAGAGAGTTTTCACTTTGCAGCAGAGATGTAATTGTTAAACTGAAATAATTACTCCAGCATAAGTCAAAGAAAACACTGATGATTGTAAGCAGCAGGACAATAAACTGGAAGAAGTCGGGCCTATCTGGCCAACACTGTAACAACCAACAACCTTATCATCAGATTCCAGATTGATATTTGGACTAGTTTTCTAAGGAAACTTCATCTTAACAACTTTTTGGCTGTTTGTTGCATGTGTTTTTGAAGAACATCTGTTTTTATGAACTTTCCTTACCTCTTACAAAGAAAATTCTCTTCAGGACCAAGCAGCATACATATTTTACCCCCAAGAGCCACCAAAGCTCTGCAATAAAGGGGTTTGATGTTCTTGAAGGAAAAATGATATGAAAAGCACATTTAGAGTTTCAGGCAGTCCAACATATTTATAAAACAGCACAGGGCACATCCTAAAGCCAAAATTAATTTGGGCAGAGCAGGAAGAGCAAATTCATTACTACCTTACTTTCTGGACTACCTTTTGGGAAAAAAAGACATGGACCAAGTAGATACTAGCCCATCACCCCAGAATTAAGGATTTATATAATGGAATGAAACAGGTAGAGAGGGATAAGAATGTCAGCTTCCTGAAGCAGCGATAAATTTGGGATCTGCCAGTTGTGATAAAAATCATTCAGAGCAAAGCCTCATTCACACTCTAATATGGTCAACACTGGTTGTCTACAAAGCTGTTTGAGGACCTTGGTCAGTAATCTCTTGAGCAGTAGGTTTGATACCTAACACAACACTCAAAGCAACAAAGATCTTTTGCTCTAGACATGAAAGAAATCATAGTATTGTAAGAAGCATCTACTTTTAGTAACTCATGTTGTACAAGAATAACACTGTATGTGCTTTTCACACCTTGCACCTCTGAAATTAGGACATGAAGATCAATCTCCTTGAAATATCAGGGGTTATGCAATCCAAGATAAGGCTCTCCCTTAAGATGGATCTGGAAAACAGCTAAAATGTCTGAAGGCACACAAACATTATATGCTGAAGAAGACAGCCAAAACCCAAGCCAAACTAAACTCTTCAGTGGGCATGTGAGCACTACCACTCCTCAATGCCAAGAGTTTAGATTCTTTCTTCTGTGGTTAGGAGTATCTTAACTGTTATAACTGCTAAGTTTTGTGGAACAGAAATGCCTCAAGAGTTCTAGTGCAGTATTGCTCAAGTGCTAATGCAAAGACCCTCTCTCCTTCCCTTCACTCTTAAAACAGTACCACACCGTGCTGCAGCTTGAAAGGAACCTGCTGAAGACCATTCAACTCAAGAAGCCAATGGTGCAAAATTAATGTTTCATCAGAACCGGTATCCTGTCTCTAGACTAAACTCGGCCAAGCATCTCCTGGGACTTGGCTTGACCCTGGAAACAGACTGAGCAGTGCACAGGTTTTTGACATAATAGAATTCATGAGGGTCATCCCCGAGAGACAATTGTACAAAAGACAGTCTAATTCCTCGATGTGAACCAAAAAGTGTTCCCTGATGGTAATTTGCAAAAAAAAGCCAACTCAAAACTTCAAGAGACAAAAGGGGATGAGAGCATTTGCTTCTGTTCATAAAAGTGCTAAAAATGCTAAAAATGATTTTGTACACCATGAGGGACATCCTTACAGTACAGCATAATTATTAGATGAAGGGATCAGGCCCAAGTTCAGAATGGGATCACTGACCAAAACACAATCTAAAGTCGCTGGGATTTTGTATTACTTCTTACACTATCACTTTTCATGTTGCTTTCTATAAGAGATCGAGATTGGTATGCACTGGTTCCTTCCAGGAAGAAAAAGACAAATTTAACATTGAAATGGATCTTGCTGCATTGAAATTATGACCAATACTGCCTGAGGCATAAGGAATGTAAAACATCCAGTCAAAAGTCTAGTCTCTTAGCCCTGGCCCTGGGCCTGTGTAATATTTGACAGCAAAGATATGATTGTAAAGGTATTTCTTTGTGATGTCTGAGTTTTTAAGATTCACAGAACTTAGAAACTTAGATTCAGTGGAAGAAAAGCACTTCAGCAGTTCTGGGGAACAGGCAGTTCACCAAGTGCAGCCGTGCTATGCTGCTTTTCTGTCTTCCTGGCCTTATCTATTCTATTTGAGGTCAGATGCAGAAGCACCAGTGCAGGAAATTGCCCAAACTTCTCTAAATATCACTTCAGTTGGGAGGTCTCAGAATGCAGCATGATTGCCAGGTGGAGGAAAGTGATGTTTCAGGGAAATAATCCCATCAGCACCTCACCCCAGAATCTCAGGAAGACCTGTCTCTTAGTTCAGATTCAAGCTCAGCTCAGAAAAATCACAAAATGAACATAAGCAATCAGTTTCTAAGTTGCAAGACCAAGTTATGATAGGCTCCATAGAAGACTACAGCTCAGAAAGGCACAATAAAATGCTTTGGTCCAGCTGGACAGTTAGGAAGTGCTAAGATGGCAGGAAGGCAGGTGGTATACCTAGTTATTCCACTAGAGAAACTAGAGTTTAATATCCAGAAGAGAAATCACTAATTCTTTCTCTCTTTTTCTTCCAGTCAGGCTCCTGTAGCACTACATACCTTTATCCACTGCAGTACTTTGTGATACGAATACATTACGCTTATCCCAGTCCTTCCAATGAAAAGTCTGTCTGCTTTATTATGGTGTGAATTTTTCATTACTGGAAAGAAAAAGGCTTATTTATTTATTTTACATGTAAATGCAGTTTTAAAGAAATTACATATTTCAAAACCAAAGTAATTGTAAAAATACTAAATACATTTTCTGAAATATTTGCCATTGAAGCAACTTCCTAAGTCTTAACATAAGAAGTAGGGTAAATAACTATGGTTTATTCAGACAATATTTCATAGTAGTCTAAGTCATCCATAAAATGCTTGGACATGTAATGGCATAATTAAGTAACATCATTATTTGTCAAGTAAGCTTTACGTTTTCTGGCACCATGAGGAAATTCTGGTAACTGCAGAACTGAGTAATTACAACCTTTTTGGAAGCACTGTTAGAATTTTATAGCAGTGGTCTCAAAGTAGGGTGTGAACACAACAATCCATTCAGCTGTGGGAAGGAAATATTTTTTGTACTATTAGAAAATAAAAATAAGTAAAATACTTTAAAATACAGTGTTTGTTTAATATTTATCTCATATTTGTAATTCTTGGTTTTGTGTATGGTTTCTAGAGAATTTAATATATTAGTGTAGTAGCATATGTATATAATATATAAATAAATAAATTGTGGGTCACTGCTCAAAAATTTTTACTGGTGGAGGTGCCTATCAGTTGGGAGACCACCATTCTAGGAAAGATAGACTAAGTTCCAAGCTCCGACAAAATCTTCTCCCTGTGTCACAGCTGGAAGCTTTTTTATCATATGGAAGTCTGTGGTCAGAAAAGATATGTCACATATCTGGAATAAATATTCATTATGTTTTAGCACATAATACAGGTTGAAAAATATCTAAGTAATCCTTTGCAAAACGATTTAATATCCCACTGACATTTCACCAAGCCTCAGTAATCGGCAAACTCATTAGGAAGAATGATACAGATATGCAAATGAAGAGGCATAGGGAGGAAAGAGGCAAGAAAACCTGCCAGAACTATTAAAACATTGGGCTCTTGAGCACCCAGCCCTTGCAGAAACCACTGGTTCTTTGGAGAATAAAATAATTCTAAAAATCCAACTTACTAAAAGAAAGTACAAATTATATACATGATGAAACCTGTTCAATGTGTTTTAAAACACACAACTACATATATAGTTACAGCACTAAAGCTTATTTAATATGCTGTTAACATAATGTAACGTTTTCATGCGACACTTTACATGAAAACACTTAAATACATTTGCCGTTGTCCTGAGCATAGGCCAATTTTATTGAAAGATCATGAACTCTGGGTTCTCTTTTTGATTTCACAAAACTCTATTATTGCTCCATCAGAATCTTCCTTAAGTGTAAACATTTTATTTCTACTGGAAAATAGCTTGTACTGAACATTACAGCTGACTGTATATACACCTCAAAAAATTCAGAATATTGTAACATAAAATTAACTATTAATCAGAAAACTATATGAATTAATTTTTTATCTCTTTAAAAAACTCTACAAAAAGCACGTCTTGCATCTTAATTTTACCTATATCAGCAAAATCACAAAAAGGGACTCCTGGTCTGTCTGTCTCAGAATCTTTGGTTAAAATTTCAGCAATAGATAAAAACAATTTCTGAAGATCATCAAAATGTTCACATCCAGTTCTTGCCTTAAGATACAAAGCTCCCAGCTTGGTCCAATCCCTTTTTTCCTTGCAGTGCTGTAAAGGAGGCAAAGGATAAACATAAGCAAACCTGCTTCCAGAAAACCAAACAGAAAATATAGTGAAATTTGAGATATGTACCGGGGATAAACTTAAAGGAGAAAAAAATGCAGATGAAATGCTACTGCCAAGAACCTTCATGTTCATATGGCAGTTACATGTTGCCAAACTTGCATGGACTGCTAATTACTTCTATCCCTAAAGAAATTAAATTCCTTTTTTCATGTCATGACCCCAATTGAGAAAGCTCATAACTTATTCATCCTATTTAGGAACTGGCATTTGTTCAGTATTTTTTTCCCATGGTGCACGCTGAATTTATGGTTATTTTCTATATGAATTAGTCTTTTGCTTGACAGATCACTTGATGACTTTGGTGTTAAAGGAGTAAAAAAATCAGTACTGCTTTTTCCTTTTTTATATTTCAATTTCTGGATCTACACAGGATGTGTGATAATATGCAAACTATATTATAATTGTGCATAATGAGTAATCTGACCTTGAATATGAAAGACACAAGTGTCCAAATAAAAAATGTTTTACAGTATTTTCTTATTCTTTAAAATGCTGCTCAATGTTGTGAATTGCTTTTACAATTGTGTGTTTTTATACTTGATATTAATTCTATCTGCTAAATAATGAATTAAATAAATTTTTGATTTTTGATGATAATGATGTACCACTACCAGTTACAAGCACAACAAATGTAAAGCAGAGGAAAAAATTGCTTATAGTTACAAAATCTTTTAATTCGATGCAAAACAAAGATAAAAACTACAACTACGTAAATCAAAATACTGACATTACAGAAAGGCCAAAGACAGTTTTCTCCTGCATGTTTAGCCTTCCCAAACATGGCTTTGCATAAGCTCGCTATACTTGATAATGAAGCCCACTAATTAAAAAATGTCTAGAAATTGGTATTTCATGGAGGTTTCAAAGAAGTAATGAAGAAAGCACATACTGTACCTGAATTTCAGCCACTGCCAAGTTGAAGTCAAAAATCCATGTCTTTTCAAAATATCTTTCCTTAAGTCTTCCATGTGAAAAAAAAAACTTAAATTGTAACACATCATATTGAACAACAAATTAATACATATGAACATTAAACTGATGTGATTTTTGATCCTATTTGCTTCACATTACATAAACTGCACACTGAAAACGCTCATTTAAAATCTTGCCAACGGAAGTTAGCGCATGTATTAAACAAAAAATTGAGCAGAGCTATTTTCACAGATGCTGGTTTCCACTAAGAATCAAAGGTATGTTTATGAATCACAAATTTAGTTTCTCAACTTTTGTGTGTGTGTATATGATGCAGACTATAAAAAAATGAAAAAGAATCACAATTTCTGTCCAAGAGATGGGGAAGTATCAGCAGTTTTTGAATAGATTTGACATTTTGCCCAGCATATCCCAGCAGTACTCAAAAAATGGCCCTCCTCCCTAGTAGTGTTGGCACAAATGTTTATGTAGTCACCCTGCAAAGGAAACTAGAAAACTACTTCAGATTATAACTAATCCCAGAGGGGTTGTTTATTGTAGAAGTACCGTTTGCTTAAGTGCGTAAATGATATATCAATATTATAAATTATATTAAATCATGATGTTTCTAATTTGGCTAGCTATATAAACTCCTATCACAGCTGGCAGCAGATTGTACAATGATGACTGATATGGAATAAAATAATAATTGTGGTCAGAATCTAAATTTTGATTTAACAGTGCTTGATCTTTGAAACACAGTAGATTGACAGCACTTTAAAATACAATTAGGCATATGATAGAATTTTCATCCAACACATCATGTTAAAGATTCCACATAAATTTATAAAAACAGATGCTGAAGAAGGAGCTAGGCAGCTATAATTAGAAAATAGCTCCTTAAAGACATACCTGGATTTTCTTTTCAAAATAGTACTCATTTCCCAACTGGAAACTTGCAATTGGCGAAGTAACTTAATGATGTAGTCGAAATGTTCTAACTCAAGTAACATACCAGCATCAATGAGCTGTAATATCAAACAAGGCAAGAAAAATAAGCATATAAAAAGTTATGATGACAACACTTCTTCAGAGGTAAGTGGCAAACAATGCTGGGAAAAACACATCACAGTGAATTTCAGTCAAAAATGAAGGAATAAATGAAAATCGATACCACAAATTCACTTACTCACAATAACACTTTTAATATTATTTCAGTACTGGTTTTTAAATTGATATGTTTGAGTTTTCAAACAGGCAACATATTTCAGAAATTCCAACAAGCAACAGCAGTACAAATGAAACTCATACCTTACAGAAGGTACTGATTAAGGTAGGCACAGCATTTCTTATATTCAAAGAAGTCACATGCTCAAAAACTTTCAGAAGAACATCTACAGCTGGCTAATATAGACAAAAAAAGCACAATCAGTTTTGCAACTCCGTTCAATTAGAAAGCTTAAGAGATTTTATAACAGGGTATTCTGAATTACTCCCCTTACCCAAGAATTGAGTACCAGAGTAAAACAAACCTATTACTATAAATGGCATAGTACTCAAAAACCTAAAATTATGAAACTAAGATTAAAAAAATATTACAAAGTCACCTACCAGTGTCTTGATTTGTACAACTACATTCAATATCTCAAATACTTCCTGCAACAAGCAGTTGTTGAGCAATGAAACAAGAAGATCATTCAGCACTTCAGAAGCAAAATCCACACCAGGAGTAACTTCTTTGTAATATTTCACAAATATTTGGACTGAAAAAGCAATTAAACTGAATTTCACTTTGTGGTTAACTGATGGTAGCTATTTAAACAAGTTATTTCCTTACATTTTAGACACAGTGTAACAATGCTTAATTGTCCAAGATATCATGGGACAGTGATAGGAAAAATGGATAGGGTGAAAGGATCCAGTTTGAACACAGTGTTAACCTTATCAGAACCAGACTGACTATTCTGAAATATGTTGTATCATTGAACTGAGCACTGTAAGCACTGTAGGTTCCCAGAAAGTTTAGCAGATTTGGTGCAGCACAAGAAGAATGCACAGATGTTAGATTGGTACATGCATCAAAGTAGTAAGGCCGTTCCAGGCAGGAAGCTCTAGGAAGTGCTGTGTTACAGTGGATGGTTTTAAAACCTGTTCCAGTGCCACCCCTCCTTGACAAACACATACTGTGGCCTGCTGGTACCCAGTGTTACCCACATTAAAACACCACATGTTCAGCTCAGGAACACTGCAGCACACGGTGCAACTGAATTGGCCGTTCTTGTCCTGCTACATCCTAAAAAGCTTTCAAAGGCTTACTGCTCAGGATCAGTATAAAAGGAATCACTGTCCAGAGTAAAAACAAAACAAAAGCCCTTTCTGACTGAACTCAAAAGCTCAGATGGATCTGAATGAGCTGCAGTCTTTAAAATGTCATAATCCTTTGCATATATGGTGTGAGGACTAAACTAAAGGTGTTGGGGGTGGGTGCAGTAGCAACATTTAATTTCAAGAGCTTCCATTCTCAAGTTTTTGGGTTTTTGATGTTTGGCCAGGGTGTTCAAAAGCACCTTAATAAAATTTGCGTTCTGTTAAACCTCCTCCCTGCCCTATTTACATATTTCTACTCCCAAGTCTAGTTACAGTCAGGTATGTTCATTTTATGTGGAAGCAAAATTTCTAACAACCTCCTGAGGTAAGTGCTTATCTAAATTTCTAGCCTTACTGGGAAACTGAACCATTAAAATGCAGGGATTGAATGTATTCTTTCATTTGAAGAACTTTCTATTCACTGCTGAAGTGGCAATCATTTCTCTTTTGACAGCCTATTTAATTTGTTTTAATAAGCTAAGTAACAAAGACAGATCAACAGCTACTACTATTCCATACCTGCACGTTTTAGGAGGCCCGATTCTTTGATACTAATGTATGTCTTAAGAATTGCCATGCAAATCTGTAAAAAAAGAAAAAAAATTATTGTAAAATGTAACTTCAGTTTATGCTGAACAAAAGAACTACTCACAAGCATGAGTTCTATTATATAATGAGCTTTACATTGCTTCCATGTAAGCCATACATACTGATAAATGATATAAGAAGGTAATGGGGTCTGTAGGCAAAGGCTCTGTCAAAAGGCCAGCAAATCAAGCAGAAAAATAATGCAGATGAAATGTCTGGGAAAGAGGCTGCTGGGACCACAAATGTTTGCATGTGTATGTACATACTCATAGCAAACAAACAAAGATAATTTGAAAATGCAGTTACTTCAGAATTAGTCTAAATGTGGCAAACTGTAAACAAAGAAAGGGAAGGAAAATGTGGAAGTAAAATCTGGTAAGTAAAAATTCCATGAATGTACCAACTAAGAAGTCAAAAAATCATCCAGATATGAAGCTGGTAAAACTGACTGGTCACAAAGAACCATTCATAAGGACAAAGAAGAAAAAACTCAGAACTAACTTGATTTAATGAGCCATTTCACCACAGACTGAACTGACTTAAAAAAAAAAGAAATCCACACCTAGATATTTTAATGTTATTTAGTACTGGAACATTCTTGTCTTAACATCTTAAGCTGTCAGCTTTGTGATACTTACACATTTTGCTTCATCTCTGCAGATGATGAAATAAAGACTACTGATATTATGTCTTAGAATTCCAAGTTGGGCAAAACCCCCACCCCATTTTAGAAATTCTCTGCCACTTCTGGAACATTTACAGTCTTTCTGCACAACAATGTAAATTGGTTATATTTAATACTATTTTGTGAAATAGTTAAACATCAAGAGACAGAAAATGCCCTAAATTAGTAGTCATGGTAATACAGAAATGAATCAGGTTTATTTTTACATGCAACTTCAAAATGACACAGGGTTCACTCTTGAAATTCATTATACAGCAAAGGAATTATCATCAAAGCAGAATATACTGGTTTATGGCCAAGACATCTTATTTTAAAACCATTGACCTGTTTAGATCATCAAGCCGAAGAATACAAAAATTATACATCTAAGTATAAATAAAGCTTATTGTTTTTATTTGGAAGCAGTATTGCAATGTTGAGCTATACTCCAAGATACACCTTTCAGAAAATCATGCCAAATTTTTGACCATTAAGATACGTGAAGCGTCACTTGGGAACAGGTTAACTCAATCCAAATCTATACTCCCAGGTAGCTGAGGGCATTTCCAGAATAAACTTTAGCACATGCTTACAGGATGGAAATCAGTTTGCTTTCTTTTGGAATCCAGTTTTCTCCTTCTTTGGACTGACTCCCAAAAAAAGCCAAGATTGCATCTGGAGCTCTGACTGTTCCAAGTATTAGAGAAATTGCTTGAACAATCACTTGTAGTAGTATTCAATCACAGGACATGCTGTACTACATTAATAAAAGAAACTAAATGTGTTATTCATTTACACCTTCTAGAAGGCTTCAATTGATGTAGTTGTTCCAATTTTGAAAGGTGTAACTGCACCCATAGACTATGTAAAAATGTGAGAATCTTTAAATTTTGAGTTAGCTGTAATAGATTTTGAATAAAGGCACATGAAAGAGATGACTCCTATTTTCAAAAGGCAGTATAAATCCCACTATTCTGTCATCTATCAGTTGATTCCATGACTCATTTAACATGACAATTTAATAAAACCATAATAAAGGCCTCTGTATTTTATACAACCAACCAACTCTCCAGCAAAAACATGGTCCTACAACAATAACACATAGGTGCTTATTCAGAAGAACAAGCACAGGAATTCACTAAATACTTCAGCATCTCCCAGTCAGTGCTTACTCTATTGTTTAATAAGGGAGAAACCCCCATACTGCAGCCTTCATCTCAGTGACATCAAAACCAGGATCCTGCTTACAGGAAGTTTCTGTATGCTGTGGAAGCTTTGAGATGCACCATTCCTATTCCATGTGGATGAAACTGAGCAAAAGGTTCACAGGTCATTTAGTGGTGGTTAGAGACAGCAATAAAAGCACAGTGTAGAATCTCATGTCTTTGGGAAGCCACATTTAAAAACCAAAACCAAAATCCACCACAACAGAAGCATATATCCAAGGCCCTGAGGTTGTAAGATAACACTAATGAAAGAAGAAATCTTCCTATTTTATATCCTTTTTGTTTCCAGTTAGGAGGTTCATAGGATCAAGGAAAAGGAGAGTATGAAGTCACAGAAAGTAAAAAATTCTTGAATGGATAGAGAGTCTAAAAAATCTAATGAGTAAGGTTCACAAAGCTAAAATAAAATCACAAAGAGAAATACAGCTTGCATAACATGTTCAAAACCACATACTTAACCATGAAATGATTGCCTGTGCTACTCTCTGAAGTGTCACTTGAGCAAAACAATTTACTGTATTAAGCTCACTGTGTCTCGCCCTTTCATGAGGACCATGGAGAAGAGTCCAGTGTCACCTCCTTTACCCTCTTCTCCATCACTGATACATATTGTTAAGACCCACCCTCTCTTTAAATACTTTGGCAAGTATTTGAAACAGTCTTTTGTTTACCTAACACAAAACAGACTTCACTGTTTGAAAAGGAAAGGCATCTTTAAAAAAAAAACAACCAAAAAATTGGTAACTTGTACAACTTGCTGAGCTCAGGAGTATGCTGATTTTCAAAACATATGATGTTTTTATTAATTCAAGCACTGCTGTGTGTGTGAACAACTACAACTGTAAAGTGTTAAATACTAGGAAGTTATGCCTTAAAGTATCAACCAGTTACTTAATGAAAAAGAAAAAATATCATTATGAAGAATGGTATTTCTCTTCCAAAACTCTGGTAACTGTTATCACCAAGAACACTGAGCTCTAAGCAAGTGGACTATCAGTCTGCATAACTGAACATATCAGTTCTCCTGAAGAGATTTATTCCTCCTGCGTAAGATTAGATGCTTTTATAGCTTCTTTACCTGTTTTTCATTTATGTACTTTGGTGCCACCATGAGGTGCTTGGCCTGTTACCACTTTTAAATGGACAAGTCTAAAAACATAAATACATACACAAACAAACAAAACTCAGGTGTATTTTCAGACTACCAAGAAAGTTTGGCTACGTTTGGTGGGTAGAACAGTTAAAGTATGCTGCAGTGCTGCACCACAAGTAAAATCAAATTGAATGGATTTTTAGTAGTTTTAGGCAAATAGTTCTTCAATGTGCCTGTAATATAATGAAGCACTACAAACCATAGTAATTCAGATAAACTAGCTGGAAATTACAAATATTCACTACAGCCTGCCAAAGATATATCACACTTGAGAAAAAAGGAAAAATGTTACATACAAAACTACTCTCAAATTATCTTAGGATTTTTAAGATGTCATATAAATTTTCAAAGGGTTAAGAAAGCATTAACAAAATATAAAGCAGTGTTTTTTGATATATATATAAAGAAAAAGAGAAAACATTAAGAAAAATAAAACCAAATTACACTGATGTATTTTAAAAATTCTGATGCAGTATATTTAAGATACCAGGAAGATGGACACGCTCCTCTAGATGATAATTGTTTTTAGCAATTATGTCTAACAGGTTAACTGCATGTTATTTTTCATGTTTTGATTCTGAAATTTTTTACTTACTGACGCTAGTGATAAAATTGCACTCATACCAGTAAGATGGTAGGTAAGAAATAAATCTTGTAAGATCTGATGAGGACAAGTTAGACATTTGTTATTGGTTACTTGATGTTTTTGTTTGCTTCCAGTTAACTTACAAAGCTTTCATACAGCCAGTTTCAAAATGTTATTACTTAGCTGTACAATTAGCTTGCCTTACACATTTCTTGGAAGCATTAAACTCATAATGTCTCTGTTAAATGGTTTCAAAACACATTTACTTTGCCCATCATTGGAAAACTATTCTTGCTTGCAAATATTATGAGAATTGTTGCTCTATTTAAGCAGATTACAGCATCTTAAAACAAACACACCCACTGTTGCACAAAACATGCAGAAAGAAATGTATCATAGATGGCTTTTGACTTTAATAATACATACAAAGTCTTTGCAAAGGTTTGCTTAAAGTCTCTGATGCTCAGGATAGAAATGTCTCAGAATCTGCCCATTCTACTGCTCTGTATTTGTACCAAGTGTCAATGCATGTTGAAGCATCTACTAGTTCAAAATTACACCATGTTTAAAAAAAACTGTACAAGACCTTGAGAGGAAGAATTTCTGAACAATTTTTTCATCCATCAATCTCTGATTGATTACTCACTTCCCATATATAAATGAACAAATGTTTTGGTTTTAAAAAGTGTTCATACTTACAATCTTTTCCTTACTTCAATAAATCTTCTTACCTTTTCATCCCCTTGTCCTGGAACATGACAGAACCAACATTTTGTTCTTTCACACCCACGTGAAGTCATGAAATAATATCTGCAGTATTTACGGGGCAAGTGAAGTGCATCAAGGATCTGCTGGACTGAATGAGAAGCCTGGAATAAAATAAAATTACAGTAAGCACAAAAAACCAAATAATATTTCTTGAAAGCAAACATGGTCTTTGTTTTTTTAGAATTTCAAAATATCTACAAAGTATAAACAAAAGCAGAAAATGTGATAATCTATAATTAAAATGTGAAATCCAGAATTAGGCTTCTGAAACAACCCCCATCTCTATACTGTACTTGCAGCATTTGAAAGGACACAAAGATCAATCCCTTGTCATGTCACGTTAGTGTCTAAAACAACAAAAGCCTGTCTTGAAGATCACAAACAGGGATAATGCAAGAACTGCTAAATGAGATGGACAATGAGAAGAGAGGAGGGTGAAAGGTGAAAAGTTCCTGCAGAGCTCTGAGTGACCACCTGAGAATTCTGGGGCATCAATTTTCTTAACCCTTTTTCAGTGCCCAGCATCATGGATAAAGGCTGTCTTAAACATGTGAAACCTTGTATGCTTTTCAGTTCTACAAGCACCAATAAAGCAAAAATCATTATTTGATTTTGCTTAAGCTGAAAACAGAGATCAAGAAAATGTCACTGTGAATAGCAGTCCCTTCATCACTGATTTTATTCTCAGAAATTATACTTACTCAGTGATAACATCTTTAAAGGTGTAAAAACATAAACATATACAGATTCACAGTTTCTGACTTGATACACAGTTTCTGACTTGATGAGGAAATGTCTCAATAGCCATGAGAAATTTAGTGCCAAAGGATCAGAAATCAAGATTTAACAACTCACAATTGCATTTTTCTCCATCTTCCATGGCTCAAAATCTCCACAGTTCTTCAGTGGTAGTGAAGTACTTCCTGAAGATTTGTAACCTAAAAATTAGGATGAGGGGAGCAAATCGCATAATAAAAACGAATCATACTGAAACCACGCTCATTTATCTTATTTTCCTTTATATTTATAGTTCCTTCAAGTCACAGCAATGATTAATGAAAATTTGATTAATGCAGTCTGAAACCAGTAATTTAAATTAGAGTTTTCTTAATTATCCTAAAAGTGAGACTTTACACAAACTTCAAGAGTAAGCACATTTAAATTAAAAACTTCACTACTTTATCCAAGGTTTCTGCTCTAACTTACAGAGATAAGAAAAGGAATAAAAATATCCACAAGTTTTAATTTCAAAACCTACCCACTTTATCAGTAATCTTTGCATTCCAACATCACTAGCCCTAAATTTAAGCTATTTTTTCCGAACTGATAGAAAACCTTTCATAGTCATATGTTTTAAGCAATGTAAGTAGAAAGTTTAAGCCCTGTGTAAGTTACTGGTTTCTTAGCCATGAAACTTGGTTTTAGAACTTTAATTATTATTGAGTGACAGTTTTCTTTCTTTGAAAAATGAATAATGTTAATGGAAGATAAAAGTCCAAATTTTCAATGCCATATCTGAAGACAAATGAAAGCTTTTGAATGCCCTGCATTCTAGGATTCCCATCTGGCCCCTTCGAAGAACTGAGTGTTCAAAAGACAGGGTGCTTAGCCTTTTCTGGCAAACTGTAGTTACTAAAGAGCATCCAATAATGAATGTTCTACTAGAGACTGGCACTAGGTACATGGTTCTTAACCTGCATGTCTTCCTAACAGATAGGGCTATCACAGGATAGGAAGGACAGAGCATAATGTAGAACAGTGAGTGTTTAACGTTATGAATTGTCACATTGCAAAAACTTGTGAAGTGATGGTGGTCCACTCAATAAATTCAGGATTGGACACATTTAGTGACAAGACTGAGAAAACAGCCAACCACTAGCTATAGAAAAATGTCACTGGGAATTTGATCTTTCCTCCAGATTCTTGCCATCCCCAAGCACAGAGTTTTTGACCAGGTCCTTTCAAGAGGTTGTGCTCTCCCTTGCTGACTGTAGGTCAGACTTGTAGGGAAGCAGGCACTAAAGCGAAATAGCCAATCCTGCCTGCACAGCTCTGGGAATAAAAGTCTGTTTCGCCCTGTCCCAGCACAGAAACTCTTGCTCTGGCAACTTTCAAATGACTTTAAGAAGGAAGACTTTGAAGAACTCTTCAGAAGGTGTATATGCTTTGAAGGCCAAAGACATGAACAGTTTCAAACAACTGGAGTCTGAAGACATATTCAAAATTGCTTTTTATAGCATGTGTTTCTTGCACTACTTGAAAATACTGTTACATGACATGATGATAAAATTGTTCTACAAGCTCAGACTGACAGTATAATTTGAAACTAAACAAGAACCCCTGTCACTGATTTTAATTCAAGAAATCCATGTTTATAAACACCCATATTAATCAATAATTCTAAGAACACTGATTTCCAAAGCACCTGTTGCAAAGAATGCAGTATCTATCCACAAGTAATCGACTCCTGTTTTTCTCTATCTTGCATTTATGCAAGGCTGAATGTCAGATTTGTTATATGCAGTGACTGCAGCTCCATTATGATTTCTCTGGTGGCACAGACACTGAAGAGGTATATGTCCCTCTTGTGAAATATACTGGGTCAATGCAAAGTGCTACTTATTAAATCTATATAATTATTTGATCCAGTCTAGTGAATGCCTCAAAAACATTTGAATTGGCATAAACAACAAAGTTCTGACCTTCAGCAAGGTGGGCAAACCACTTTAGCAAGTTTTATGAAGTACAATCAACCAACCAAATCTGCAGTCACATTCTCTGACCACAAATAAAAGAAATCAAGTTACTTTCTAATAACATGTCTCAAACACAATGTGTCAGACTGCTAAGAATGCATGCACTGCTGTACCATAAAGTATCTGAGAAGCATAAGTACCAGACAGAATTATTTCTAGAATAGAATTCTGCTAAAAACCCAACCCCAAACCTCTCACTAACCAACCATACGAGATCTTGCAGTTTGGCTTTTATATATGCAAAGTAAAATTCCAGCCAACATCTTCGGGAACTGAAGATAATCCTTAAGATTTCATTGGCAAATAAAGCACAAAAAAAAAAAAATTCTGAAGGGCTCAACAACACAGCATACAATACCATTTGTCCAGGATTTCATCTCTGTAGCTCCACTGAAGAGATTTACTTTTCGGTCATTCAACGGCAATCCTGATAGCAATTCACAGTTCATTTTGTATTTACAGTCACTGTTGAATATTAAAAACCAAAAATTTGTTAAAATTAGTTTGTTTAACCAAATTAGGCAGAGTTTTTTTCATGTACTGCATGCCTAGAAACAGGGATTAAGTGTATAAAAGATGAGAATCTCTTCAACACTTCATGTAACACTTCAAAACTTGCCATAAATTTAAATGGCTGGTAGTCCCAAAAATTTTATTTTCATTACTCTCATTTGCCTGGTCCAATCTGATTATGATTTTAGCTGGGATTATTCTGCCTTAACACATAACCATCCAAAATTCAAAAAATAAGTCGAAAAGGTACCTGTGAACCACTTCTTCCCACTGTCCCCCTGCCCATGCTGACAAGAAGACTGAGATGATTTCTATCACCTCTGAAGAAGCACCTACTTTACATTAGTTTGTTATGTAATACCTGCCAAAGGAGTAAGTCTCAAGGCTTTTCAAATTACATTTGAAGAATCAACTGCTTTCTTTCCTAAAAACAGACTACTGGACAGAAGATTTAGGTGATTTCAAAGGGAACGCAAATTAAAGACTGTTCTGCTTTTATTCCCAAATATGTACATTCCAGAGAATTAATGTGGTGGTTTCAAAAATAAGCTAAAAATATTGCTAGCAAAATACTTGGTAATCTCTTTCTTATTTGTAAACAAAGCCACAGGAAAAATATCACCCCCTTTCACGAGATCTTGCTCCCCTTCCCCCTTTCAATTAAGAATCTTGATTCAGTACAAAGGACATTTTAACCTGCTTGCTCCTCTGCAGACAGAGTTGCTACCTCCTATAAGGGATTCAAGATATTTAATACTTTTCATAGCCAAGCTAATTCAAATAGTTCTAAACTTCAGGATGTTTTCAATACAATTTGAAATAAAAATGCTACATTAGAGAGGAAGAAATTCCATCTAACAAACCCACATTTTTCAAGATCAGTCTTTATTCTCATCAATGCATTTGGGTTGGTTTCCAGAGGGAACAAAAAAAATCTACAGTTTTAGTTACTCAGAAATTCCAAATTACCACATAAAATCTTATGCTTCCTCATGATGCCAACCTCAGTTCTGACACAACAGGATTTTCACAGCAGTTTCCCTTCAGGTTTCTTTAATCTAGACATGAAACTACACACAATTTTGCCAGGAACTGTAAACTATATGGCTCTACAAGCATATTTTTTTTAGTAACAGCATCACTAGAAGAGGTGTTTGCTAAATAAGAACAGCAACTATGTTTTCTTCTAGATAAAACTTTTCAATGGTAACATTTTTCAGTAAAACTAGAGAAAATAATTCAACTCCAAAGGAAGGTCTGTTCTCTAACCACACAGAGTACTGCATTGCACAAATATATTTTGTTCAGCACAATCTACTTATTCTATAATATAAAGAACTATTTATACTACTAAGGCAAATTTAAATGGGTATTTTATAGCAGAAGGAGGAGCTTGGAGCTCTCTAGTGGATTAACAAAAAGATGCAGCATTCTCCACTACCAGACCTCTGGCACACTCAAGTCTGGTGTCACAGAAATGTGAGTGATGTTGAAAAAAAAGCAGTACTCTCTCCTATGTCAGCTAAGGTTTCTTGGTTATTTTGAAAATTGCTGTGTCCTAGTTCCAGCCAGGACAGGGTTATTTTTTGCAGTAGCTAATTGGTGATTACTGCTCCTAAACCACAACACTCTAAAATATGTTATTTCTCTTCTAATTACTTAAAAATTCCATCTTAAGTATACCTTTCCTACAAAAACAAATTCTCCATCATTTCTGGACTGCTGATGAATGAAAAGCTCTCAGTCTGCCAGTAATTCAGGGTCGAACAATCACCCACCATATGAAGTTCAACAAGGGAAAGTGACGGATTCTGCATCTGGGATGGGGCAACCCTGGAAGTACTGACAGACTGGGGAATGAGAGGCTGGAGAGCAGCACTGTGGAGAAGGACTTGGGGGTCCTGGTCAAGGGCAAGTTGAACGTGAGTCAGCACTGCCCTGGCAGCCAGGAGGGCCAACTGGGGCCCTGTGTCCCGGGGGGCACAAGGGACAGCATCACCAGCTGGCCAAGGCAGTGGACTGTCCTGCTCTGCTCTACACTGCCATGGCCTCACCTTGAATATTTTGTGCAGTTTTGGGTGCCACAACGTAAGGAAGGTATTAAACTATTAGAGGGTGTCCAAAGGAGGGCAATGAAAATGGTGAAGTGCCTTGAGGGGAAGCCTGGTGAGGAATGCCTGAAGTCACTTGGTTTGTTCAGCCTGGAGAAGACGAGACTGAGGGGAGACCTCACTGCAGTCTGCAACTTCCTCATGAGGAAAAGGAGGGGCAGGCACTGATCTCTTCTTTCTGGTGACAAGACCCGAGAGAATGGCCTGAAGTTGTGTCAGGGGAGGCCTAGGTTGAATATTAGAAAAAGGTTCTTCACCCAGAGGGTGGTCAGGCATGACAGGCTCCCCAGCGCAGTGGTCACAGCACCAGTCCAACAGAATTCAAGAAGCATTTGGACAGTGCTCTCAGGCACATGGTGTGACTCTTGGGAATAGTGCTGTGGTGGGCCAGGAATAAGACTTGATGATCCTTATGGATCCTTTCCAACTCAGCTTACTCGGTGATTCTGGGATTCTGTAAATCAGACTAAGAAACGATGTGTACAATAAACACCACAAACACAGCTTGAAGCTGGAAGAACAGTAAAACATATCCTTAACTGCATGTGACGTGTTCTTAAGCACCTTTTTCTACTGCTGTACAAATACGTCAGCCTGAATTAGAATGAGATCTTTCAATTATTTCGTAAGCAGAAAAGAAAAAGGAAAGCTCCATGACTTATTTATTGCCATTTTTTAGTTTTGTTAAGTTCTGGTAAGTGCTATTGTGGCAAGAAATGCATCTTATGCTACACTCACACTGAGATGCAAAAGTGAGACACTGTCATGAAGTTAAGGTATTTTGCCACCAGTCAAAAGTCAAAATAAGACCCATTGTCCTGTCAGGCTATGACTATGCTTGTTCTGTACTTTGTGGAGTGAAATTTTATTATTTCACGTATTTATTGTCTTCATCACATAGTTACAATAACATGGAAAATTGAATTAAATACTGGTGGTGTTCAGGTAACAACATCACGTTTTATTTGTATAGTAACTGTGGAATACCAGGTTACATGAAGGACACACTGTATGTACCTTTTTTCAGCTTCACTCTTATTTTCTTCTTCAACATCAGATACTCCATCTGCAAGCTTGAACTGTGAAGATATTTAGAAGTTATTTTCAGGTACAGCAAAGCACTACTAAGCCTGTTATGCTTTACTCTACAGACTTAAAACTGTTAGCAATCACTGCAAGGTGTGATAAGACAGTCTTAACTGTAGAAACTTATTTGGTGTGTAGGACTATTCTTACAATATCTTTCTTAAAGGACGTACTGCCTTTATACAGTGTTCTTTAAAACAGTGATTATTAATTGGAAAAGAAGGAGATGTGACTGTCTTCACGTCTCTTTGCTCCCATGATAATCTCAGCCGTTTTTAGGCCCACTGCCCAATTTTTAACTGTGCCTGACAGACATGTGGAACACCACAGAAGTTATTCCATCAAGTTTAATGAAATTTAAAACTGCACCGAGGGGGAATTTCAGCTCAGCTCTACACAGACTTGGATAGTTAAAAAATCCCGAACGATACAGCGAAAAAAGACAGCACAAAACATATTTGGAGGAGAGAATCTGAAAAGATTAATACAGAATGAAGTAACAGAATCCTGGCTTTGTTTCATCCATTACTCATGAAGTAACTTAGGACTTCATATTCTATCACAAATTTATTATAGCCAAAGAATTAGAAATGCATATGGTCTCACTGGATTTCCAAACTTTATTTTACTAGTTCCTGAATAGTTTTAGCATTTTCTCCTCATTTAGTTTTTGCCCTTCTCACGGGATTATTAATTGGACAAACTATCAAGAAAGCAAAATCTGAGAATCTCCCTGAATGGTAGAGTACCTGCAATAAGTGTTCTGCCATTGAATTCCCCCTGCAGGTGTGCACTGCTATTTTCTATCCACATACAGAACAGGTTTATGGAGGGCTTAGTATGCATTTTGTGGTTTGAGTTTGGGTTGGGTGAGATTATTTGTACATATTTCTAGTGTCCAACACAGCACAGAAAGCAAGCACTAGGACACTGATTTTATAAAACCACAAAGCTATGAAACAACCCAACTGGGACTGACATGGTAATACTGCAACAAGTACCCCACCTTCAGCAAACCTTACAATTTGACAGACCCTCTTTGTCTCTCCAAAAGATCAGCAAACAAAATGGCATTGTTAACTTTGTGAATTGCATGTTAGCAGCCCCAATTCCATTTGCTGAAGGAAATGCTTCTCTTCTTTTAAACGATTTTGAAAGGGAAACTGGTTCTGTTTGATTAACTTCTCAATTACTTATCAGTTTTTAACTGTGTGAATTTTACAGTTTAACTTATCCAGTTAAAAGCACTAGCCACTCCTGAAGTAGTGGAAAACAGTAAATGCTATCAGCAGCTATGTATGAGTGGCAGAGAGACAAATTCTAATTCATTATCAAAGAAGCAAATACTATAAAACTTCAGCAAATCTTAAAAGACCTAGCCTTATTATCTAGAGAAGGGAAAACTGAGAAAGGTCAGATAAAGTCAGTGATCATGAAAATTATTCCCTCTGAACAGCTAGAAATCTGTATGTTAAAGGCCCTTTGTCCAAGTAATGAAGCCCAGAATGATTCTTCTTTGATGCATGATGGCTGTGCAGCTTGCCAGCTTTCCAACACTGCTCCATCCTTCTGATACTGAGAGGCATTTAACAGCAACATTTGAAAATTAGGTATGTTATGTAAAAATATCACCCATGCAAAGCAGTACTCATAGGTGTACACTGGAACAGTAATTTTCATACCATTGGGAACACAGTATTACTGCAACAACTGATATAACAATATCCTGTTTCACTTCAAATTTGAAGCTTATCTGTTGGTGACAATTAAAAATAATCAAGTTCTGTTAAGCAAAGATTACATTGCCCATACACAGTAATCTATGAAATGTTAATATTCTTTTTATTACAGGAAATTTAAAATTTTGTTGATAAAACAGCATTAATAATTAAAATTATCCAATTATGTGGATTGTAATTTCTTAAACTATTTAAGGAGAGAAAGCATAATTTCTCAGTACCTTTTCATCCAAACTCGTCAAAAGTTCATCTAGTTTGCTCTGTTGCCTATCTTTAAGAAAGTCCTCACTAGCATCTCCTGAAGGACTGCTTCCTCTGGAAGAGTTGTGGGTTTTCACATCTTCAGCTGAAAATGTATGAACACATTGCTTTATGTGTTTCCCATGCTACAAGACAACAAAGCTTTTATTTCCTAAGTATTATAAAGGCTTAGAACTAATGACATTTAACAACTCCTAGGACCTCCTAAATGTAAAATTTATATGGAAAAATATTTCATGCTTAAGGCAGGAACCATTTCAAATAAATATTAGGCTGAATCTGCAATTAAAATTCTATCCAAGCTGTATGTTCTTTAATGGTCCTTGTAGAACAGTACAACACGTTTACTTATAGAATATTGAATTGAGTACTTTAGAAATAAATTCAGCTAAACATTTTTATTAAAACACAGCCAAAGATATGTGTGGTAATTTGCTAAGCAAAAAGACTTGGTCTTTGTTAGAAAAGGGCTTAAGTTAATCATACTGACATGATGCAACCCTGAACTAAATATAGAGAGCTCTGATAAACTCCAAATTCCTGTAATATAGTAAACCCAGCAAGAATTCAGTGTCAGGAAATTTCAGCACCTTTTGCAGATGCCACAGGAAATAAACGACACACCTGGCTGCAACTTTCTGAAATGGCTGTTTATGTACAACACGAGTTCTGCATAGAAAAGAAATTCAGTACTGGATCACACAAATGACTTCCAACTGGACTATGTTGTCCAGACACAGGAAGAAAGAATCAGATTAGTACTGGAAAGGCTTTTCTCTTATAGTCCCTGGTCTCTATGATCACCAAGTACAAGACAGATCTGGCAGAAGACAATATACACAAGATTTCCACTTGAAAGGTGAAGAGGATTGACACAGTCCAGAATATTTTAACTGTAGTACTTTTTCCCCTTCTTAAATGGTGAAGCCACTAAGGCCAGGAGCCACTAACTTAACACAGGACACCAAAGTAGTAACACGTATTCCTAAATAAATGCATAAATAGTCAGCAATTAGCAAAACCAGGCACCCATCTTTTGCTCTGTGCAGGTCTTTTTAATTTAAAAAAGTCATGTATTAAACCTAAGTTACTGTGTGCATATTTGTCTAAGATTATTATGTGATCCTGCTTCTCAGATTTGGGAAGAAGGACTTTAGTACCACAAAAAGAACCAAAGACTTTCGGCCTCAAACTTAGCTAGAACATGAAATAAAACAACAAAGAACATGCAGAAGTTACTGAATAGTACAAAACTTGTTGCCAGGTTTGGCTTCAATCACCTCAACATTGCAGGTTCCATGGCACAGGCCCCAGTCTCTTCACATGAGCAGAGGCCTAACTGTGCAACTTCCTCTTGACTCCTCCTCAGGGAACTTGTGTCTATTTCTTGGCATCTGAGCTCTTAAAACCTCATTACCTTTTATTTTGCCTTCTAATACCTGAAGCCTGGAATCTTCTCTTCCCCTAGTAGTCTCTAGCCACTCCTTTCCAGGAGGCACCATCTGCCAAAATCACTCTTTCTACATGAATATAACACATTAATGTGGAAAACCAGCACAAGAGGTACTGTCACAGACACATTTCAAGCCTGAAGCAGAATCAACACGTAATGTCAGAATGTCAGATTATAACAATAAGCTGACTAGCTGATACCAGAAGGGAAACACCATGAACCTCCAAAATCAGTCTCAGCACTTTGTGTGTTTACCACTGTCAGTGGTAGCAGGCTTCTATTCAAAGTTAAAATCCTGTTCTTCCAACCTATCTTGTAGAAATTTCTACATTAGGTATACCTTGAACAGTAGGTCTAGTATGCAAGCTGTAGAAAACAAATCACATTTATGAACTGCCTAGCTGGACCGTTCTGCTTTAAATAGGAAGAAAAACCCACTAAATCAGAAGTAACCTTATTTCATTATAAAAGAGCATCCTTTAAAAACAAAACAGTGTCTTGGTGGAATGGGCATAGCATCCACAAAAAACCCCAAAAGGACAACCTGGAAATAAACCTGACTACAAAATTCTGTGTGCTAATGAACACAAGAGAACAACCACCTCTAACTCTGACCAAAACTCCAAAGCAGTATTACAAGACTCAGTGTCTTACTATGATCTCAACAGCTAACAGAATTCTTTGCCTAAAACTATCAGAGAAATGTCAAAAAACCCCAGAACCAAATCCATACAAAAACCCCCCACTCCAGCCCACTAGTACTACCAACAGACAAGTACTACAGAGAAGTACATGCTCCCTGTATGACTCACTGTAGTACCATTTTGAAAGATGTTGACTCAATATGCATTAGGAAACAAATTGCTGTCACAATAAAAAGACAATACAAAACCAGACAAGTTCCTTTTTTTGTAGGGGGCGGGAGGGGGGGGAGCAGAGAGCCTTGGTTTTGTCACAAAACATCTTTTTTGTTTCTTTCTTCTTTTGATTATATACCAAAAATTTCCAAAGACCCTTACCTTTTAACAACAAATTACAGGAATTTTCAGTATCACTTGACTTTCCAGCTTCTTGCATGCATCTGTTTTGAACAAAAACTGTATTTAAGATTTCCATCTTGCACAAAAGCAAAAATAACTATCAGTTACATAAAATCAAAAGTCCTCAGTAATACTTTTAGCTATGGACAGAATACTTACATCCAATACACTGTTTTAAGACCCCTTTTAACTTTCTCTTTTGGCTTTCTTATATTCATCCCTTCAGGTGTATGCCTAAACATGTTAAGTAAAACCAAGACATTTCAAACCCCAACACTTTCAGTAGAAGTTCATGATCTCATTTAATCTTTGCCTAAAATACTGGGAAGAGAAATTTTCTCTGTATAGCAAATCAAGCAAATACTGTGCTAATGAGCCAATTCATCAGTTTCTAAAAAAATGCGATTTATAGTAATTTTATATTCAAGATCATTTGCCAAAAACAACTGTTCATAGGAAGATACTTCACCTATTTAAAATGTAAGTTGGGAAAAAATAAATACTTCTCCTTAGAAAAGATCAGGAGGGGCAAATATGTATTTTAAATGTTACACATAGAATGTATAAAACGTGAACATGATCATCACAGATTTTAGAAGCTTGTACCTGGTGAATGAGACCAAGTGTAATGACAGCAAGCTGTCCAGTCAAGGCAACAGAAAATGGCAAACAAAAGCATATGTGAAAAATTAGTTTTACTGCCCCATTCAGGCTTCAGGCGATAATGTTTTCCTGATACCTGGAAGTGACCAGTTCTCTTCTCTATGTAAAATGAAAGCACCAGAGAAATACCCTGTTGAAGTTCCAGTTGTATTTGGTAAAACTCAGAAAAAAAAAAAAAAAGAAGTATGAACTGGCCATGATCTGGTATTATCACAAGGTACCCGATAAAACTGTGGTAAGGTCTATTGACTTATTTCAATATTCTCATATTCAGTTCATTAATATGTCCTTAACTGCTACCAACTATGGTTAATCACCATCTAATAATCTCTGCATCAAAATATGGAAAGTAAACAGCAAAATAAGAAATTTTGCCTGTTTCATTAGCAAATCAGGGAAATTCTAAGAAAGAAGAACCATGCATTTTTATTTCCCTTGGCTAACGGCAAACAAATTCAACTGGTATCAGAAAGAAATGAACACTCCTAATAAATTTACTATGCTACAGCCTAGCTGCTTCTCAAGAAGTTGAACACTCCTACTACAGACCTGCCCTGTTCCCTAGAGACTTGTTTTGGCAGAAATTTTGTTCTATTAATATCTGAAAGTTTTATATTCTCATGTTTAAAAAACACCTCAAAGAAGATTCCCTTCCTCTTTTGCACATGGGTTTAATGAAAAAGAAAGGATAAGGGGAGCAGTGAGTAAAAAAAAAAAGAATGCAGTTATAAGGTGGTACAATTCTGAAAATAACTGAAGTGTTATTTGAAATACAGGTAACATAAAGCCACCTAGAAAGACCACATCAAGAAAATTAAAACACCCATCCTAATAAAAAACCTACTCTTCGGAGGAAAATCTTGCATTACTTCTATCTAAACCTTTCTTTTAAAATGAAAAATTAAATCTAAAAATTCAATTTTAAAACTTTTTCACTGAACACAAGTATCAAAGCTTAAGAGAGAAAACAGACTAAACAATAGATGAGTTCATTCCATGAAGAACTCATTTACCAAAGTTAGTTTTACTTTAAATTTCTTTTCCTCCTCCTGTGACTTTTATTACCATCTCAAAACCCAGGAAAATATTAACACCTAATGATTTAACACCAGGAACTTGCTGAATGAAGGTGCAAGACCATAAACCACTACAACACCTTAGCGAAATCACATATCTAAAAAATATTCACTGTGTGTCTGGGGATAGGAGAAAAAGAGGGAAGAAGAATGGTGGAACGGAACATTACTGTAGAGACAACCATTTACTCTTACAGATTCAAGAGAAGCTACACCTAAGAAGTAAAAACATTTCTAAATATTATACCACTTTACAACTAAGAAAACTGCCTTCAAAGGGATATCTGCTATCTCAAATCAGGTCAGATTAAGGATATTATTTTTTAATTATCTTTGTTTCTGTTTTCATATTTCACTTCCTTTAAACAAGCCCTTAGGACTACCTTGTCCTACAATTCAGAGTTTATCCCCACTCTTATGAAGAACAAATTAATTTATCTGCATTCAGAATACTCTCATAGCTCAATCCAACATAGACACTCTAAATCAAATAAAGAATAATTTCAACAGAAATTACTGAAATTCTCTAAGGAAGCCTGACCACTACAACCAAAGCATATGGATATGAGATAAAAGTACTTGGGAATATTGTGATAAAAAAGAATTATATGCATACCTAAAGCTACTCTCTACTGAATATGTCTTTTCTGATGTAATGGGAGACTCGGGCTTAATATACACCTTTGTGTCTTTAATGCAGTTTGTACAGGATGCTTTCACTGAACAATTTTCACAGCGTGCAGGTGCAAGCTCCACTTCATTACTGGTTCCAAAAAGGTCAGGGTCATCCTGAATCACATCAATGACAAGAACATCTTGGTTGTAAGCTTCAAGGATATCTGGTAAATTTTGACTTTTGTGTTGTGAAAAATTCCCTCTTGATTTTCTATCATCATTTATATCTAATCCAACAAGTTGGTTGACTGCATTCCAAGAATGATCAGGAAAACTAGATTTCAGCACACATTCAGTACCACAGAAATCAGGTGCAGATGGCTCTGGCTGTCCATCAAGAAGAGGATGTGGATATGCAGAAAAACTTTCAGGGAGCACAGACATGTCATCAGAGAGGTTTACAGAGCCGTTGTGCTGGAAGTCCTTACTGTCGACCTCATCAGTTTTTTTCTGTATGGAAGCTGGAGATGTAGCTTCACTCATGACAGGAAGAGGACGCTGCTCAGATTTTACCAAGAAAGTCTCTTCACCTGTCTTCTGCCTTCTTGGACTAGTGCTTTCAAGAGACTCTAGTGGACTACAAGTTTTGCTTTGAAATGAATGGACAGATTTCTGTTTCTTGGATTCAGGTTTGTTTCTGCATAAAGGAATTTTGAATTTTCTCAGGTTTCCAGAGGTTAATGGGTTAATTAGGTTTAAATCAGAAAATGTCTGGTTCACTACTGATACTTTAGGACTGAAGTTTATACTGTTTGTATTACTTGCAGAAGTACCATTCTGGACTGTCACAGACAGGTTTCTGTTTGTCACCTCTCCTTCATTTTTATCCTTTTGCTTTGTTGTACCAATCTGGACTGTCACAGACAGGTTTCTGTTTGTCACCTCTCCTTCATTTTTATCCTTTTGTTTTGTTGTGCCATTCTGGATTGTCACAGACAGGTTTCTATTTGCCACAAGTCCTTCATCTTTATCTTCTTGTTTTATGGTACCATTCTGGTCTGTCAAAGACAGGTTTCTATTTGTCACAGCTCCTTCATTTTCATCCTTTCGTTTCGTTATACCATTCTGGACTGTTGCTGGTAGGTTTCTGTTTGTTACAACTCCTTCATTTTTATCCTTTTGTTTTGTTGTGCCATTCTGGATTGTCACAGACAGGTTTCTATTTGCCACAAGTCCTTCATCTTTATCTTCTTGTTTTATGGTATCATTCTGGACCGTCACAGTAAGGTCTCTTTCTGTTACATCTCCTTCATTTTCATCTTTTTGTTTTGCTGTAAAACTCAAGGTTGCTTTAACTTCTTGCACATCATCACGGTTACAAGCCATGGCACTTTTATCTGTGTTAACTGGTGATTTCCCATTTTCATTGTTCATTGTCAAAGTCTCATAAATATCCACAGAAGAGGATTCCATTGTTTCAACTGAAGCCTGACAGTCAATATTTGGATCAATCTTTTTATGTGTAATTTCTTTTGTAATTTCTGCCAATGATGTATGCAAATCCAGCTGTCTCACATTCCCAGTCACTGCACTATGTTCTACAGCTTTAACACTGCTTTTATCAGAGGAATCCTCAAATGCAGCCTTTAAAAGTCTTTTTCCTTCTGAGATGGACCTATTTTTAAGAAACCATTCAGAAGTCCTGGCACAAGATTCAACAGGCCAAACTTTTTTACCAGTCATGGGTACTGTTCTTTGACAGGTAAACTGCTGCAATTTCTTAGTAACTTTGTTCAAATTTCCTCCTGTCTTGCTTTTGTGACGATCAGAAACATCATGGATCTGAGCTAACACTCTAAGGCTATCTGAGGCAGCTGCATAATGTGCCATACTGCTTGAATTTTCTTTTACTATTGCAGAGAGCTCAGATGTCTTCTTAAAGCCAGTTTCAAATGCAAGTATTTTCGTACTATTCTTTCTGCAGGCTGATACAGTTTGTACTTCCTGAGTATTTTTTTTTGTATCAAAATCTGATGTATGATTACACGAAGCTGAGAGAGTATGATTTACTCCTGAAACTGCAAATGAGCTTGACATGGCAACTGCTACTTCTGTTTGCAACTCACACTTCTTGGATTTAGTAGCCATGCCTGAAGATTTCTCTGTGATTTTCATATTTTTTCTAGGCTTTCTACAAATATTCCACTTTTTTCCCCTTATACACTTACTGCTTTCAGTCAGGCAGCGTGAAACACAGCCTCCTTCATTTTCATTCTTTTGTTTATTAGATGATAAACCACCTTTTATGAGTGATCTCTCATTTTGCATTCTACTAGTGCTGCAAATTCTATCATTCAGGTCTCCAGTACCATGGGCTACATGGAAGAATCCATTTAATTTATAAATGCTGGTAGTTCCACTAGCTGAAGGCTTCACTAATGTATTGATGTAACTACAGTCCTCTAATACCACAAATGGATTCTTTTCGGTTGCACAGAGCAAGCTACTACAATGGTTTAGGGCATTACTGCAATGTTCAGCATCCCTTTTTGCAGATGTATTCCTCACTTTTTCAGCGGCAGTTAAACTTTGCAAGTGCTTGATTTGACCAGATTTGTGTTGCCTTTTTCTACACTGCACACCAGGCTCTTCTGTTACAGCATGGCATAGAAAGCTCTTGCTTTCAGCGTCACCTGAAGTAGAAACTGTAGATCTAGAATAGTGAGATTCCTTTTCCTCAGAATCTTCTGCCCTGTTTTGCTTTGTCTTAACCTTCTTCACACCCTGTGAAGTACCAGAGTCTTTCTCAATTGCTTTCAACTGTTCCTCTGCTGATTAAAAAACCAAAGAAGTGTCATTAAAGAAAACTCTAAGAGAAAAAGACTACCCTATTTTATAAAGAGAACTAAAACCCCCAAACATTCAAGGCTGCTAAAGAACAGGACACTGTATAAGGCTAAAATATTTCTGTGAAGTTTTATGATTTTTTTTTTTAAATGAACACTATTGGGACACTTAGAGTAAAAAGGACATATTATCTTCAGAAACAAATGCAAAGAGGGACAGAACCGTACGGTGTCATAAGGACATTGGAAGTTGTGTATTTGTTGTGTATTCCACATAGGTGGAACACAAATTAGCAAGAAAATGCAGATGCTGCTTGCACGCTCAGCTTTAAAATCTTGTTTACACAGCAGATTCTCTGTAGTAGGAACACTTATTCAGAAGAATATCTTTCAGAAACACAGTCTCTGCATCAGACTGATCAAGAAGATCTAGAAAAATTGAAGGACTTGCATTTTTAGAGACTACTACTTTTTATCGGAAAGCAAATACAGATGATGTAAAAAACTGTGTATCTGAAAATTTAGATTAGAGAATGGACTCAAGAGCATACTAGTATAATGCTGTTTTTTTAGTATTGTTTTCGTTTTCAAGGTAAAACAGTGTTATTACCTCAGTTTTTCAGGATATGGCTTTTAGATAAAATATGAATGATCTACAGTAAGTATATGTGATTTGAATGTATCCACTTCAAAAGTAAAAAGAATGTTCTTAGACAATCATCCTGAAAAAAAAAAGACTTTAAAATCTTCTCTTTCAGAATTGTTCCAGTTTGACTCAACTTCTTTTAAAACATCAAAACACATTACTTCTGCATATTTTGGGATTTTTAAGAAAATAGCAACAAAAAAGTTCTGAGAGCAAACCCCAGCATCCTATAAAGGCAGACACTGAAACAAGATAGCATCATACATAATCAGATTAATAGATGGATGAATGAGGAATTGACTGTCTTTTATTCTGGCATTGCTGAAACTACTGCCCCCTTTCTTGCTTGTGGCTGACCACCTCTGCAGAAATGGGGAATGCTTTTGAGAGAAACAAACTCCCAGTACTTCCTACCAATGGCCTGTTTCTGTCCACAACTTCCCTCCCTCCCTCTCTCTCTCTCTACCCCCTTGAAAGGCTAACTGGTCTCCTGTCCTTGGTGCTAAATAGCCTGCTTTTCTCCTTCAGGAAAAGCTTTTCCTCTTTCTGAAAACCTGTCTCCTTCTAAGAATGGTGGTATTTACAGTACTGTGAAGCACACCCTAGCTTTTCTCCAGCTAAGTCAGCAGCCAGTTTTTAAAGGGCTCTTAATACAGTACCAATTTGGGAGCCCAAATTCTGTACCTGTACTTCTACAATGGAGCTCTACCAGTGCTTACCACTTTCCCCTGGGTTGTCTGGTCCTTTCTGAGGGTTGGAGCTCTGCTGCTCTTCTTTCATGCAGCGCTTCTGAGTCTTTCTTCCGGCTATTGGTTGTTCTTGTCTGTTCAGACCCTGCAGCTGTTGTGACAGGAAGGCACTTCTGTTCCTCATACTCAGAGCTCCTTTCCTGGACTCTGGACACTGTGGATGATGTTTTAGCGAGGCATAACTATCCCTCTCCTTCGGACCATGTTCTTTTGGTTTCACCACTGATCTCCTGCCTTTCTTGCCCAAGCATCTCTTTCCTTTTTCCTGTGTCCCTAGTGTTCTTGATCCAACTATCGGACACCCATTCAACTTCTCTAGAATATCAACCTCTTCCTGAGGTTTTGGCTCGGGCACAACTTCCTGAGCACCCAAATTCTTCCTAAAATCTGGGATCTGCATCATTGTGGAGTCAGTACCTTTCACTTCAGTACTCCATGTGACCTTTTTGGGTTGAAGAACTTCTGATTCTGTAAAACAGGATATTCCATGTCTCTCTGTGTTCTCAACTTCCCTCTTCAAGAATGGGATTTGTGATTTTATTTCCATACAGGAATGTTTGCCTTCTGTTTCTGAGCTGCCTGAACCCTTGTGGAAACCTGAGAAGTTCAGGTCTTCTGAGCAATGTTCATTCCTTTCAATCCCTGCTGAGAACTTATTCTGCAAAGTAGTTCCTGAGAAAAACAGCTGTTGACTTTGACCTGTCCCCCTTACAGTCTCTTCCCAGCACACTGCTGCAGCCGTGGCAGCTGCTTGCCAATCTTCACACTCAGCTGTGTCTGAAACTAGTGAAGCTACACTCTTGCTTCTTCTGGAAGACTTCCTGTGCTGGACTCCCTTGGTTTTTTTACCTGGGAATTTCTGTCTCTTCTCACCTTGCTCCTTCTGCATAGGCACAGGAAGAGCAAAACAGTTAAAGGAAGTGCTAGAGAGCTTGACAGGTTGTGGAAAGGAAGGTAGGGGCTGCTCAGGCTTTCTCTTTGGTGGCAGGCGAGGACTCCGCTTGACTACCAGCTTTTCCGCTGGCTCACACCCTGCCCGCGAAGAACCAGGGCTGCTGACCTCAGGGGCAACCGGCTTCACCCAGATGGCTCTCACGACTTTCCCTGACCTCAACTGCGGCATCTCGGTGGCGCAGAGACGGCAAGAGTCCACAAAACCCACTCGCCAGCGCACCTTTCGCTGCCACCTCTCTATCCCGGCACCCACGAAGGGTGCAGGCCCGACCTGGGAGCGGGGGACAACCTCCCCCAAGCTGCCGCCTCCGGGGACACCCAGAGGAGCCCAGGCCGCCCAGAGAAAAAACACGGCCACCGACGAGCCCCTCCTGACACCCTCAGCCCCCCGCCCCCAAGCACACACCCGGAGCAACCTCTCACGGAGCAGGGCGGTGAAGGAAGCGGCCCCGCAGCTCTCCAGACTCAAGAAGGCCGCTGCCTGCAGCCACCCGCGCCGCTTTCCCACCCTCTCTCTCTCCTTCACTATCTGCCCTCGTCTACCGATCCGTCCCCTGACGCCTCGTCCAAGCGCCGCCTGCCCGCCCGAGGAGCCGAGCTGCCGCCGCGCCGGCGGGCAATGGTGGTGCGGTGGCGTGAGGGCGGCTCCGCGGCGCGGCGCGGCGGGGCGAGGCGGGGGCCCGCGGGAACACCCGCCTGCCTGCGCTCGCCCTCTCCGCGGGTCAGCGGGGCCGCGTCCGCGGTTAAACCCCAGCGCTGGAGGTGCCGAGCGCGGCTCCTGCGGGCGGCCGTGCCCCCGGCCAGGCGGGCGTGCCTTGGCTGGCGCTGCGCAGCCGTCGTGCTGCCCCCATGGTGCGCGAAGCGGTGTGGGGAGCTGCGGGCCCGGCCGCGGACACAGCCGCGGGCTCATGGGGCGCACAAGGTACGGGGCTGCGATGTGGAGCTGCCGGAGCCTGTGAGCAAACGGCCAACTCGCCCCGATCTCGGAGCCGCGTGGGTAAACACCCAGGCCCCTCCATTTCGTCAGATATTCCATCTCCCTCAGTGGTGCACAATTCCTTCTTCGAGCACAGCGCCTCAGAAGCTTGCCGACACTGAGGGGCCATGCGGTTGTTTCACAGAATCACAGAATGGGTCAGGTTGGAAGGGACCACAGTGGGGTCGCCTGGTCCAACCTCCCTGCTCGAGCAGAGCCGTCCCAGAGCACGTGGCACAGGATTGTGTCCAGACAGTTCTTGAATATCTCCAGTGAATGAGACTCTACACCCTCTTTGGGCAATCTGTTCCAGTGCTTGGTTATACGCAGAGTAAAGAAGTTTTAGAGGAGCTTCTGGTGCATCACTTTCTGACTTTGCTTCTTGTTCTATTGCTGGCCATCACCAAGAAGAGCCTGGCTCCATTGGCACCCCCTCCTTTAGATACTGGCAGACATTGATGAGGTTCCCTCTCAGTCATCTCTTCTCGAGGCTGGACAGGCCCAGCTCTCTCAGCTTTTTCCTGTAAGAGAGGTGCTTCCTGATTCTTCCTGTGAGTTGTGTGATCAACTTTAAAGCTCTCCAGTGGACCTGCTCTAAGAGCTCCATGTCTCTCTTGTGCTGAGGACATCAGCTTTGTGTTTCAAATAACACAGATTCTTAGGACTTGAGTTAGGGGGAGAAAATCACTCAAAAAGATTATATAGTCAGAAAGCGATAGAAGTTGGTGTTTGGGCTTTAAGTGTTAAGTGATAATTTCAACACAGGTGGAGAACACCACAGCTTCAAGAACATCCACTGTGTGATAACGTGAACATGTAGAAGTTAGCTTAAAAAACCAGTGTACAAAGACTGAATCTAAGTGGCAGGTGTTATGAAAATCCCAAATTATTAAACTTAATAAGGTGGTACTCTAATACCAATAATGCCTTCAGGGAAATTGCACATGGTTGGTAAATGACCATGTCCTACAAGCAGTCTCCTTGTGTTTGCCTCAGCTGGTCTCTGAGAGATGAAATACCTTACTCAAATTCATTTCACTGTGGCTTAGTGCTTTCTAGTGTTCACATTTCATACATCCTAGTTTGAGATCCATGCAAAGAAATAAGGTGCTTTATATCACAACTTGCTAGAGGTGCAGTACTGTGAATGTAAAAGAGTAGTTGGAAAGGTGTATTTTACTAATTGGCATTGGCTCACTATATGACTTCAGCCCATGTAATGCACTTTATCTGTGTTTCTCCATCCAGAGGTAGAGATAATACATTTCAGTCCAAATAAAGACAGAGAACATTGCATTTTTTGGCTAAAATCTCTCCATAGATGAAGAATGAACAACAGGGAGGCTGGGAAACTGTTGAATTTCATTTGCTTATGGTCTTTTTTAGACTGCACATACATGCCTAAGTACAAAAAGTCAGCAAATGGCTAACTAAAAGTAATCAAAGCAGAAAATACAGATTTCTTAGGCATTTTCTCCCATGGCTCAGTATTGTGCTTCTGGTCCTTGGGACAGAAAGAACCCAGTAAAAGGGAGTTAACTGCACAATATTTATCATTGACAGTGTTCTGCAAGGCTGGTATTGCATAAAACATTCATCTCTGGTGAAATTTAACCATTAAACCTTTCAGTTCAAACCTTCTTTTGTGTGTAACAGAGTCTTTTAAGTTTTATAGCAAGATGAAGAAGAAGATATGCTGAAAAGCAGTAGTAAAGGAAATCTGGAAAAGTGGCATATGAATTATCTTCCTGCTAACTCTAATTTTTAGGAATTTAGTATTTAATCAGTTATTTGCAATGATGAAAACTCTCCTCAGACCAGATTTTTATGAAATGAATAAAAATCTACTTGAAATGAATACTAATTAAAGGCATTCTTCATTAAAGTACTTTGAAAAAAGCACTAGAGCTTCAGAAAGGACATTTTGAAGCAGCTGTGGATTATGTTAAAAAACAGATTGCATTCAGTTTACAATACTGCTAAAAAGAGGTAGTATAAATATTGTCTTGCAAAGTGGATCAATTTAACATCTTTTAAAAATACTTGAAAGATAAGAGAATTTTAATATTAGGCATATTTAAAGAAATCCTGTGTCAAGTGTTGATTAAAACTGCAGGTTATAAAAGTGAAAAAAAAAATAAACATATATAAAAAAATAATATAAACAGCTTAAAGATAAAAAATTACTTATTTTCACATTCCAACAACATTTGAATTACTAAAACTAGAAGGAAATGTTTAAACTTTATTTTAAAATTATATCTTGTTTAGAAATAAAGATAAGTGCTTGTTTTTCTTGAGTTCTGTAGTTACCTATTTCAATGCCATTTCTAAATTTTGGAACTAATTCAACTTTTGCTGATCCATTGCTTTGTTTCACTGGTTTCTTGTTCATTCTATACACTTCAGGACAGTAATAGAAAGATGAGGTACCAGGTGTCTAAAAGTAAAAAGGGAATTGTGGTGCCCAAAATACTTTTTCCCCCAGAATTACCAGTATACTTAGAGGTACCTGGCAGTTTTCAAGCAGGAAAAAAGAAACTTTTTGTGACTACATTTATGTAAAATTTTATTTTATGTAAAATCCATAAAAATTTTTCTTTTTTTTTTCTCAGAGGCGTGTGTGCACTTATCTCTCCAACTGATGCAATTTACATTGCTCCTGTGAAGAAATCGTGGCTGCAGATCTAACAATGATACGTTTGAGCAATCTTCCAAAGGTTTTTGAAAGATTGAAATTTATAAACACATAATGCAGGTACACAGGTGAGCAAATAATATAAATTTTTTATTGGGCTGTATTTTAGACTTTGCTAATATACTCACCTAGCAACAGGAATTAAGCTTTTTTTTTTTTTAGCTAGGGAACTGGAAAGAATTAACTTGAGAATGAACCTTTTTTTAGTGTAGCAATGTGAAAAATGTCCCCTTGGACTGCTTCTTTTTACACTGCTTGCATCTTTATGCTTGGCTGAGGGATAGAGTTGTTATCTCTAGCAAACCATGGTGAAGAGTTTGGCTGTAATAACTGAGACTGAGCTCCGAAGAGTGTGTCTTAAAACACACCAAATTAAGCCCTTAAGTGATAGAACTAAAAAGAAACAGAAAAGAGTTTCAGTCCAGTATGTCTAAAAAACTATCCTTTTATAACCCCAAGGATTTGTTAGCAGTTCTGAGCTATTGGTTTTGCAGAGTTAGACCCCAAAGTTAGTAAATGTTGGTATGATTTTAAAGTAACTTCTTCATCCCTTGCCTTCTGTTCAAATATATGGGTGTTTTGAAAATAGGTGTATTGCTAATCTGTTGAAGTAAGAAGTTGCTTTTTCTCTCAAGCCATTCATGTATAGCCCTCTAAAATTGCTTTTGCTTTTCACTTCCAGGGTCTTGAGTCAGGAGCCACCTTAGACATGGCATCTAATGAGAATGCTGCTAACTGCCCGTGTATTGGGTTTGAGGTACAATGTTCGTGGTCAGCTCATGTCCTTGGTAGCCCCCCTGTGTAGGTGTTGACCCAGTTCATAGTGACAGCTGTTTCCTTGTCTGCCCTGACACTGTGAACTCTGTTAGACAAGGGCCAGTAGGGTGGAGAGAGCAAAGATACCTCGGTGGAAATACGTGATCTGTTTTGTGAAACTGCTGAGTAATTACACTATATGGCAGACTAGGTGAATCCAGTGAGTAGCTGGATACCTCAACCTTTATTTTCATGTCTGTTTTTATTATAGAGCTGTACAGATTTTCTACCAGTTTAGAATGAGTCATTGGAGGAAAAAGGACAGCTGCTATATTTTGTAATGAACCATCTGGCATTTCTTGGTAGATCCTCTGATTCCTAATTTACTACTGAATTGTGACAGCACGAAAATCAAAATTATTGATTGTGTGGAATCAGTGTTTCCCTCTGGCAATTCTGTTTCTGTCAAAGGATAGTCATAGGAGGGATAAGGACCTCCCACACTGGGTTTTGCAAGCCTTGAAAATCATCTGTATAATTTGCCTTTTTTTGTAATTATGCTGCCTGACATTTATTCTGGAAGACTGACTTTCCAGATGATCACATCTGAATCTGAACCTTACAGAAGATGACACTAACCAGTTTTAAGGTTCCACAAGGGAACTCCTGTGTAAAGTTCGTATTCTGTTTTACTTCCTTTCATTCATGTATCTTTAGAAGTTTAAGAATAAACTAGCTAGTTATCTGGAATTAGAAATTAAAAAAATACACAAGCAATAGAGGATTAACTAGTCAAGTAGAGGACTACACATTCAGTCTCGATTTATTTTGAAAATTCTCTAAATAAAATGTATCTTTGCTTTCATGTAGATAATACCTACCATGTACCTACTACTAAGTCTGCCTTTAGAATCAACACTTTCTAGTGGCTGGATGAAAAAGATGGAGTTAGGAGGAAAGAATCTGCACACCTGCAAGTATGTGCCACCTCCATCTTGCTGCCAAAAAAAAGATTATAAAATGTGATTTCTCAATGAGATAGTTAAAAAAGAAAGGAAAAGAGGAAATAAAAGTTAAGTAAATCAGAGCTAGAAAAGGCATAGGATTAGAAATGTAGGGGTGCAGTAAGGTATAGATAGAATGCAGTAAACCAGTAGATAATCAGGGAAGACAGTGTTAGACAGAACACAGACAAAAAAACCCCAAATGGCTTCAGAAAACCACTCTTAAAAACCAGAAAGGAGTGGCGAAGACTAAACACAGTAATAGAAAACTTTCCTGTGGTTTAGACTGCCTGAAGAAGCAGTGGGGGATTGTCTTTAGTGGTGCTCCTCGGAAAAGTAAAGAGAGCCTGAACTTTGAATAGTGACAGTGATCAATTGCAAACTGGGACCCTAATCTGAGACCTAATTCATCTTGCTGTTAGGCATTGAAAGTGACTGGCTCCTACATTCCATTTCTTGTGCCATGGTCATCCATTAAGGATGAGCTTCCATCTTTGTCTGCTTAGCAGCGTCAAGGTGGCTGACGTACTGAGTGTGAAGCCTGAGAACAGCCTGCTGTGTCATTTCTTCCTTGGGGGATTCATCCATAAGCATCAGGTCACTCCACATCCCCCAGTATGTTACGTAGTTTGTATTTATAGTTTTGGACCTGAGGAGTGTATGTGCAGTTACTCTGTGTTTTTAGAGCTGCAGATCTAGAAAATGTCTGCTACTTACATATTTATAATTTTTTGAGGCAGTATTGCTCTCTAGCAATGGAAGTACCTTCTACGGTTGATGAAACCATGCTGGCTGTTGTGCAGTGCACTAATTATGTAGCTTCCCCTAACCAAAGCAGCAAACCATACATTTTGGAATGTATGCTGACTTTACCACTGAACATTTTCCCACTGACATATCCAGGGTAATCTATGGGAGGAGTTGCATGAAAGCTGACATTATTGTTTCACATATACAGGAGCTCTACACAGCTTGCTGTGTAGGAAAGAGCAGAGTAGATCAGAGATCTACCTACATTTGCGTTCATCTGCTTACTTCTTCATATGTTATTAATTATGTTGTTTGAAAACAACAGAAAATGATCTTCAGATAAATCAGGCATACTCTAGGTGCTGTAGTGAGGGTTGGAGGTAAAATTCATTGATGCTAAGTCAAACCAAGGCACACATTCAACATGGAGTTGCATCCAGCATAAATTATTTGCTTAATACTGACATCATTTGCATATCTTCATACTTTGGTGGGCTGAGTGGCTGGGTCATAACCTCTGAGTGTTATCTCAGCTATTTGCATTCTGTGTATGAGAAGACAGTTTCATTAAAAATCTAAGTACTCCTTGCCTGTGTGTTCTAGTGCTTAACCAGTATTGGGGGACAGACAATTTCTTTTTCACCTCTTCACCTAGAGGTGAAGTGTATAAATCTATATAAATATCTAACTGGTAAATATTTTTCTAATCAGCATGAGGATTGTTGATGTGTTTGTGATGGCCCAAGTTGCATGCTGTGCTAACTGCAAGTCTTTGGCTTGGCTGTCATTTGGTGGGTTAGACTGAGCCCATAAGTAATTGTGGAAAGTATGATTTCTGGAGTCATTGCCCCACAAGCAACTACTCTGTTACTGTGGAGAGCTGATCAGAATGTCACCATGCTTGCTGGTATAGACAAATATGTCGTTACTGAAGAAATTAGATGTTTCACTGTGATAGGAGGAATTATTTGCTGGACGGCCCTTCAGCCTTGCCACTTTCTAGAGTAATTTCTTTGACACAACATAGAGAAAACATTCTTTAATAATATAACACAACAGCTCTGAAACCCCATTATGAGTCATGACTCCACTGTAGGTTTTCTGCATAATATTACTATTACTATTACTGTTATGTTGGTAGAATTCTTAAGTGAGTAGTTATATTCCTGGCCCCCCGGCCAGTCAGCTGAGGACAACTGCATGAGCCATCTCAAGTACTAGTTTAATGAAGATATGAAGACTTTCTGAGCAGAGACTGTACATGGATGGTTTAAAGACTTTAATTAATGATGGTAATTAAAACTGTAGTTTCACATTCACAACATTTGGAGTGTTGCTCAAGATGAAAACTGGGGTGCTTTGCATTAATCATGATGTGATGATCAGGTTGGAAATGAGGTTATGTATTCACACAGCACAGGGTACAGAAAACACAGTTACAGTATCTGTGCAGAAGTACCCCCCCTGCACCTCAGGAGCCTTTCTTTCAAATGCTGTAATTTCTTTCACCTGTAAGAGGGCTGGCAATAAGTGATAATTCTCAATGAATAACGATGTTGTTGTCACCGTCCAACACAAGTCAGAAAAGCAAGGCAGTCAATTTCCTTCTTGGCTGCAGCAATTGTGTTGCATTCACTGTTTGCGTGCCTGCTTTTGTCAGTCATTTCTTCCTGGTCTCTGAGTAGTGGGGAGGTGGGGAGTGAGTAGTGGGGAATTTTGTCTAAATTCGACTGTCATGGGATAGAGACCAGGGCTGTGTATTTCAGAAAGATGGACATACATGTAGATGAGAAATCATCCATGGAAAGAAAGGCTCACCCTTTATTAAACATGAGTGAATCCACAGAAAAGAGAGATGTTAGACACCAGAGCTTACAGAGCTGCTTACAGAGCTACAGATTATAAGATCTTGAACAGGGTTTCAGGCAAGACTAGGTGGCAGGGGGCATCTTGCTTGTGACAGGAGAGAGCTTCCAGGGGAGTTAAAATTGCTGGCAGAGCTTTATGACCAGAAGGCCCTAAATATTGTTCCTGAGGGAATAGCTTCCTAAAGTTGGGGCACACAAGCTGTATAACCAATATTAATCCCTCTGTGGAATAATTGTTTCTTTACATGGCACATCTGAATGTTTTTCAGGACTGTTCCTTGGTCCATGGGAATTTAAAGGAAAATAATTTATATATGTGGTTTATGTTGTGTAGTGAAATTTCAAATAAATGTAAACAATATATTTATTTACATTAGAATTGTATAAGTTGCTTTTGTAAACATGCAAGTAAGTATTTATCTTTGCAGCTTATGTTTGTGTTTCCTACTCTGTTTTGAACCATGAAAAAAGACAGGTATTTGTATTCATTTTGCATGCTCAACAGTCTGAAGGGAGATAACTGAAATCAGTCAGTTGCCTTATGTGGGCTAAGAATGATGCTGGCAGAGACTCAGGTAATCAGGGCAGGGTGAATGCAGAACTGAAACCTCTTCCTGTGCTGCAGGATACAGTCAGTACTTTGTCTTTTCCCCACCCACCCATAACATTTACACTTCATCTTCAGGTAGTGGTGGTTTGTCACATAAGTCTGCATTGTGGTCTTTCTGGGGGCTGTTAGCTTGTTTTTCCTGTCTGCTGAGGAAATTAATATGTATAGCCAAAGACAAAGAGTTATTTCCAATCAGGAATCTGTTTGAATGTTTTTAACTAACATTTTTTCTTTGGAGTAGTTACAGGCTTCTGTGAATATGTTTCCTTATTTTATAGGCTGTATTTATTAAAACAGAAAGGTGAATTAACAAATTGCTGCCTCATTTAAAAAGTGAGGCACTATATACAACATTTGCTTTTTCAGAGACCTGTTTTCTGATACCCTCATCCTCCTCTTCTCTTTCTCTAAATGAAGGTTTTATGTGGAGTGAGATGGGAAAGTTACTGTAAACAGTTCAGGGGCTGCACTGAGTCCTTACATTCACTTTGGAATTTGTTGGTGCAGCTGAGTCTACTGCACTGCCAAGAGACTACACATGGGGTTGTGTAGAGCTCTGTGATGGGTTTTCTTGGTCTTGCCTTTTAATGTGTGAGTAGATGCTAAGGACACACCCCAATGTGAATGAGAACTGGTATTCAAAGAACAAATTTCTCCATGCTATAACCTCACCTTTTTCATGTTTGAATGCTCAACTTGGGTTTTGTGTCTGTTTTTCACTTTCAGGGTGACAGGTAAACCTGCTTGACCAGCATGTGCTGGCCCCATGAGCTAGAGTGTGTGCTCTGCCACTACAGTGAGGCTTCACACATGTACAAAGCTCTGCATTTTGGGAGAAGAAGAAACAAGAGAAGCGGGAGAGTACAGGTAGAGAAATCCTGGCATGCTCTGTGAGGACACTACCATTTCTTTTCCCTTGTCTACCTGCTGCTCCACCATGCATGAAGGCTTCAAGCCATATAATATGAACTAGTACATAGCCTATAAAAAGGCTGTAGTATATAGCCTGGTTTTGCTATAAAAACCAAACTAAACCAGCATGCCTCATTAGTCAGATGGAGATGCAGAGGTACTATTCTGAAAAGGAATTATATACACTGCAATAGTATTCACTAGGACACACAACCTAAACATTTTTATTATCCCCTTCCAGATAACCCTTCATGTCATCCTTTTGGGGAGGCTTGCCATATAAACTGTAGGGTTTTGGGTCAGGGACAATTATTTTGGGTGTCATTGATTCCCAGAATGAGGCATCAGCTGATGGAGCGTCCAAGTTGCTGCTGTGCCCTGTACATGTGAGATAACAGTGGTAACATTTGCAGGGGCAACGGGACAAAGAATTTTATCATGGATGGCCTTTAAATATTGACTAATTGATTTAGCACTTGAGAACTATTTGGGGCTTGTGGATTTGTCTACTGAAACTGTAAATAGCTGCTGTGAGAAGTCTCCAGCTGGATTCAGAGGACACCGCTGGTCGCAGTGACCTTCCCTCCTGTTCATTTTTTGTTACTATAAATAGTTGGAAAAAAGAATTAATCAAGACTGTCAGGACTGTGAATTTGGATAATCTAGATTATTAATTAGGATAATTCAATAATCCAAACTCTATTAATTCCTATGTTAAAACGTACCTTTTGTGAAATTAAACCATTGTTATAAGAAGGAAACGAAATTATGTTGAATTAAAATGCCAGAGGTTGTTACAGTTAGGGGGTGTGGGTAGTAGATTGGATTTTTCAGGAATGAATGGCTACCTTGCTTACAAATTCAATCGTGGAGCAAATGACATGGTGGTGTAGTGAATTTGCAAAGCTGTGGCCAGATAGTGATGAAAACCTAGTAATATTTTGATTCATTGCTAAACAGGGAGCATTTATTTGAAAAACATAATGGATGACCCTTTCTTGATTGTTAATTCATGACGACATTCTCAGTGAATAAAAAGTTAATTCTCACTGAAAGTCTGAACACACAAGCAGACTTACTTGTGCTAACTCAGTCCACAGGGTTACCAAAAGAAGTGGAAGAGTTTTTCAAACAAACTAGATGAACTAGCTCTCCTAAGTGCCTCTGGTCATTAAATCTCTGATATATTTTGCCACTTTACAGCATGCATAAGTAGTTAGATGATACTGAATAATGCCTACCATTCCACCAAGAATTCCTGGACGTCTTTCCTCTCTTTTACTCAATGTAAAGTTCATACCTTAAGATAATACCATTTAGTTCAACTCATTCTAAGCTACATCATACTAGGGGATCCTTAGCTTTCAGGGGTTTTGGGTTGCCTTTGAAGGTGATCCAAGAATTAAGGTTTCACCAAAAATGTCCCACCCCAAAACCGTGGAACCTCCAGGAGTAGCACTCTGTATTTCCTTCTGTAAGCAAAAAGTTTGGACATTTTTCATTAATGTCTTTATGGCCATGCCTGTGCCACTCAACAGGATGGGATTAGGAGATCCCTGAGGAAGGACAAATCGAGGTATTTCCCACAACAGCAGCAGTATGGTTGTCTCAGTGTGTTGCCTGTACCCTTAACCAGCCCTTCTGAGGTTGCAGAAATTCTGTCCTGCAGTATCCTTTCAGGGTAAAAGTTTTCTAATTTCTGTCAAAGGTTCAGACTCCTCCAATGAATGCTTTTCTAAGAGAAAAAATAAAAGCCTGCCAAAATTTTCCAGCTGGCTCTTGTTGTTAATGTCGGGAGGATGCATGGTGTTTTTCATAGCTAATAAAGATGTTGATGTCCTACTTTATAATGAAGCTTATTTTGACTGTGGAAATGTGACTTGATTCTTCCACAGATTTAACACTCATGTAATAACTCCACAAGTCCTATACTCACTAGCTTAGATCTCTCACCTAGCAGCACCTTTAGCTGAATTAACCCTTGCCTTTTCTGTCTCAATTTTGAATGTCTGAAACCAGTCTCCTTGCAAGGGTTGAACACCCAAAAGCATTCCTCAGTCCACGGGGCCCTGCCTCCTGTTCCTGACTTCATTTTGGCATCACTAACCTGTAACTGTAACCTGTAACTGTATTGAAATGACTTCTTTAATAGGACCTTAAAATGCCAGCTTTCTGTGTATCCTATTGCTTTCTGCGAAGTCCTCTGAGCTGCCAGTTGCTCAAGTAATAGTCTGATTAGCCTGTGGTGGTTATCACTTCATATTTACTGAAAAGAAGGGCAAAAAAAGCAGGGGGGCTGACATTTTATCTGTGTGTCGTGTTTAGGACAGGTGGTGACAAACACTGGTGCTGGAAAGATTTGTCCAAAGTGTCTGTGTTCCCAGCAGATGGTGCTGCACTGGTGGCCATGAGCAAGGGATGTGTCCAGGACTGACAGCTCCTTGTTCCGGTACCATGCCTTCTCCAGCCCTTTGTGAGATGCAACTTGAGATGCAAAGTTTATTGAGGGAAAGGAATCCAGAGGATGCTGGAAGTTGCCACTGTGCAGTGTGGGAGTGGCCTGTTTACACATGTGCATAGGTGCTGTGTAATGTGAATTTCCCCTTGTGGTATTTTGTTTTGTTTTTGGTAATCTTTAGGTAATTTGCACTATTGGCTTTGCATAATTTATATAGATACACAACTTACTTCCAGGGCTAGAAGTTATGTGCACCTTCATTATGTGCACATTCATATTTTGTCAGTCCTTTTAGATGGGTCAGGGCAGTGCTTCTCTTTCATTCTTGACTAAGGAATTATAGCACCTTTCGGTAAAGAAAGAAGAAAAATCTTTGTCTCACTTCCTTCTCTCTATTTTGGAATGATTTGTAAATGTGAAAAGCACTTAGCAGGTAGGTAAGTAAAACTGCAATTTTTATAGTTTGCATTATAAAAATCAGTTTTTTGCCACTGTAACCACAAGCACTGTAATCAGGAATTAATGCTAAAAAAGGTGAGTTTTCACTAAGCTCTGGCTTGTGCTTCTCAAACAGGAAGAGACTGACAACAGTCAGAAATTATTTTGGAGATATCTTCCTGCCATGCGGAGGACCATTTGCCTGTGACCCACGTAGTCCCTAATAGGGGGTCAAAGGTCCTGAGCAGTGGGGAAGGGACCTCATAAGTGACCTCATGGCTGATAAGACCATTCCTAGCAAAAGTAGCTTTTTAACATTAAAGTTTTCTTACAGATTTTGTCTAATAGTCTGAACAGACAAACTTTTAAAGACAGCCTTCATATCATTGTCACCTTTTGTGTCTCATCTAAATACGTTTTATAGTGCTTAAATGCTGTGTTTTAAGTATGTGGGAGGAAGAAAAAGTATGTGCAAAATGCTATGAATTATCCTGTGCTTTGGAATATGGCTTTATTTTTAAAGACCTTACTACAAAGGTCATAGTAACAATATGTTAGAACCCCTAGTGTTATTTAGCAGTAATTTTTTATCAATCCTAGAGTCAAAAAACCTGATTGTCAATGTTGAATGTAATCCAATAGAATGAGCATATAAGAAATCTTCACAAGCAACAAAACAAACCAGCTCAAGGTTTTTTCCCTTGCAAGGCCATGGCATTTTCATCACATTGGTCACGTAGATATAGCAGGGCTTGCAGTATTTCCTTCTTTGCCTTTGTGATTATCACTAAGCAACTGGCCCCTCACTGTTTCTGTGCTCAGATCTGGTTTAGAGAGATTTGCCTAATTTTGAACTTTTTCTCTTTTAGAAAATGCATCAGGAATTAATGGACTAAAAGGAAGGTGCCTGGGATGAGTGACATTTCTTTGTTGAAGAATTTGAAATTACATTATCTTCTCCAGCCGTCTATGGAGAGAACATGAAAAGTGTCTGTGCCACCCCCACAGCATCCTACTGCTGCTGAAATTTTGCAGGTTTGGAGAAGGTGAATTTTGGAGGTGCCTACAAACAATATAGCAAATGTATGTGCTTGCTCATAAATGTCCCAGTTCAGCAGTTGAGTAAATCATGTGCTGTCAGTGCAGTTCAAATGGTTTGCTACGCTGCAGCACAAGACACAAGGTATTTCCATGCAGAAATCCAATTTATATAACCTGTTTCCCCTGGAGGATGAAATCTTCTGAAAAAAAAAATCTTTCTGTACTACTTCTGTTAGGTAATTTCCTGGAAGCAGGCAGCTCTGTATAATCACAGGGTTTGAACTGCACTGGTGCATAGAAACATGGAATCTTAGAATGTTAAGGGCTTGGAATGGACCTTAAAGGCCATCTAGTCCCAGTGCCCTGGCCATAGCCAGTAAACCTTTCTGTCCCACTCCATCATGTGTGTTGGAAACAGTGTGACATCACATGTTAGCCATGGGAGAAATAATTTTTAAATGTATGTCAGGATTTCCTTTCTAAATGCTGGGCATAAAAATGAGTGCAACAAGACATGTGTGTCCTGCACTAGCTCTCTTCCATGCTCACTGAATCTGCTTACAAAGAGTGGTAGCTTTTTCCAGAGATGCTAAGCTCTTATGTACTGCATCACAAAATTTTCAGGGTATCAGCTGAGTAAAGCCTTTTGTTAGCCTCTATTTAGTATCAACAAAGAGAGATAAAAGAAAAGGATGTCCTGGAGATTTTCCTAAGGCAGACTTCATCCCTTTTTATTCCACCACAAAATGAAGAGACATCCCTGAAGGTACCACACATTTGTAGTACAGGAAACACAGAGATGCTTTGTAGTAAAGCAGCAAGATGCAAAAAATGATATGCAACCCCATCATTACGTAATGGCATACCTGTCATGTTTGTAAAATGGCTGTTGCTGACATGAGTTACGTGGTTAGTACCTGGGTGAAGCTGACCACCTTCAGTGTCAAATATCTTCAGGGATTAAGGGCAAACCAAGTGACTCTCAGCTCCTCCTTTTTTTTTATGCTTTAATCCACTTCTAAATGTCATGGAAATATGGGTTGCTGTGTAGCAAAAATCTGTATTTTTAATTCAAGTTTTAATTCCATAAATTATCATCTTCAGTTCATCCTTATACCAGACTTCCATTAATAAGTAGTAGGAAATAAGTAGTAGGTAATCTAAGAAACTTCATTGCTTGATACAGATGATTGTGGCCAGTTAGTTGCTGGTTAAAAATTTCCCCCTTATAATTAAAGTTTCAGAGAGCCTCATGACACAGTTATGGGACACTGCTTTTCTTTGAGATTAGTTGTCTTTCATTAAAGACTAGTTTTACAGCTTCTGGTATCGGGTATTTCATTTGAAGAGACCTCATTTTTTTCCAAGCAGATAAGAGCCATTCTTCTCTCTCTGGTGAGATCAAATTGAAGGGGGGCATACCGTCTTGTGAAGATGGTATGAAAAATCCCATTTCTGCATGACAGGCATAATAGGAAATGCCATTCCCACATTCCACAGACACACAAGGGAAAGCATGCTTTGGCCTCAGACAATCAGACCTTTAACTGTAAAGCTAATGCCGATTTATTGCAAACTACAGTGTGTTTTTTCCCCTTGGCACTCACTCAGAATAGCCAGGTCTCTCCCCTTTCCCTTGTGCCATTCCCCGTGAATGGCATACGCCATGGACTGAGGTAGCTGCGCTCATGCCTGGAGTCGCAAAACTTCCCCTTACAGCAGCACAGCAAGCCACCATTTATTTTTAATTGCTCCCCACCGTGTAGGCCAATTAAGGATGAAGCCAGCAGGGCAAGGATCACTGGCAAAGCCTTTGAAGGGAGCAGACCCAGCATTTGCTTTGCCGGAAGGCTGCCATTCACACATTTGTGCAAGAATGCAAACAATTGGACTCACTCAGTGGGATCAAGTGCTATCTAGTTCAGTCTGAACCACTTTCTAGTGCAGATGGCAGTGAGAGTGGCAGCACCACTGAATATTATCCTCGGGGTTAGAAACTTTCCAAATGAGATTTCCATTTGTGACCCTCCCCATTTCAGCAGGAAACACCTGCTAAAGCAGCTTTAGGAAATGCCTCTCATTAGCAGCTTCTGTTTGAGCTCAGGTTTTCCTAGCCATCCGAGTTCAGCAGGCTTAAGGACTTGATCTTTTGATAATATAAAAGGGAAAATATTAGCGGATAGTGGGTACAGCCAACATGTTGGACTCATGTTTTCTACCACTTTAGTTATTGCTTTAAAATCTTTGTTTGACATACTTATTTTTCCTAGGTTTTGACCCTCTTAGAAGAGAGGATTGCTGGGCATCCTAAACCACTTGACCATTCCAAGGAAATCCTGGATGAAGGGTTTGCTGGTTAGATTGGAATTAGCAACCCAGTATTTTTAATGGTCTGGGGAAGGAATGAGTCTGCAAATTTGGTCATAAGTGTTGTGAGCAGTCTGTGCTTTCCTGCTTCTGCAGAAGAGACTCAGGATTTATATCGAGTTTCACACAGAGGTGGGAAATACCAACCAGCATGCACAAACCCAAAAATTACTTCAGAAAAGTAGGAAACTCAGTTTTATCCTTGGAAAAGTTTTCAGGAGGGCTTGCTGTTCCTTGCAGTGGGCTTTTACAAGCTGTCAGTTGTGGCTCACACATCAGCAAGGTTGTGTCTGCTCACTGTTAGGGACACACAAATGCTGGGCTTGGGAGGGGTTTGGCATCCCTTCATGTCTGAATGCACAACATGCAGGTAAATGTTAGTCAGAATAACCCCCAATCCTGTCTTTGTTCTTCTTCTGTTCATTGCATGAGGAACCTGCTGGTGTCTCCATGAGCTGGTTTCCCAGGGAAGTTTTCCAGTTACCCACTGGTCAGGATGGTGAAAGCAGTGGGTGCAGCCAGTGCTTCTGGCTAATAACAGTGACCTGCCCTGCTGGTTGTCAGCACATCTCAGTGATGCTAACTCCACAATTTTCAACCTCTTAAAAAAATATTTCATTTATAAATGCCTCTGTGTTTTCTAGTGGAGGAGATGACCCTATATGAGAAATCTTAGATTATTAGCAACCAGCCTTTTAAGAATCATTTAAAATTCTGGCCAAAGCTTATATATATGCATAGGGGTCTTTTCTAGATGAAGATAGCTTTCAAAGTGCTCATTAAACCTCTTACCTGGGTGATTGTTTAGTCATCTGTCTGGGGAAGCTCTGCATGACTGAAAGGGCTGATGTCGAGTTTTAAATGCTATTCTTTATACAACAGCAATGGGAAATGATGCAGCTGAACTGAGACTGCACTTCCATCATGAGTAGGCAGGTTTCATTTCACATATAAGCCATGCAGCCTGGTTTTGCATGTCGTAGAAAACAGCCACTCCCTGGTTTGCCTGTATATTGGATTTCCCCACAGAAACTCCCGCAAACATCTATGAGGCAAAAGGCCAGTGTGGCTTGGGTTATTCCCAGCTGCTTCCCACCTCCCCAGGCTCCTGTAGCACATCTCCCTCCTCCCTTCCCTGAGCTGCTCCTACTGCCAGCGCAGCCACTGCAGCCCAGCCAGCAGAAAAGAGAAGGAATTTCCTGACAGATGCTGAGCCCCAGGAGCACCGGCTCCCCAGGCTGCCGGGCTCTCACTGACATGGCATTGATGCTGAAGATGAAAGGACTGGCATGTCTCTAGGGCTGGGAAAGAAATGGAGCTTTTGCCATTACTTCTGTTCTGATGCTAGTTTCTCTCTCCCTGTGTGACTGCTTTTTAGGATTTCCCTGCATGTAGACTTCTGGGGATACTGCAGCTTTCAGTGCCACATGAAGTCGTTGTGAGGATCACTTACTGATGGCTGTTAAAGCAAGCCAGCTATTAACATTGCTGTTTTCCTTTTTGTTGTTACATTAAATATCCTTCAGTAGTAATGTAAGATTTAAATTAAATTTTGTCTTTCATGACACCAAGGGAGCACTGTTGTTTTACAAATTGTTCACATATCTGATGGGTGTAACTTCATCCTAAATTTAAAAAAGCTAATAATGTTATACTAAATATATATAAAATGAATTGCTGCATTTATGGTTATTTTTTTCTTTAGATACCCATATTACTATGTTATAAGAATGGAAATTCTCAAGCATTCTTTTCTGAAAAGAAATTCAGCTTCTTAAAACTATGTAAAAAATAACTGAAAGAAGATGTATTTGTGCTTTGCTGATAATGGAGTAATATGGTGCCTCTGTACCCTTTAGTCTGGCGTTTGGTGATTGTACAGCACGGTGATCAAACAGTCTTCAGATTTCAGAGCCTGGATTCAGCAGTACATGTAAAATTGTTTTCAGCATGGTAGAGAATTGTAGTGAGGGAAGAGACAAAACTGTTCAGTGTTAGACAAGGGTTTATCACACCTATTGCCAGTAGTGTATGTTTTGTAAGGTAGGATGTGACTGAATGTCTATTTATATGGCTGTTACAGAAATGTGTGTGTGTGTGTGTTTGGAACGTGATTTTTCAAAAGCAAGCTGGATGTGCACTCCTGTATGTAGTTAATAATTTCACTATGATGCTTATATCATGAAAACTCAATAATTGTGTTACAACCCCCCCCAATATTAGGGTGGTTTGTCTTGTTTTCTCCACAATTGCTAAGTTCAGTGTTACATCAATACATCAAAACCAAGTTTGTATACTAAAATAAGAACCTGTCATTTCAGAGGAAAAAAATTCCCGTTAGATAAAAGTAAACTGCTAACTTATATTCATGAGCACCTATCAGCTTTTTATAAAATAGCATCCAGTTCACACCAAATGCCATATCCTGCCTTGTGTTGACAATGCTATCTCAGCCTGGGGATTTGACTTGTTATATTTGCTTCCCATATTTTTGTAGTTGGAAAGTCTTTGAAAGAAAACTTTTGTTCTGATTCCTTACTGAGATGAGAATCACATTTCCGCCGACAGGGAGTGGCTGGGTCTGCAGGTGCTGCTGTAGTTTTGGGTATTTTTTTGTGCCTGTGGTCTGGAAAGTGCTCTCTTACATCTCCAGAGCCTTAATATGTGTTAGGGCAGCTGAGATGAGAAGACAGAGTCAGCCTACCATGACTGTCCATGCTGCTAAAACGGAGTGAAGGAAACAGAGCAGGTGTTGGAGGCTTTAGGTATCACACCCATCGCGACTGAGTCCCGGCGTGCTGGGGAGGGAAGATGGCCATGGCAGCACAGACACAGTGAGATGGTCGGGGAGAGATGATGGCCAAGCTGCAGGAAAGCAAGTACAGATGGAAGAACAATCACACCTGGGAAACTAGAGATGGGAAGAAAAGCTGGCTTTGGCTGGAATTGTGAGCAAGACTTCCAGGACCTGGGTTTGCTATTTACTTTGGCTTGGGCTCCCTGTGTCAAGGGAGTGGGTAAAATAAGTGTAGTATTTCTGTCTTTTAGTCACCCTTGTGCACCCAAGGAGTTTCTCAAGGCTTAAGATGATCATAATGTAGAAAAACTTCTGATCAGCAGGCTCCAAACACCTTAGTGTGTTCTTTGTTTGAAGGAATTTCCTTGCTGGAGTTCTGTACAGTTCAAGCCCCTACCGCTTTTCCCAGGAGCTGTCTGTTGCTTTCAAAAGATAGGTTTGTCCTATCTGGGTACAAATATTTAGCTTTCAGTTTTCATCTGATTCCAGTAGATGGGCAACACCCACTATTCAAGAAATGTATGTTTTCTCTTGCTAGAGGGATCTCTTTTCTTCCTCCTGTTGACACCAATCACAGGATCAAACATGTTCCTGAACCCTTGCTCAGGTCACAGAGCTGCAAAACCAGCACTGCAAAGGAGCTAGCATGAACCTAAGCGTGTGCTGGCTCAGAAAAACCCAGAGACACTCTCCAACCTCCCTTTTACATGCACAGTGAGGGGAGAGAGCACAAAACTGGAATTACTGCATGTCAGCAAGTATCTGGAATAGAACAAATGAGGATGTGTGTTTCAAAGAGGAACTGGACATCTAAATCTCCATTTTGTTTAAGATTTATTGATCTTTCATGGTCACACTGAGAAGCAGTTGTACGGTGAATGGTCAGTGGTATGCCAAAAGAACAGTCCAATAAGACTTTTTTTTAAAATCTGTGTATATCACATTTACACATTTCTCACATTTTCCCCACTTTTATCACATAAACACTAAAATTAAAAATGTCTTCTCGGAAAACATTACGCCCAAAACGTTAGCAAAAATTACTTTTGCTAACAGTGGTGCATTTAATTCTCCTAGTGCAGCCCAGCATCTCTCTTACTAGCCCAAATTTGCATTTGATGTAACTGCATGCCATGGATTTTGTCACCAATTATCATTCTTTTCAAGGGAGGATGTTTGTGATTTGGGCTGAAATATGCTAATTACTGAAAACCACCGACACGTGAAGAACTCAGTATTTCAGCCTACTTCCGATACCAGCGAGAGCGGTGAATGTGAAATACCACCTGTCAAGCACTTGCAGCAGACACAGCACACATTCTGCAGCGCCCTGTGGAGTAAGAGATGTGGGAAATAAAACTGCTGGAGGGGGCGATGCTGTTGCTCGCCTCTACGATCTGTGCACGGAGCAGCCCGGCAGTGTGGCATGTCAGGAATTCCTCCGCTGAGTGGGAAAGGCAGCATCGCAGCAAGCTGCTGAGCTCGGCAATGCTTCCCATTCCAAAGGGGGAAAAGTTTGCATGGGGATTTTTTTGTTCCTTTAAAAATCCATACTTGCAAACCAGCGACTTACACACAAGAATAACACCGAGGATTATTTTGAAAGTGCTTTAAAAAGATTGCAAGAGAAGGGGACTGCTGATTGTTCAGAGCCACGCAAAGCTGTTGCTGCCTATTCATTTCATTCATCCTAAATACCCAGTCGCAGTTTAATTCCTAGATGTACTGTATGCCCTTTCGTGTATAATCAGCCTGATTTGTCTTCAGCTGCAAGCAAGTGAACCAAGATTCATTTAGCTAAGCAAGCTAAGCAAAAACATTCTTTGCTCACAGATGGGTAAGCCAGCCGATATCTTAAGATAAATGAAGGGAATTTTGTTTTCTTTTCTTAGCTACTGTAAGGACTCCTGCGGACAGAAGAATGACAAAACAAATTTTGTCCCTCCCTGCTTTTAATTAGTTAAACAGGGAAAGACTAATAGATCTCATCCTGGAATCTGGAATCCTAATTTGCAATATTGGATGTTGTTTTGACTTCAACTGGCACTTTTAACAAATAGACTTTTCACTAGAGGTTTTCAGAAAGACCGCATGTAATATTAGATGAGAGGTACTTAATTAATGTAGGAAAGCGCCAACAAACTATCAGCCAGCACTGACTTGTCTTGGATTTGAAATAAAAGGTATTTGCTCTGTGCTGCCTGCCTAGCAATTACCATTAAATGTGTGTGGATTTAGGCCAATTCTTAATGAAAAAGGGGCCAGCTCACAATAAATGTCACCCATGTTGTCTTGGGTTACCCTGATAGCATGGTGAATGGATCAAACAAAATGCAAACATTAATCTGGCTGACCCCAGGGCAACCAGTGGGAGGCAGAAATCAGCTAGGACCCCTCCTTATTCCTGTGCCCTGTCTGAGGTCACAAGGCAAGAGCCAAATCTGCCCATCACACCTCCCACATGAAGAGCAAAAGGATTTGCAGAATAGCTTCAATAGGACATCCTGTTGTCAAAAGAGAGCGTATACAGAGGAAAGTGCTGGGAATTGAAACACTTTTAATCCCAGCAATCAATTTGCATATTAGCAGGACTTCCTACCAAGAGAACTGTACAACCATTTTTCAGCCATATCCTTCCTCCTGACTGCATGCAGGTGCAAAGCAGGTGGGGAGGGGAGAAAAATGCACCCTTCCAGGCACTGGCATTTTTCTGGTAGAGGAGCAAAGTCCAGGGCAATTTGGAAGTGTCTCAGCCCTTCATCTCAGTGTCGCATCCACTCAGGGTCAGAGAATAAGCATGAACAGCTCTTTCTGCTCCTCTCTGTCTTCCTGGGAGAAATTATAGAAGGTGCAGGAGCAAGGGAGGACATATCCTGTTCTGCCCCTTGGAACCAAGGAGCCTCTCTAACCAGGGATGCAGGGGAAAGACGAATGGTTTGCTCTAGAGTCAATGGAGAAGGAGGCTTTGCAGTGAAGAGTTTAGTTTAGGAAAAAGGAGACTGTATCTCCCCAAGACTATAGAGGGAACCCAAAGATAGTGAAAGCTGCAGAAATCCTGAGAGCCCTTGTTGAAAGGATTTTTTGCTTGTTACAGAGCAGGGGCTTGCCTTGGGACTGGTAAGAAACTAGGGAGCTGGATACCCTATTCTGTCTTCCACTCCCTGTTGTCATGAACAGCCACCATGAAAGTCCACTCCCTGATTCCTCACCTGTGTTCACCCAATGGGCAGCAGGGAGCAGGTTGGCAGCTCCCTTGAGCTTCAACATACAGCAGAAGTAAAAAATCTGATAACTCCCCAGCCTAAAGTCTCATGTCATTGTCATTACCTTCCTTCTCTTCTTTTTTTGAGCAGTTTGCAAATGGCAGCTTAAGGTAAAGATTTTCTTTGCCACTGTCCTCTCCCTGTCTTCAGCTAGTCCTGGTCAATCTCTACAACAGGCACTACAAGAGACACTTTTTGTGTGTGAATACTTTTCTAATTCCAGCACTGTGCAAAAGGGAGTTCAGCCCTGCCTGGGGTCAGGTCTTTGCATGCCCTGCTGCAGGATAGAGCCTCTTCTCCATTTTCGAGCTCCTTCAGGTCTTTCAGCTCCTCCTGGAGCAACTGGAAGCCAAAGCATGGCCTGTGTATTTGTTCCCCCTGGCAAACATGGGCTCATCCTGACACAGGTCAAGGTAATGCCTGGAAAATAAATCCTGTTTAGAGAACTTGTTATTTCTTCAGATTAGTCAGGCACAGCAGTCAAAATGGGTATTTTCTTCATAGTTTTCAGATCAGAAGTATGGGATTCGCTGCAGTTATCTGGGAAGGTACAGTTATATTTTGCACAGGCTGCTCTCTGGTGTAATCATGCCTTCAGTCTCACAGCCTCAGCTTTTCTGTGGTAGTGGAGCTCAGCCAGCCTTTCTCTTCTGAGCCAAGCTCAGATGCACTGAAGGAGCAACCTTTGGTATCCACCTGCAGCCCTGGTTGCCTCCCATTAATTCCCTTTGGGCCCCCTGCCATTTGGATGAGTTCTCTTAGGTTATTACCTTTTTTTTTAAATCTCAAAAAGCAATCAAATTTGTAATAAATTGAATTACTTTTTCAGTTACCTGGTTGTATGTCTAATGGAAGAAAGTGGTTAATTTTTGAGCACAGTGGGTTATTCACAGCACTAAAATTAGTTTTTCTCTTGTTAGACCAGAGATACGTGCCACTAACACAGCTGAGGCACAAACCAGTATTTAGATGAGAGGTGAGAAATGAAAAATGCATTGATTGACCAAAACCTGTTCCACTGAACGCTGTGCAGTGATCTAACTAGTGGTGAAACAAATAATGTATCACAGCATTGGAATTATATTCACGTATTGGGAAATTCTCTTTTTTTTTTGTTCACAAAAGGACTTGATCACATGCCATTATTCAGAGACTAGCTGAAATCTCTGCAGGCCTTTGCTCTGTAATCTAAAAAGCCCTTTGCTTTTACTATGGTAGGCTTTGGCAGCTACAAGAAAATGCAAAATGATGGCTGTGCTTGTATCGATTATCATCCTAATTCTGCTCTCAGTGAAGTCCATCACAAACCTGCCACAGCCTCCCATGGGAGTGAGTGCAGGCTGTGTATAATTGCAGTTACTTTAATACAAATTTACTTACTTGACACTTGAAATTCTGCATTCTAGCTGCAGTAATGCTGTGAGCAGCATTAAATGAACCGTCTCCCAGGAACAGGCTGAGACCGCTCATATTCACCTATGGCCCTGTTTTCCTCACTTGTAGTCCTATTTTCTGCTGGAGGAGTGACAGCCCCTTGCCTGGAGCAGGTCCTGTAGCAGTGCAGGGCTTTCTTCTGCTCCTCCTGGTCACTTGTGAGATCCCTGTGACACACTATGTCTTTGTGATGGATGCGCTGCCCACTGGCAATTGCTCATTTTGATGCTCTGCGTGATGTCTCTGCTTCTGTCTGGTCCTTATCTCCTTATTTATTTTATGACCTCTCTACCCATTCTGATCTTCAGTCACTCCAAATTCTCTTTGTTGCCTACTTCTCCTGTTTGGTTTGCTCAGTTAGTAGCCTACATCTGGTTTTTGGGTCACAGGGAATGAACAGGCTCTGGTTGAATGCCTCCTTCTTCAGGTGGCGTGTATATATAGTTTTAGAGCTGTTCAGTGCCCTTTAGGAGTTCTTTGCATTGTCCAAGCGCAGTACATATAGACATTTAGCTTTGCCAAGAGGGCACCTTCAATTATATCTTTAATTTAGTCTGCATGAGAGGGGGTCACAAGGCTGTGGCTTTTTGCAGAGTCTATTTTAGGTTTGTGGGTTGGGCAAAATAACAAAAATTGAACAGTTTCTACCAGCTCTTTACGAGGTACAGTGTAAACCTGAACAGCCCTGATGCTGTGTTGCACTGGGGTGGATTCACCTGCTCACAGGTGCTCTCTTAAGTGTGTCACTGGAGCAAAGCCTCTTGACAGTAACCCATGAATTACCTGCTTCTGCTGTGTGCCAATGCAAGATCAGGACCTGGTTTTACCCTCATATTAGATCTTAGGCACCTCCATGTACCCACTTTTTGCATACAAGAATCAGCAACTTAAAAACTGGCTGTTGTTATTGCCTGCAGTTCACCAGCTGCCTGTCAGTGCAATATCCAGCTTCTCCAGAGCTGCTGAGGGAGGAGACAGAGCAGCGTATCACAGCCGACTTGGTTTGCCTTTCAGAGAAATGTCTCTGCCCTAAAAGATCTGAAATACCTCAAAGCGTCATTTGCAAATGTTAATATGGAGAGTGCTGGGTACCCAGGGGCTACAGGCATCCAGTTAAGCCTTTAGAAAATGTCTGTCCCAAAGCAGGAGAAGTCTTACATTTGTTTTCCCTATTGTATTTATGACCCGTTGCAAAGAAATAAATACTTTAAAGATCTCCAACTTGTCCTGGTTTCAGCAGAGATAGAGTTCATTTTCTTCTTAGTAGCTGGTACAGTGCTGTGTTTTGAACTCAGTATGAGAATAAAGTTGATAACACGCTGATATTTTGGTTGTTGCTGAGCAGTGCTTACACTAAGTCAAGGACTTTTCAGTTTTCCATTCTCTGCCGGTGAGGAGGTGCACAAGAAGCTGGGAAGGAGCATAGCCTGGACTGCTACTCAGAAGTGGCCAAAGGAATATTCCATACCACAAAACATCATGCCAGGAAATAAACTGTCCAGGAGGTACCAATCTCTGCTCAATAAGGGGCTGGACATAGGTCAGTGGGTGGTGAACAGCTGTAGTGTATCAAACATTACTTGTTTTACCTGGGATTTATTTTTCTTGGGGTTGTTTTTCTGCTTTCATTAAATAGTAACAATAATAATAACAAACAATGACATAATCACCATTATTATTTTTTTAAAACTTTATTTCAATTCTTATCAATTTCAGTTATTGCTATCTGAACCTATGAGTTTTTACCTTTTTCTATTTCTCCTCCCTATCCCACTGGCACTGGGGACATGAGTGAGGGGCTGGGTGGTGCTTGGTTGCCATCTGAGGTTAAACTATGGCACAACTAAGTATCAGCAAGTTCTGTCTATCCCTGCAAAATCTTAGGGACCCCATGACTATTTTGGGGGAGGGCATTGCAAGCACAGCTGGTAAGAGTGTTCAAAACTGTGACCTTGTGACAGGTCTCTGGTTCCCTGGGTGAAGTCCGTACTCCACAGATGAGAACGGTTCATGCACCTGATCTTTTCATGGCACACATATGAGTGGACCCAACCCCATATATCCAAGCTCCAGTGGTCCTCTCCACAGAGATCCTCTGTACTCTCACAGCAATGGGATGTGGCTGTACTCAGTATAATTTTTTTTTTTTATTTGCTGAAGAACTGAATTGGAGCTGAGGTGATCACATTGCCTCCTGGGAGCTTCCTGAGTGACTGGAGCAAAGAGAAGGGCTCAGGAGGAGTTTAGAAGTGATGCCTTCACAGAGAGTTTGCTTCAGCACATCTCCTCCAGCCTGGGAGCAAAGACCACTGGTTAGGCTGGAGACAGCTATGTAGTGGGGGTTGTGATAAAATCCAGTTTAAACAGGGAGAATACAGTGCATAATTTGCACCAAACCATTTTTATATCACCATGTCAGAATGGGTGAGGTTTGAAGGAACCACTGGAGGGCACCAAGTCCAGCTTCCCTGTTCAAGTACATCAGGCTCATCAAGCTCAACTTGTCAACCGTAGCTGAGCTCTGGAGATGCAGGAGTGTCACGATAGAGCGTGACACAAATCACAGAGACACAGCAGACTCCAGCCTGGGACAAGGTGAAGGAGAATAATCTTTATTTTGATTTTCATATTATATAGGGTTTTGGAAACGGCTGTGGATTGGAGAATGAGGTCACCCCCTCTCCAACCACATGGGTCAATGAAAAGGTTTATCAAACCTTTCTCCTCCCAGGAGAAAGGAATGAAAAACAAAAAGACGGTTAGGAAAACATCTGCGTGTTTACATGAAACAACGTGAGAAATTTTATCACAAAAATGAAAACATCAGAAGGCTGACAATCAGGGCGACACCGGAGGGTAATGACAACGTGGGCTCTGTCCCTGCAGACAACCAGGAAAAGAAGAGGGATGTGCACATGTATGTATGAAAGTTGGTGCCTCCATAATCAGACTGGGGAGATTTTCATGTGTGGCTGAGAAGCTGAATCCATCCATGAATCCATCCATCCATCTGTTGCAAATGAGTGATTTTACAAAGCCCTTGGTGAAATATAAGCCATGATGGGGGTTTTTTTCCCCCACTCATCATGAAATAAGATTAAGGGAGTAGCAAAGGACATCATATGAAATAGGGATTCCCTAAGGGATTCCCCATCAGGGAAGGGCCTGTCCACTGCTGCCTGCATTAAGGAAGGAGGTGAGAGCCCAGGGTCCCATTGCCTTGTATGAGCCTTGGTCTCTGGTTCCTATTCAGCTGAGATGTCTACAATTTCACTGAACACTGTAGAAACTACAGGTGCTTCTCTGGTGGTTCAAAAGGCAGCATGTTTTATTCCACTTTAAAGTGGACTACAGAACTCATTTTACCTGGCAGTTGCACACAGACAAGAAATTTAATTTGAGAGAAAAACTTCCCATTTCAAGTTTTCCACTCTTCCCAAAGCAGCATGCTTAAGGACCAGTGTCCCAGACCTCTCTTTCCTAAAGCTCAGGCACTGACTCACCTGCAGAGGCTGAGGCTGAAGGCACGGCTGATGATCTGTTAAGGCTGAAGAAACTTTTTATGGTTGAGACTTTTGGGTTTTGTTCAGCTGACAAACAGGAATTATTGGAAACTCATTTGCATTGCAAGTGTGCATTAAAATGCATGAGGCATGTAGGGCTGGGGCTGGTAGAAGAAAAATGTGTGCAATTTGTGGAAACTGTGGATTGTTATGACTCCTGAATTGGCATATTTATATGCTTCATTGTTCTTAGATTTGGGATTTTTGGTTTGTCAAATCTAGTGTGTGTGTGACATACATACCACGACAGACTTTTTGTTGTTTTTTCTTTCATGGAAAACCTTTCAGCACAACCAAGGCCATAGCATAGCCATCACTACTGGGCAGAGTGCTATATGACCCAGGAGAGATTCTATCCAGCTCAAATCATTCTTTTTCAGGAATACAGTTACCAAGCTATGATACTTCTTGAAAATTCATCATACTACAAATCACAGTTGGGGAATGAATACAAATCCTGTGTGATGTCTCCAACTGAGACAGTATTTTTAATCTTCCTTTCTCGGTTGTCTAAAGGCAGTAAAATTGAAGACAAGATTAAGACCTGTTAAGCACAGGATCAAAAAATGTTTTTTGAGGCATAACATTAAGAGGTGTTTTTTGATTTGGGGATCCCAAAAGCAGTGGTGCTTTGGAAAGGTAATATATGCAGACATGTACTGATAAATCACAAGCTCATTTATCTTAGTCCTCTTTTGCAGAACACTTGGAGGAGCTTTATAGATCCTGAAAAACTTCAGATTCTTGCAGGTAGAAAAAATCACTGATGCAAAGAGGACAGATTTTAAATTCTTAACCACTTTTCATATGCTGCTCTATGGAAATAAGAAGTCATATAATGCCATAGCATGTAAAACATTATGTCACTAATTACATAAATTGTATTTCTTCTGGTCTCTAAAATACACAAGTAAAATTTATGAGCCTGTATCACAAGTTGGATATTGCCACATAAACATGGTAGATACTGCTTTTTCATTAGATGCATTCAGCATTCTTCTCAGAGAACAGATTTATTGGATAAGGTTTTTTTCATCCCCAGAATGATGCAGGGCAGCCTGACCATTAGCTCCAGGAGCTGTGCAGACCTCCACTGTACCTGCTGCAAGCTCCTGGTCCCTGTCATGCCTCAAACCACAGGCTGTGAGGTGGGTTACAGCACACATCTCTAGTGCCCGACAGAGAATGAGCTTATTGGCAGCATGAGCAAAGTGTCAGCAGAAAAGGAAAAGAAATTTAATATCTTGTAGTTTTTATCATTCAGGCAGCAGGACAAGCTGCCAAAGAAAAGAATGATTGACTGCTCCTGGTGCTGTCTAATGCTGGACTTGCAATATGGCAGGTGTGCGGGAAGTGTGAATGGATGAGGAGAAGAAGGAGCCAGGGAAGTTCCTTTTGTTCAGAGCTGCTGTGAGGGAGGGGCCACAAAACTGGCATTCTCTTGTGTGACAGAGGTGGTGACAGAAACACCCCAGTTCTAGTGAGGGATAATAAAAAGGGAAGTTGTATAGCTTCAGGCAAGAACAAGTTATCCCTTAAAAACACAGGGAAAAACACAGTATATTTTAATATTTGTGTGGCACTTTTAAGCTAGAAATTGTTATGAACGCTAAATATTATGTTCTCTAATGTGTATAACGGTGACTAATACTATTACATTCTGTCATACAAGAGCCCTTGGGATGCAAATTCAAAGAGACACAATAAATAACCGTAAAATAAAAAAAAAAAAGGAAAGAAGGAGAACAGAACTCCATTTGTCATTTCAGTGGGAATGTGCTGATTGACACCAGACTCATGGAGACATTTCTCCTCCCTGCTTGGGGCTGCAGAGCCCACACCCTGTTGAGGGAGAAGGGGATAGCAAGAAAATGGGTCTGGCTGACCACTGCCTGCCAGAGCAGCTGTGGATGGGCACTGCCTGGCTGCAGGTACCCCTGCAGTGTGTGTAGAACCTGTGTTTATGGACCAGACCCTTCCCCTCATCGATGTCAAACCAGTGAACATAAGCAGCAATGCTGCCCAAGCCTCACACTTCCCAGCTGTTAAAGTAAAGCTCTTGGTGGGTTTTTGAGAGCCCTGCAGCAGCTTTTCCAACAATAGCTCTGTTTGAAAACTGCTGCTTGTGGAAAGCAGCATCTCACTGCCACCCACTCCCCTGACTCCTGCTGGACACTGCCAGGAAGGATACAGTCTTCCTCCCTCCTACTCTGTGTCTGCATTCATTCTTTTTTGCAGAGTTTTTACATCATTTTTATGTACTCTTGTCAAATGAAATTGCTACAGGCTGGGAGAAGAGTGGCTGGAAAGTAGCCCAGTGGAAAAATACCTGGGTGTGCTGGTTGAGAGCCAGCTGAACATGAGCCAGTGTGTGCTCAGGTGGCCAAGAAGGCCAATGGCATCCTGGCTTATATTAGAAATAGTGTGGCCAGCAGGACCAGGGCAGTGATTGTCCTTCTGTACTTGGCACTGGTGAGGCCACACCTCAGATCCTGTGTCCAGTTCTGAGCCCCTCATGACAAGAAAGGCATTGAGGTGCTGGAGTGAGTCCCAAGAAGGGCAATGGAGCTGGGGAAGGGTCTGGAGCGCAAGATCCTATGAGGAGCAGCTGAGGGAGCTGGGATTGTTTAGCCTGGACAAGAGGAGGCTCAGGTGAGACATTATTGCTCCCTAGAACTACCTGAAAGGAGGCTGTAGCAAGGTGGAAGTTGGCCTCTTACTCCCAGGTAACAAGCAACAGGGAAACGAAAAATGTCCTCAGTCTGTGCCAGGGGAGGTTTAGGTTGGACATCAGAAAAAAATTCTTCACTGAAAAAGTGCTTAAACATTGGAATGGGCTGCCCAGGGAAGTGATGGAGTCACCATCCCTGGAAGTGTTTGAGAAACAGCTGGGTGTGGCACGAAGTGTATGGTTTAGTGGGTATGGTGGTGTTCCACTAAAGGTTGGACTCAGTCTTGGAGTTCTTTTCCAACCTTAATGACTCTATGATTCTATGACTGGTTTGTAATCAGTTTTGGGGGGAAGCTGGATTGTGCCTGACCAGATCACTTGCTGTGTTGAGATGACCACCTTGGTCTCCAGGCAGGGGGGAATGGTGGTGAATGCCATTTGTCCTTGCTGTAGCGTGTTTTTTGCCACAATAGCCCACACTGGCCTTGTAGCCAAACTGCTGAGATGTGGTTAGGGGGTCATGTTTTCTGGGGCTACTACAGTTTAATGTTCCTACCAGTGAGCTGGGTAAGGGGACAGAGCACACCCATGACAAGTTCCTGATGGCACTCTGGCAGGTGTCAGTTCTTACAGTCCGGGATGGTCCTGACTCAATGCCCCATGCCATGGGTGACAGCCTGGTCAAAGTCCCAAACAGGTTATAGCTGTGGATGTCCTGCAGGTCCTGCTGGTTGCTGCTGCTGGCTCTGCAGAGGGGCAGGGTGCTGGAGGCAACGCGCAGTGGGAAAACCCAACCCAGAAGGAGAGTAAAAAAGTAATGGGATTGTTTCTCTAAACCCAGATAATAAGCAGAGCTTGATGAAATGTGCTGGGTGAGTGAGTTTTGCACGCGGCTGTTTCTACGGGAGTAATTTTTTTCGTTTTGCTTTTAATTAGCCATGCTTAAATTAGCAGCATCTACTGTTGATATTCCTCCTTGAACAGCCAGAACACTTTCAATCAGGAGACTTATTAATATGCAAAAAAGTGATTTGTTTTGATTTGAGTCTGAAAGGGTTTTTCCCCCCCCACCCAAGTTTCCATTTCAGTATCTTCTGTTCTAAATGAAGGTGAAATTGCTGTGGCCATGTAGGAGAACTTGGGTTATCTGGGGAAAGAGGAAAGTCTTGATGCAGAGTTTCAGAAACTCACATGGGGGTTGGTATTTGTTCTGCTGTATTTTACTATGCTGAAACAACACCCTGCTGTGGGATAGCAGGAGACTCACCCAGGCTGCTGTGCTCCTTCACAGGGTAATTAAAATGAACACCACACAAATATTTTTTGCTTCCCAAAAGTACTCAGTACCTCCTCTTCCAACCTACAGTATTGGATGGGAAGGAGGTGTAAGTTTTTTCACTCCATAGTTCCTGAATTGCTTCACCAGTATGTTTGCATCACTGTATTTACATGGCAGATGGCTGATGCTGACCTGCACATAAAAAGACAACCCAGCAAGCCTCACACATGGTGGATGGCTTCACTGGTCTTGATAAGAATGTCAGGTCCAAGCACCATTTCCTTGCTGTGAGTTTTTTGGGCTTATGTGGCAGCAAACTTAATTTGTTTGTTTCTCTAATCTGGAAGTCTTTGGAGAGGTGTAGGCATCAAGAGTTAAACTGGACCAAAACGCTGAAGCAGGTGGCTGAGAGGCAGTTTTGGGCTGTAAAGCATCATAGGTCTCCTCCCCAGCTTGCAGTGGTAGGACTTGGTCAGCCTCTCTGTAGGCTCTGTCATGTCTATAGCCCACTATTTAAAGACCACGGGTCTTCAAATCAATTTCTGTGAGACACCCAGATGGGGACGGTCTGGGCTTTTTATCATTACTTGTGCGAGTGTTTAAAAAACCCTGCTGTGGGTCATAACCCTGCTGTGTTTTGTGTGATGCATATACAGAGAAAGTTGGGGAAATGCTGAAAGGAAATCTGAAAGGGGACAAATTTCTTGGCCTTTTAAGCTCCCTTGGCACAGCAGGAGTGGCAGAAGGAGAGACCCGTGACTGCCCACCCTGCTCCCTTGTGGAGGCGACTCAGGGCACTCAGGCCCTTACTACTGCACTGCAGAGCAAGGTCAGTGTGGGCAAAAGTTTTGCTCTCCGCCTTAATGCTTATTTTTGTCAAAAAAATGTCATTTAGAAATGGTTTGGGTTTTTATTTTCCTCTAAGAAAGTCCCAGAGTCTGTCACTGTTAATCTGGGTTATATTCAATAACAGTGTCTGACTTTTTCTATCAAACTGTTTCCAAATATGGATTTTTTCCTTCTATAAACATATGGGGAAAAGTACTTTCTTTTTCTTGATCAAATGTAGTATGAGACTTGGTGGACACCAGTCATGTGCTTAAATTCAGAGACTTGATTCTTCAGACGCAGTCAGATTTGTCTTGGGTTTGAACCAGACAGATTGTGAAAACCAGTGATTTACGCAGTGCGAATCATCCGGTCTGGCACTATTTGCCTTAGGCTGGTTGTGTAACAACAAGTGTTGAGTAACAGAATGTTACCTGATGTTCATGCCACCTCCCCAGCCAGGTACACCTCCCAGCTGGAGATATGGGGACACGAACTCAAGAAGAGGAAAGAGGCTACCCCATAACAGAGTCAGAAGAGGACCTCAGTGCAGGGTAAAGTCCCCGTGCTCCCCTTCAGCTGGGGACCTGCCTGGGAGGCCACGAGCAAGCCGGAGAATCAGCCACTGAAATGGGGCTTTGAGTAACCTGGTGACAGAACTGATGGGACGGACCGATGGACTGACGGACAGGACAGAGGCTGTGGGTCCAGTGAGTAGAAAGTGTGCCAGGGTGCTACAGCCCTGGCTCCTCTCTGTGCCCAGGGACCATTTAATATTCAAAAAGCCTGTGAAGAAAGGGACTTGGACTGCCAAACCATTGCCTTCAAAAGAAGAGTCTGTGATTGAGAGGCATAACAGCAATGCCTCTAGGTGACGTTTGCTTTGGAGGATTGGAAGGACATGCTTTCGATGTGTTTTCAGTGCGCCTTTCTTCAATTGCAATTCCTCCTGACTCCAGGGAATTGGAGCCCTGTGTGTCCCTGGAAATTAAAACAAGAACTGGCTTCAGTGGTATTTCCTGAAATGTGTTTTCATCTCATTGAATCTGTCCTAAGATCGCCCCAAAGCGTCCAAGATTTCATTTTCATCTAGTAGTGATCAAAAACAACATCAGCAAGGAATAAATGGACAAAGCCATGCTGTGGGGATATTAATTCGCATGACAAGGCAGAGCAGTTTGCTTTATTAAAAAAGAAAGCTCATGTGAGGGTTTTCTTGGTCACTGAGTATTTCAGTCACTATAAGCATCTGTATTTTGCAGTCTGGTATTTTTTGGGGTCTTGTCTTGGAAAGAATAAATCTTCAGCTTCTTGTGAATGAAGCTGCAGCCCTGCTGAAGATACCTGAATTTGTGATGTGCCTGGGACACAGGCAGGCAAGGACAGGGACTGAGTGGGAAGCTCAACTTCTTCATGATGGAGGCATCAGTGTTAATGGTATTTGGCCACTGGGAATCTGCTTACTCATCCTGGCGGGGACAGGGGGGGCTTTTTGGTGAATGTCTCCCTTTTCCCCAGCATAAATTTAACTCCTTTGTTTATAAAGAAAAAAACCAACCCCAGCCATGTGGGTTGTCTTTCACATGGGTCAAAACAAGCCAACTCCCCCCAAAGCTGCCCAGGACTGAGCCACTGTGGCTGCCCTGGCCCTGGGGCACGCACCACCTCCCACGCAGGCAGCTGCCTGCATGCTCATTGCTGCGGGGAGAGAGGATTTCTGTGTTTCTTTTTCCTGACAGCAGACACATCTCCCCCATGACAGGATGAGTGATGCTGTTCCCTCTGCATGTGCTGTTGGGAGCAGTCACCAGCTCCACTTCCCTTACCTTGTCATTAAGCAGCGGAGACATTGCCATTTTGAATTCAAGGCTTGAAGGCAGTATGATTTTAATTCGAGTGGTAAAACTAGAAGGGCTCTTACAGCAACACAGCTTCCAGAATGTGATTCAATACTTTTGGGTTTAGACTAGCAGAAAGTGGGAAGAGATCAAAACTCATTCCTGGAGGAAAAGAGCTGCTGCTTCTCACCAGAGACTTATCACACATTGCAGCTGACATGGGAGATGCTGTCATTGTGTGACAGGTCTCTCTGGAGGTCTCCACAGTCGAACAAGAAGTTTATTTGGAACAATAAAATAGTAAACTAGTTGTGCTGAAATCCATCAAAGGGAGAGGTTATGGAGTGCAGGAGTACTTTCCCTGGTAACACCCTGCGGATGTGCAGCGGTTCCCCAGGCATTTGGGGATTTTTTATCTCCAGGAGTCTTCCACAACATATCTTCAGAGTTGGGGTGTGTGCTGACCCACATGGCTGTTACTATGGAAACCATTATTCTAACATAGTAAAAAATAGTCATGTAAACCCCCTTAAAAAGGCTTAAGCCTTTTGCCATTTATCAAGGAATAGGACTGCCAGGTGTATGGGGATAGCAGCACCTTTTCCAGAAGACTGTCCTGCTCCGTATCAGCTAAGGGTGGTGGGCACCTACAAAAAACAGCACAAAACTCTGCCTCCTCAGACCTCCACCAGATCCTGCATCTGCAGTGGTGAGATTCAGCCGGAGATTTGAAAATGAAACACCATTTGCAGAGTTCCCAGCTGTTTCAGTCCATGGCTGCTATTCACATGGACAGGCTGCTGGCTTTCCTGAAGAGCCCAGGGACACATGCTACCACAGCTACACATCCCCAGTGGCTGAGAGACCTGGGTAGAAAGAGTTCAAGGGCATGACACCCCTATGCAAAGGAAGGAATTAAGGTTTAGTTATCTTAATAACCACTTCACTAAAGGCATATGGCAGGCAACGTATTAGGATGTTGAGTTTTTGACATATGCCAGAATTCTCTAAAATTGAGCTTTTCTTCCCAAACTGGCAACATTTTTAGCTGAATCATGGACATGCCATACACTCAAAGTACTAATATAGACCTCAGACATCTTCCCAGCTGTGCTTTTTTTTTGTGCTATTCCAGACCTGGAATGAACCAGACCATCCCAAGCCCTTGCCCCAGACTGCAGGCAGAGCAGCAGCAGGGACAAAGCTGTAGTGTACAAGGGTGGCTCCTGGTGCCAGCCTCTCTCCTGACCATGTCCCTGTGAGGAGTTTTCCTGGCATGAATTGGGTATTGGAGTGCAGCTGCCTGGATTGCTTTGCACATCATCTTTTTCAAAATGGTCTTTGATAGCAAGAGCTGTGTGCATTAAGCCTGCATGCGTGGGCACTGCTTTCCTGCATGGCTGCAGAACTAGGTCTAATCAAATGTAATGTTAAAAACTCATTTATTGAGGCACAGGTAGTTAGTCTTATTAAGGGAGGAGGCGACTGTTTGTCAAAGAAGCATCATAATTTTTGAAATTTCCCATATACATAAAGACAAAGAGTATGACACAGCAAAGTCTCTGCTGCTTTAGCTTTTAAGTAGAGAGAATCTCCTTAGAGGATAGGTTATAAAACTTCTCTGAGTAGTTTATGTGATCTTCAGAGACTGCTTGCTCCCTTCTGTTGTTTACATCAACCTTTGAGGGAAAGTTATTTAGCCTTGGTTATTTAGCCTAGTGATTTTTATGCTCTTTGTGGTGCCACTTCACTGCACAATGGGGATGTTTCTGGCCCTTTTATGTGCACATTTTAAGCCTGACTATATACTGTGAGGACTCTTGATTTTTCTAAAAATACCCATCTAATATACCTAATATGCTGTGTTTAAAACAGTAGCTGTGAACAAGCCTCTCTTCTCCCTCCTTAATGTTACCTCTTGCTCACCATGTTAAGATGCCTGAAGACTGTTTCTGTATTTTTCCCCTCCTATTGTGAAGCTCTTATAGCACTGAAATAAAACCTGACTCAGGTTTGTGGGTACCAAAATTCAGCCCCACCTACTGTTTGCTTTGCAATGCTGCCTGAAATATCATTTTAATTTCACATTAGTTGTTTGCCAAAGAGGAAGCCCAATTAAAGAGATGAAGAAGAAATCTGTTAATGGCACTTTTCATGAGGAACACCACAGTAACAAAGCAGCATGCATGCGAACACAGAAAGTGAGAGATGGTGAGCCCTACTGTGCCTGTCAGCTTGGCTGCTGTATGCAGGGAAAAGGAGAACAAAATTTACAAGGCTGCTACTCTCTGAAGTGGTGTGTGAGCTGCTGGTGAGCCCAGGAAGGAAACAAAAAACCCATTCAAAACAATTGAAGAACAGCGTGGATGTGCAGAGAAAATAAACCCATCACATTCAAATTTCAAAGGGTTCAAGGGTGAAATTAAATACTATTTGCTTAGATATAAGAACCACTGTTGGAATAACAACCCCATTAAGAAAAAAATCTCACAAGAGACTACAGCCCAGCATTTTATGTTTGATGGACTTTGCTATTTTTTCTACCCCTCATTGCTGAGCACTGTGTTTTATTAAGGTTATAAAATTTGACCTTTCAACAATTATAATGGGGTATTTTTGCAGGGTAAACTTCCACTTTTTTATGGTAACACACAAGTAGGAGAAAGGTGCTATAAAGCATCAGAAAACTCTCCGAGTGTACCCACACTGCAGGGGCCTCTCTTTTGGGGGACTGTCCAGAAACCTGGTGAGCACCTATTTTTCCATCTCAGCGGCCAGGACTGGGGTTGACATGAAGATGAACTGTAGGTGCTAATTAAGAATAACACTCCACAAATTTAAACCTATACTGAACTATTTATTTTGTGCATTCACCTTTCACTGCAGCATGTGCCAACTGCTGAAGGGAGCAAAAAGAAATTGATTCCATCACCTGAGGCTGACAGTCAGCTTTTCAACCAGCAATCCTCCTCATGAGATGACATGAGGCTGCCTGATGACAAGCAGGAGTGCTTGATTTTCAGCAGCAGAGCTGCATTATGGCCAGCATTAATTTGCTAGGAAATTGCTTTAGAAGAGCATAAAGGGTGATGTATTCAAGTTAGAGTTATAGTACAATAAATGCCCCAAATGTACCTCTGAAGTGGGCTGTTCCCATGAAATTCCTTAACAAAAGGAGCTGAAAATGACCTGTCTCTACATATCATAGCTGGAGAAGTATGGAGGTAGTCTATCAGGTCACCTTAATATCCACCTGGCAGCAGATATTAAGCATTAATGTATTTCAAATGTGATGTGTATTTACTGACAGAAACTGAATAGGATCAACAGGTTTCTGGCTTACAATAAAAGATGAAATGTTGTTTAGTTCCATATATGAATAGCTGCTCATGTAAATCAGTGTGTGTGCATGCAAGGGTTGTTGGGACTATTTCCTTGATGCCTCCTGTTTCTAAAGAATTTTGTGCATTACCCCATGAAACAAACTCTGTAGAGAAAAGTTTCGAGCTTTAAAACAAGGTTATAACAAACAATGAGATTACCACACAGAGCACACAGTTTGTGTTAGCAGAGAACAAGTTTAATAAAACAGTGTTCTTGCATGTTGGATACACAAATTCATAGTGCATGAACGAGAAACACGATGTAGTTTTTTCCTCTCATCAATGACAATAACCCAGTGCTAGCCTGCATCCACAGGTTGCCCTCCTAATGTATGAATGAGCCTCCCATACATCTCTTACATTGTTCAAGGTACTTCACTTTTTGCTATAAAAGAAATTCAGGGCTACTTGTGCAGGGAGTCCACCTGAACAGAAAGATTAGGATGGGTCCAATGAAACCACCATTGTCACCTTTCATTTGCATTTCCAGGCTGTCCCATACTATTTCAGATTTGTGCATATCCTGACTCTCCCCTACATCTATCTCCCTGCCAGTAATAATACATCCAGGACGGAATTTAAATAATTTTTACTGCCATCCTCAGTCAGATGAGTTAGGATAACAAAGAAAACTTTCACAAAAACCATCATTGCTTCTATGTTACCTGAATTGTTTCTCTTTGCACTTCTTCACTCTTTGCTTTAGACATATCTAGTGGTTTATATTATACAAAGGAACAGTCAGACACACCTGAGAGCACAGAGCCACCCTGAGGGGTGGGAGGAAGGGAAAACCCACCAAAGAAAACCTCATTCTGAGACCAAGAGATCAACACTGAACAGCATTTCAGTTTGACTTAAGGGATTGTATGCCTCGGCCATCAGGTGTGTGCCGACCTCCATGTACAAGACCCAGATTTGGATGGAAAGCACTCTTCTGTACCCACTCCTCTCAAACCAACATCACACTGGTGGTGTGGTTCAAAAGAGAAGGCAAAGAAGAACCTGTTTTTTAAAACTGAAAATGCATGGCACATGTTACAGGGTTACTTGGTTTGAGTGTGCCTCACTGTCCCTCTACAACTAGGAATTTATGAGGCACTGCTTTAGCAACGTTTTCTCTATTTTAAGGACTGCAGTTGTTGGTACCACTTCTGGATGATGCCACCGTTTATTTTTTCATTCATCACAACACACCTAGGGCTGGTTTAGATAGAGGCACGTTGGCAGAGGCTGACCAGGTTTAGTATCAATAGCAAGGAGTCCAACTTTTTGCTGGCATGTACAGGACCTTTTACAGAGATTATGCGGTTGGGGGTTGAGATAGAGAAAGGATCAGAACAAGTCACAGGCAAGGACCACAGATGCGACTGTCAGGAAGAACCACACATGGAGCATGCAGAGGGGTTTGTTAAACTGTTTTCCACAGCTTAATAAAAGCTACCTGTTCCTTAACACTCATATGGCATGTGATCGGGCAGTGACCATACTGCTGACAGTGCTGCCCTGTGCCTCCTGCTGAAGCTCTGCACTGCACAGCGACGCAGGGTTTCGGGGCCAGACCCACAGAGATATTTAGGGGCCTAACTTCTATTTCAGACTTCAGTGGGAGGCTGGTGCCTAAATAGGAGTTGAGCACCTGATTACCTTTGCAGGTCTGGGCTTGCGTGGAAGCAGCCAGGAGGAGCTCCACATCCCCTGCCAGCCCACAGGAAATGCTGCTTCTCTCCAGCCGGCGGTCGAAGCGTGGTGCGGTGCGACCCTGGTGTTGTGAAGTAGCCGTTCTCCGACTGGTGACGGCCTGATTCACAACACCAGCTGCTGCACAGCACCTGAGGGCACCCCTGGCCAGGCTCCCTGCTCCTGGGCTCCTCGGTGCTCCGTCTTTCTCCTCTGCAGTCCATCTTCTACACCATCGAGTGCTGGAAAGCAAAGTGACAGGGTTAGATCCATCAACCCCACCAGTTATATACCCCTGTCTGTTTGAAATACAAACGTGTGAAGGGTGTATGCCTCCAAGAAAAAAAGAAGAAAAAAAGGAATAGAAGTGGCAAACTGGCTTGGCACTTAAGATCTAAGGCTTTGCAGAGGTGGCCATTGCAGCACAATACTGCAAACGTGTACAGCTGCACTCCTGCAACTCATTCCCTGCACTCATCTCATGAGAGCCAGAGGCTGGAGGGTGGAGGAAGCAACCTAGAAACTCAGCCAAGCCCTCAGAGACATGGGAGAAGCAGGGCCCGAGGGACCACTTTGCTTCCTGAGTGCACTGCGACCATGAACCTTCACGCCTGCACCCTGTCTGCTCCTCTGAGGTGGGAGAGACACCAGCACGTGTGGTCCATTCCCAGAAGCTTCCCAGCACACTGGCTTTCAGGAAGGTGCTCCCCACCCCACAAATGTCCTAGCCTGCAGGCCTTGATTCCCCTCCAAGGCACCCATCCCTCAGGAGCTCTCAGAAGCTGAGGGACACAACCCACTGCTGACTGGGAAAAATGAGCTTCTTGTAAAATCACAAGGGGATTTACGGATTCTGGGGCTCAAGGGAAAAAGAAATCTCCCTCTCTGTGCAGGACTGACACTGGTGAGCACGCCAACCATCACAGCATGCACACAGCATGTCTCTCGAGCAGCACAAGGGCTCAGGGCTGCAATGCTGCACACCTACAGAATTGGTCTTGGGGAGGGCACAGCTCCAGGTGTCCTGCAGCTTTCCAAGCAGACAGAAAGAGGTGGAAACAGACATGTGGTTCTTCCCAATTCCCCTCAAAATGCTGCACTGGTGATACAATGATTCACTTGTCAGGGCTGGGTCATTCTTAAGGGGTTACCAACAACTCCTCATTGGGTTAACTAATCTAGGCATTTGTGAAAAATAAGCAAATAATAAACTTGATCTTGTTTGTTAGAGACCTTCCTCAGCAACCAACAGCCAGAAGAAGGCAGAGTTTCTGTGAGTTAGTTCAGGACTCTCTCTGGGATGAGGACTGATTGAGGAAGTCCTTAAGCACATTGGATAGAAAGTGATATGCAGCCTAGCACACCTCCTGGAAGAGGTGTGGTAGGCTGTGTGGTGTGCTGTTTTTTAATAGTTCTCCTGAAATGCGTTGGATTTGGAGGCATAGGAAGTATCCCCTCCCTCCATGCCCACTGCCCAATTTAATCCAAGGGAAACTTCATGCCTTGTCTTTCCCCTGCAGAGAAGGGAGACGTGTATAGTCCCTGGGCAGAGAAGTGAGTAACATATGAGCTAGCAAAATACATTCCAGAGAGACAGAGAGACAGCAATTTAGTTGCTGTAGGAAATGGAAGTAAATTTCTTGACACTTGTCCATGTGTGTACACCTGTAAAGTCCCAGTCATGTTGCACTAACAGAGCTTTTATTTAAAGAGCAGTTTTCAAAATTTTAGCATGTTGAAACAAACAAGAAAAAGAGTATTTACATTTTATGTATATCTAATATTCCCATCAGCCTGCAACTCTGAAAAGAAGAACCAGAAAGCTGAATTTGTGTTGTGGCTGGTGCTGATCATGATGCTGGATGAAGGGGAATCATCTCACCAGAGCAGATCTTTCACTGTCCGTGGTGGCACTGAGCACACTCAATGAACCACACTGTGTCACACACAGAGCAATGCCAAATACTTTTAGTACATTCGCTGTTCCCTGGGAACACTAAAGTCTGCCACTAGTACTGTGGGTGGGAAAAAGGAAAGCAAATTATATGAGTATTTTTCAAGGTTGCTGAAATCCTTCTGAATCCTTGAATATAATCTGCGCTGAAGCAGATCAGATTACTTTAAAAAAGCACATTACCATATATGCATTGCTTGTAGTCTAGAAGATGCAAATTTAAAGGCCTTTTCAAGTTAAAAACCGGAATTATATGTTGTACAAATGAGAAATGAACGCTTAATCTACTTTCTCTCCCCTTAACACACCAGAGACAGAGGTTGGTTTTCTGCTTCTTTACCCCATTGGTCAAATAGTCCAATGTAGTCTTAGTGTACATCTAAAATTTTTTAATTTTAACATTCTTCCATTTTTACTTAATATGATTATATTTAGTCATCTACTAGCAATAGCATTCAGGTTCTTTGGCACTACATGGTCTGAAAGCTTTTTTACTATTTCAACTGGATTGCACGTAGGGAAGTGTAGACTCTCCTGAACAGCTGAGTAACACACAGTGAGGGAACAGCATTCCCCCATGGCCGGCTGGGGCCAGAAGCCCTGAGGAAAACCACCAAACCCAAATATTTACTTTAGGATAACACTAGTGCATTGGGAGAAGAAAGTCATCTCCTATAAATAGGAAAATAAACTTCTGAATTTGGGGGGAAAAGAATCCACCAACACAAACCAACCCAACAACAGAGATAATCCTGCCTAGGAATTAGCATTTTTGTGTGTGCGCGCGCGTGTGTGTATATATATATATATATATATATGTATGTATGTATGTATTTAGAAACAGGAAAGAGTAATAAGAAGCTGTGGCAATGAGCTGGTTTTTGAACACTGAGTTGCAGGCAGTAAGCAGGACTTGGGCATGGGGTCAGCACTAGACTCGGGGCAATAACTGCAACCCCACCCTGAAAGGTTATTATTGCCCCTAATATCCCATGCAAATAGATTTTCTTGCTTTGGTCACAGCAGTCTATTAATTCAGCCCTCTTGTCTGGTACATCTTTATCCTCTGCAGGTTAATCCTGCCAAATTCCCTTGCTGTAGTACATGTCACACAGCATATAATATCCAACAATGCAATTTTGTTAATCCTGTTTTATCAGCTTTGTTGCCTTGTCTGGTCAATCCAATAGCGAAAAACCGCACATAAGGTTTTTGCCAAGATCTCCCTCTCTTTTGCCCCTCCACCCCCCCCCTTTTGTATGGTTTCAATTAAATAGTTTGAGAGCAGAACATAGCATTTGGATATCTGCCAATGTCCTTCAGAAGCAGAATGTCAAGGCACTTAATTATATAGGTCTCCCAATTCTTTCAGGCGCCCCACCTACCCCGTCAGCTGAATTTACTAAGTGCAAGTGTAAAAAATCAGCTCAAATCTCCTTTTAAAACACTCCCCATGCATTAAGGACTTGAAGATGGCTGAATAGCGACATATTTATTGCCCAGTATCTTAGTAAAAGATTAAACAAATGAGTAAAGACTGTCTCATTAACAGTTCTTTGTTGTCTTGTTTACTGTTTAGTGGACTCATTAACATTAATTATTAGAAGAGGAACATCAATTATTGCAATAACCTTTGTCAAGCCAAGCAAACTGACTACTAAACAGCAAACAGATCCTCGTTTACCAGGCAGGATTTGCATGGACAGAAAGAAGAAAAAGAAAAGAACCCCATAAAATCCTGAACATCACTCTAAAGCAGGATGGATCCAGTGTTGCTTGTTAAGTCTGGCATCAGCAGCACATCCTGCTCAAGACCTCTAGACAGAGAATAAAAGGGTGAGTAAATTCTGAGGTTAACTCCACAAGACTTGCTTACCCAGCTCTAAGTGGCGAGATGTGAACAAAGGGATCCCTACTTCCTCTGGCGCTTGCCAGGCTGTATTTATTACACTAATTATTTTAACGCAGGGAACAGCCCTTTCTCTCCCTCGTCATCAGCGCAGTGCATATGCCTGTATAAATATAACGCAGACTGCAGCATCGATTTCAGGATTCTCCATCGACACGCTGCTAGAGCTGACTGCTTCACTGCCTCAGGTGAAGGGCATTCTCACAGTTACAAGATACTGTGGCTCAGGCTTTTTCCTCCTCCCTTCCCCTCTTCCTCTGATTTCTTTTTACTTTTGAGAAAACCAGTTCCAGGTGGAGATCGCCTCCCCTACCCGAGCAGAGATTCGATGTTGTAGCAGTATTTTAAAGACACCATATATTTCAGCAGCTCTGGCAGGAGTTAAATGCCAGCAGTAGCACATCCATTATTTAAAATACTCTGAGGAAGAAAGCTGAGTCACACTAAGCTGGATCTGTCACCTCTGACACTGCTTCTCAGCCTAAATACAAGCACTAGACTGTGCCCAAGAACAGAACGAACCTTTGCAGAAGTACCCTGAGCCAAATCCAGGGGTTTAAGATTATATTTATATACAAATAGAAACAAGGGCAGCAAAGTGCTGCACTTTCTGCAGATGCTTCCCCAGCTCCACGCAGTGAGTGAATGCGCAGATCTCGCCTTGCACCAGACAGGTTTTAGAGAACAAACCCTTGCAATTGCTGAGCAGCTGCCCCATTCTCAGCGTCACTAGGAGCCTTCCTTCCTCCTCACCCCCGGCCCAGCAGCGAGGTCCACCAACACCTTCCCCTTGCTGCCCCTCGTAGCACATTGACTGTGTCTGGATCTCCCCACTAATTAAAATGTGAAATAATTAAGCTGTTTGCTAAAGGAACGATTTTGGCCCTACAGCCTCCTGGCCAGAGAGAGAGGTCCGCAGAGACAGCATAGCCTGTTACCTCGGCATGAATTTGTGCTGACAGGACAGTCCATCCGTCTTCACATCTTTGGACAGCTGTGCTTACCTAGCAGAATGCAAACATCTCTGAACTTTGCTTACTGGATAAAAGGAACCATTAGTTTCCTATTGCATTTCCTCCTACAAGATCAATCATACACACATGGGCCAGACACAGCATCCCTGTGTTTGTAATTAATCTCGTAAGGGAAGAACATCTCCTCTCAATCGATTGCTATATTTGTATGCAGCCTTCCTGCAAGGGAGGGAGCAGAAGAAAATAAAAGCCAGTAGCAGAATAATAATCAGCTGATTTCTTAATAAAGGCTGGTACATGCTATATATGCACAGCAAGATGCTTTTTCAGGTGAGCTGATTCTCTGTTGGAAATACCACCTTGTAATCAATGTTGATCATTAACATTGAGGACTGCAGAATTGCCTTTGGATGTCCTGATGGTGGGACTCTTATTTGATCACAACAAAATTCAAAAGGATTTTTCTGGCTTTTTTTCTGATGTTTTCCCTGAAACAATACACGTGTATTTCAAAATAATCTTCCAGATGCTTTATTCTCTCTTGCTAAGTGTTACTGATTGCAGACAACCAGACTGAACACCACATGGTCTCTGTGTTCACTGCCTGGTTTGTTCATAGGAAACTCCTTCTCACCAACACATCTGGTCACAGAGGACGTCTCTTTCATATTTCCCTTACTGTGTGTGGGGATGTTTAAAATCCAAACTAATTCAATATTTATTAAGAAGCCAACAAACACCCCAACAGCACAACCTGCTAGATCATCCTCTTCATGAAGAATAATTTCCTGCCCTGTCAGAGAAAGAGGTGTGTGCAAAGTTACTGCCCTTCTGAGGCTGACCAAGACTCAAATTAGTGGGCAGAGGGAATCAAATGCAGTGTTTAAAAAACAAAAAAGGGTAAGTAAGTGCTTTTCAGCCTTTCTGAGGACCCAGGCCTGCCTCTTTCTACTGTTTCAGATCTGTCTGTTTCATTGCACAAAGTGCACTGAGCTCACTGACATTTACACTGGGCCAGAATATTCTTTATAATGAGAAAATAAATAGTCTCTGAGAACATGTTCAGATGAAATGTACACTTCTGATAGGCACCATACTAGTCTAGGGTGCTGCTGCCCATTTTGATTTAAAGGAATAATATGAAGATTTGCTTACTGAATGCAATATTGAGACAAGTCAGTGCCCTCTTCCCCATTAGGCAAAGAGCAGCAGGACAGAACTGCTACCATTCTTGACAGAGCTCACTCTGTGATACTTCACACAAGCTGCTTCACAGGATCTAATGCTTACATGATCAAATATTCAGAAATATTGAATTGCACATGTCTGAGAAGAGGAAAAAACCATCCACATATTTTAGGAAACTGATTTACCGCAATAGAGAACAGCATCAGTATAATCGCACTTTAAAATAAAATGCAGGTGTGGTATTATCTCCCTGACTGTCAACACTGCAGCCTCATTTGCAAAGCCTGTGAAGATCTGGAAGCATCGTTCTTCCCATCAGCATCCCACCACTGCATCAGGTAACAATGCAGTCCTTTCTAAATGCTCTGCTGCAGTACTGCCTCTTTCAGGACAGAGGCTGATCATTTTTATTTTGTACTGCTCCTTTCTAATTTGAACATCTTTTATCTCCACAAAAATGGAAGTTTTGCCTCAAAGGAAGAAGGACCTCAGATATCTCCAAAACACCTAAGTGTGCAATTTTCTTTCAGTGGACTCAAATTATGCAGTGTTCACTTGGGTATATATATGATTTTCATAAAGAATTGGATGCCAACACATCCATTTTAGAATTTCTTTATCAGAAAATACATCTATGTGGTAATGAGCAGGCTTTCATCTGGGAAATCTGTAGCCCATTTCCAGATTGCCCGTTCACTGTTTATAGGAACAGTCAGCAAAACCAAGTTACAAATCATTGCCCTGAATCCTCTCACCTCTATTTATCTGCTCCCTGCACAACAGAGGGACAGCCCTTGGACCAGGGGTGCTGGCATCTAACCCAAAATGATGGACGCTTCAGGAAGAACGTTTGAGTGGCCAGCACCTTCGACTCTTCCTCCCTCCCAGCCACAGCAAAGGGCATCTTCCCTCACCACCAGCAAGGAGATTTCCACAGCTGCGAGGTGAGCAGAGGCTCACACAATGTGTCTCCTCTCTGCCCCTCCTTTACCAGGAAAGTCTGGATGAAAAGTGTAAAGATGCTGTTTGCAAACACTGATCACTATAATTAAGGCACTGTTCAAACATGCAGTGTTTGATAAGGTGCAAAGAAGATACAGTCTGGTCACAACTCACTGGCAATGTAAAATACAAAGGTGGTACATACAAAAGCACAAATGGTAAACCCAGGGCTGGGCTGCATGTTAACCTCTGCTTTCTCTGTTTAACAGGAGACTTCAGACACTTGTCTGACTTGGAAGTTTTGATGCCTTGCCAGTTGCCTTGAGGCTGCAAATCTTAGAAGATGAGATTTTCCTGTGGCATTTGACTTTTCAGCCTGAAGCCCAGAGAGCTGAGGAGCAGATAGAATACAGGTATTCTGTAAAGTAATCCACTACAAATGATAATTCACTGCATGTTCCAAGTAAAACTTACACAGAGGGCAAAAGGAAGGGAATTTTCCTATTCCCATTTCCTCCATACCTGTGTGACCATCACGGTCCTTTACCTCTACATATACTGTTCTCAGGTCTGGAAGACCAGTAAATGCAAATCATTCTTCAGGAAAAGAAGATCCCAAACTCCTTTAAATTCTATCTGCTGTTTGTTAGGTTTTTTTTCACTAGCTACCCTTCTGTTGCCAGACCTAGAGAGGTTGGAGACACACATTTCTCAAAGCCGGCAGGAAGACAATAACAATTAACAGAATTATTCAGTTCTGTTGAAGCCAGATAAAAACCACGATCTGCATAAGAATTCAAAATTATATCCCTAATGAAATGTAGTTTCTGGTCCCAGATATTTTGTCCTAAAAAAACCCCTAAACAAACAACCAAACAAAACCAACCAACCAAACCCCAACCCCCCCCAAAACCCTCAAAACATCCCCCAAACAAATAAACAATCAAAAGGAACAGCCCAAAGCAACTCCTAAGGATATATATGCAAAAGCTTCTCTTTCCTTTGCAGAGCCACACTACAACCTATGTTAGTGTAAGTCTGCACAAAGTGGCTGCACAAAGCCAACCCCTCTTTTGTTGTCAAACCAGTGAGAAAATATGACTCAAAGTGGAAATACTTCAGAGATTTCCCATTAAAGCTGCAAACTTGACAGAGAATCACATATGGTCAGTTGTACCACACACACAAAGCCACAGTCCTAAATCCAGCTGGTCTCCTTCATCAGAACAGGATGCGTCTGTCTAGCAGTAGTCACTGAAAGAGTGAAGCAATCTAGGATCTGGAAGATAGCAAGCTGGAAGGAGGCATGTTTGAAGATTTCAGTTTAATTAATAGCAATCGATTTTATTATCCTCTGCCTCCAGTTTTGCTCTTAGTTCTTTTCATATTTGCTCTCTATTAATGAACAAAATATAATCAGGAAAGCTAAGCATAAAAGAGTTTAATTAAGCTTTTTTGGGGGGGGAGGGGTGGGAAAAGGAAAGCCCAAATAAACCAGAACAACAAACCTGCAACAAAAAAAGCAAGACCACTGTGTATTTTGAATCCTTACTGTACAATATTCATGTCTCTATGAGGGTGTATGTTATTATGGCACTAATTTGTTTAACACAAACAAGCATAAGCAGGTGAAGATGAAAACCTGTACCTAAAGACATGGCTGACAAAACATACTCATATGTGCAAATAGGATTCTTGGGAATAAAGCTAAGCTGGGGTTATTTGCACAAATAAGAGGATTTTTTTCCCTTCCCCAGCAGAGCTGACAATAAAAGTACCCCCATCATCACCACAGCCTCCTGCCATGTTAACACTACATTTTTCTGTGTGTGCATGTGTGCAGGCAGCTTTTGTTAGCGTTTGTCTATAAAATTATAATAGGTGTCTTTCCTTGTGCACTGGCTTGTGTGATAGCGGTTTAAGAGACAAAACCAAGCCCCGTCTTTAATATAGTGTTATCAGAGGCATCTCCCTTGGGGAGATGTTATGGCCATCTAGCAGACACCTAGATGAGATATGTGTTTCTTTGGAGAGATATTGCTACAAAGCATTTCAGAGAAAGAATGGATGCTTAGTTAATAGATGCGCATAATTACTAATCTGCGATGCTCCTTAATGGGAGATTTTGACAGGCAGTTTTGAGAGGTATCATAAAGATGTGCAATAGTGCTGCTGAGTTTGTAACTCATTTCCCTGAAATCCTCCAAGCTTAACTTTTATTAGCTGTAATTTTTTTTTTTTTCCCACCTTCAATGATTATTTGGAGAACCCAGCCCATTGCTGCCCTTCCCTTCCACAGAAGCGTGTTAGAATGTGCATCCAGATTTCCCTCATCAGCACCTGCTGGGCACAGGCACTGCATCACAACTGAGCAGGATTGGTTCTAGTGGAGGAGGGCCCTGCTCCTGTTATAAGACAGGTTAATGTGAAGAAGCTACTACAGAAATGAAAAGGAGTTAAGGTCAAAAAATCTAGGGTGAGATGGGGTGTTGACACAACAACACATCTTGGGAAGCCAATCAATCTAACTCAGGCTGAAGGTATATGGAGGACCATGTTCTGCCCTCACTATTGGGAGCTGCAAAACCATGTGTACCAATTGGATTTAATGCAAAAGACCTGAAACTCAGGGGCAAGTGACTTCCTGTATTTCCCTGTGCTTTCCCTCTGCATCCCCGCGTGCCAGCACAGCTGAGGGCAAGATTTCTGATTCTTACTATTCCTGTCCTGGAGAGGCAGGGTGGCCTGATTCACCGCTCAGCTGGTTTTGCTCCTGTGATTTCAGGGGATGGCCTAGATGTGCTGCAAGGAATTAACCCCTCACCCTCCTTCCTGCACATGCCATTTTGTAGTGAATTGTAATATCGAAAGAAACCACTACGACAACATGTCTTGCTGTGCATGAGAATGATCAGCACAAAGCACAAAAAGCCCAAGCCCCGCTTGCAGTCTGTTTTGAGTACTTCAAAGCAGCCTACATTTGGCTTTTTTCAGTATCTTTCCTTTGGATTTCTATTTTACCTGGGCACCCTGGCAGGAGTTGATCGTTCTTGCTAAAATCCCCTAATTTGCCTCACTGTCCACCTAACATCAAAGCACACCAATGCTTTGAACAAGCAACCTAGAAGCTCCCATATTAACATGGGAAAATAAGACTGAAAATGCCCGTGAGATCACGTGTGTGACAGGTTAATGTGGACTATTTTTGAAGGTGAAACGGAGGCGCTGAGGTCCAAGGGCAGCAAGTGGCATGCTCCCAACCGCAGTTCGTGATGAAACAGGCCACCGGGTGTCTGCGGCTTTTCAGAAGCCCTGTCATGCATTGCAAACATATTTTGAAAGGTTTTATAAACAAATCCAAAGGAGGTTATTAAATTCATCATTCTGTGTGCAGAAGGCATGAAAAAATGGTTGTGAATCGGATAAGTAAATAGAAGTCTAACAGCAAATAATAAAATGACATAAATAATACAAGAATGATGACTAGATTGCTGTATTTTGAGTGGATTTCAGACAGATGTGAAACAGGTGGTAATTATTTGCTACAGAGTAACTGCAATTTACTTGAATTAACTCCATAATATATTTTGGCCAGAAATCCTGGTATTAAGGCAATGTTTTCTGAACTTCTTTAGGGAAAAATATCAGTTGTGTATCAAGTTGCATTTCACCACAGCACTCATGTATTTTTTTATCGTCAATAAAACACAAACATTAAAGCAGATCTCTAAGGTCACACAAGCAGCCAGGGCTCTCAGCAGAAAATGGACACTGGCTCCATGCAACAGCTCTCTTCCTGTGGCTTGCACCCCAAATTCCAACAGAGGAGCACACCATGTCTCCTGCTGTCATGCTCAGAAATTTCCCCAGCAGCTCTAAGGGCCAGGCAACGGGCTTGCAGGGTAACTCCTGTGGCTCTGCTTCTGTCACAGACATACCTACTGCATCTTTCCTGGTTTCAGGCGCATAAACTAATTAGAATGATGTTCCAGAGGAAACTTCCTCTTGGATTTGGCACACAATTCGTTCAGCACACAATGATGAACAACCTTAATTTCCTTCAGACGATCTCGTCAGCTGTATTAATAAATTAAAATGCCAAAAATAAGAATAGCAGTGTCTGAAACTCCACCGGCAATGAAAAAAAATAAAAAGAGAAAAAAAACATTGAGCAAAAAGTATTAAAACTACCATGCAAGGCACGTATTTGCTATATTTAGCTTTTCTATCCTACAGGATGATAATCCTGAAGTCGAAGGAAAAATGTGCTGAATCACTCAATCTAAAAAAAAAGGTATTTTTCTTAGAGCAAAATGTACCAGCCATGCAATACTGAATCTGAGTGCTTTTCACCCTACATTAAAACACTTACTGAACTGAGGGAGATTAAGGAAAACCTGAGACTTTCCCAAATGCACGCTTCAGAGGAGCGGGGAATCAAATCAGAATTCATGTAGTCGCAAGTTGGTATTCAAATTGTCCTGTGAAAGGAGTGCTCTGTCTGTTTTGGTAGCCCAAAGCACCATGACTGTTGCAGGACACAGGCATTACACAAACATCAGACCCCGACCTGCCTACCTTGCTCAGGAATAAGGGCAAGAGACCCAACCTTGGCGGTGCTATTCACACATGTTATAATTTAGTCCTGCAAATCCTTCATCCAGTGGCGAGGCTGATAAAAATGTGGGGGGAAAAAATGCAGATCCTTGCCGTAATTTGCAAAAGTCTGATGTATGAAACTTGTCAAATGCACGGGCAATGTGCATGAACAGAGCAAGCCTCTAAAAATGTAGGCAAATGCTGAATTTCTAAAGACGTATTTTAAAACGGGAGTCATATTTTGTCAGCTAAACCATAATTTTACAGAAACTGTTCCTACCTTGCTTGAATATGCTATGGTACCATATGGCAATTTCCACCAATGGTGGCAATAATATCTTTTTATAAAAATAGTATCCTTTTTCCCCTCAACAAGCTTTACAGATGAGTATAGGAAAAAAAACCACACTTGAATTAAGCAGATGCTTATGACATTCCTCCTGGCCATATAATGTGATTTATTGAGTTATACTGCAGTCTTTGGCTTTTTAACCAGATTAAGGCTGAAAAAGAAGCCAGCAACTAAAACATTTTTCTTATTTTATTTGTATTATATTTAGTTATGTTGTATTTTTAGTTAAATAAAGTTGTGGAAGAGTACAGAAGCAACAAGACCTAATGGCCCGGATATGTGATTAATCAGATTTGAAAAGCAAGGACCATCTTTCTACATAAAACAAATAGAATCTATTCTATTAAGCTAACCATTCAAATCACAAACCTGGCTGCTGCTGGTGAGAATATTTTGCTTGGCAAAAGTCCTAAAGGTTCTAAAATTATGTATGCTATTTTTATTTCCTCCTTGGATTGGATTAGTTACTAAGCAACTGAAGTGTTCAGTTCTCTTGGTTAACAGACATACTGTATTTCATAAAATTGGTTACTGTATAGGACCTAAATGCTCGTGAAGAAAAGATAGAATCATGTTTTTTGGGAACTATTTGCTTGTTTGAATGGTTTTATGTGATGGACTGTCACGGCTTACATTTTAAATGTGCATAATTACTATCTGGGTTGCAAGTTTTTTAGAAGTTTTATGTCTAGGTTAGATTTTTAAGAAAAGAGGAATCTTCAAGTCAGTGTCCTACTTGACAAGGGAATTTGATCACTTTTCATTTCCTAAAGATGCCGCTAAGGAATTGGAGGTATATCATCAGTGTAATGCTCTTTGGTGCATTAAACAGAAATAGGACACAGCTTAATAAAAAGGAAAAGAAAGGTAAAAACCGGCAGGGAATATAAGAAGATGCCCTGAAATAGCTCTCCTTTGGAGTGAGACTGGACAAGAATTCTGTCATAGAGGCATAGAGAATATTGGCAACATCCTTTAAAGCACATCCAAAGGTCCTACCTTTAGCTGATTTGTTTTAAGTACAACAAATAGCTGATATCACTTGTAAGTACATATATTCTTCACACGGTCATACTAGCGTGGAAAAAGTACTTCAGGCCTCCCAGGACTATGAAGCCTGCTGCTTACTGATGCTGAAGCCCTATAAAAGCTCCATGGTGCACCAAGCTGTTCAGCTTCACAAACTATTTTCCTAGTGTCCCTTAAACAGCGTAAAATGTGGAGCTGATGGTGGTTTGAGGTTGATCCCCGTGTTCTTGCTTGTTTGCTTAACCCCAGATGAAACTTCTTGCAACTAGGAGTGATATGCTAGCTTTTACATAAATTTACTCTAAAACAATCCTTGGGAAAATGTGTACCACCAGACACACCCTGGAAACCTTTTCTGAAATTAAAGACCGTGCTAGACAAGTCAGCCCCCTCTCCTTCTGAGCCAGCTGGTTGCTGTGTTTCCACACCGATGGTGTGGTGTGGCTGTGGATCCCAGAGGTGCTCAGACATGCCTCAGATAGGCAGACCCCACAGATGCTTCTGAGTCAGACACGAAGAACACACTTGTGTAACCAGCTGCCACATCAAAGATCTTTCGTGCTCTTCGGCAGCTTGGTCAGGTGAACTGCCTTTCTTTGCAGCCTCCAAGAAAAAAACCCTGGCAAAAAAAAAGCTGGCAAAACATTTCTGAGCTCAGGGTGCACCAAGTACCTAACTTGGCTTGCTTAGTTTTGGTGCAGTGAGGAAAAGCCAAGCTCATGTGAAGGGGTTGCCAAGCAGGGCATCTCTTCCCTCTGCAAAGCCCTAGGAAATACCTGGTGAGCAGAGGGACAAAGAGAGGTGCTGGAGTGTGTATCAGTCACACAGCTGCCTATGCCATCCGTTTGTTCTGGGCAATGTGTTTAAGCTCATACACATAAATAGATTCTACTGGATGATGCTAGAAGTAATTCAAAATGCTTAAAGCAGCTACTCCATAAATCATTTGCATTCACTGGGTTCCACCTGGGCCCTCACTGTACTTCCATTCCTCTGCCTGGCTTGACAGGCAGAGCACAAAATGGGTCACTTTCTGTTCCCTTGAATATTTTATCACTAAAAAGAGAAAAGCAAAAGGTCAGTGTTCAAAGGGATTCCTTGTCCACATCTCTGTGCAACTTCAGCAATCTGGGTAATCTCAGGACCAGACCCTTCAAGATGCACAGAAGACCTCTGACAAAATCACTGCCCTCATATCACAGTGCTTTCTCCTGCGTGGCTCCTTGCAGTCTCAAGGTTAATACACACACACCAAAAAAACTCTACTTGTAGGTACTAAGGCTGACCCGCAGCATGTACTGCACTATTCTGGAAAGTAGTTCAGGCAATTCAGCACCTTCTTTCAACTGCAGTCTATTCTTTAAGCATCACTCTTCTACAAGAGTGTAGAAACTCTTTAAAACAACACTTAAAAAGAATCATTAGTGCTGCCTGCATAGGTACCACTGGAGTGCAAGACAAAAAAGGAACCCACCTTCTGCAGCACATCTGCACTCAAACCTGCTTGCTTAAGGACCCACAGCCTTTGCACAAGCAAAGATCCTTGCCTAAAATCTGATAAATGAGCTATTTCAGAATCAAAGGGAAGGGAAGAAAAATCCACAGACTCCCACCTCTGTTCTCTGGCCAGCTGCAGGGAGAGTGGAATTTCGATCACTTCTGTGGTCGTATTTAAGCCCAAAGCAGGCAGAGCTTTACCAGTGAGAGCCAACAGTACAAATGCCATCAGGAACAGTGATGCTTTTTTTCAATCAGATACTGCACCACAAGACAGGCTGTTGCATGACTCAAAATAAATGTACTTTGCGTACATTTGGGTGCAAAGCACATTTAATTTAAATTCCAGGAATGTCTCAGCTTTTCCATCAGGAAGTCCTGGGGTATCATCCTGAGTCAGCTGTGAGGAGGACAGCAGATGCAGAAGATCCTACAGGGTGGATGCTGGGGAAGATGGAGAAGGAGGGCAAGCAGTGTCTCACCTCCCAAACCAGTGGTGTCATTTTAAATGATGTTTAAATACCAGTGTTGAATAGTGACATGAACGAAATGTACTGGAAAACACGAAACGTTTAAAAATCAGTGGTGAGGTATGAGATGCTGATCTGCAGTTCCAGTAAAGGACAGTCAGCAGTGCTGGGATGCACGCTATGCTGTGGAAGCACACCAGGTCCCTAACACAAAGCAAAGCACAAAGCCAGTCCTTTAGTTAGCTTTTTAGGGTCAGCTTCTCTTGCTTCTTCTTCGCCTTAATGTGCAGTGGCACAGGAATTCCACACAGAGCATAATGGCTAAGCAAAGCTAACACGATTTCAGGTATAGGCAGTTATGCCTAATAAATCATATCAGAACCAGTGTTTCAACACCAGAATTGCCATTCTGCAAACTACCTGTCATACCATTTCTTATAATGCCACAAGTGCACAACAAGAAAATTCTTTGGAGGTCTCTTTTGTTGGATGCAATCCTGCAAAATCTTGGAGCAAAGCTGCTAGGAGATCTTCATTTTTGACATGTGCATGGTCCTCCTGACTTCAGCAGGACTGCTTACTTCCAGGTCTACTTGATCTACAGCTGAGCTTTCAAAACACTCCTTATTTTGAAGTAAAGAAATGAAGCAAGGAGGTTGAACCTTACAAAGGAAGGAATTCTAATAGAAATGCCTCACCAAGCATGAACTCTTAGACCTTCAATTTATTTTCCAATAAAAACCTATACTCCTGTAGCTTGCTCCTGTGGGGTGCAATGTACCAGTGACTTCTAGGACTTCCCTTCAGCAGGGGATTGTCATCATCTGCTTCACCCTTGCAGCTTGAGCTCTGACTGCCCACCAGCAGTAATACTCAGACTACACTACACAGGAACTCAAACCACACTCTTTCCATTTCCCAAACCACAGCCATACAAGCCAGGCTGCTGATTGAAATGGGAATACTGGCAGGTTTGCAAAACCAGGTCACAGGGAGGGAAAAAAAAAAATCCTGTTTTGTAATGCCTGGAGAAGGCACATGTGGGAGAGATGGGGTTTCTTTTCTAGGAAAATAAATACACAGGGAAACTCAAGTAAAGGAAAATTAAGCCTTGCTTCTGAATCGAGACAAACGGCTGTCTTCCTGGCACAAGTAAATTAAAGGTGAAAGCTTTGTCAGGAGCTGTGCTCTGTGGAAGACAGCTAGAGAAGAAGAATTTAAGATTTCTGGGACAGGAAGAGTCACAAGAGATGAACATTGTATGATTTAATTATCCAACTGGAGGGATAAATTAAGCTTTTGACTTGGAGTTGCATATAAAGAGAGCAATTAGACTTCTCTTTAAGAAAATTAGCATACGGTTTAAGAAGGGAGTAATAATTTAAAATGCTAGTATGAAATTGTTACTTATATGCAATGGTAATAGATCTGTATGCTAGACAGATTGAACTAGATGCTCCATTGTTTTATATCAATATTCCTTTTCCAAAGCCAGCAGAGCTGGAGCTGGTTTTTACTGTTAGAAGATGTGCCCCAGTAGGTCCATTTTCAGTGTGGACACAGCCTCTACCACAACTCACAGAAGTTTTTTTTCCATTTCCAAACCTACACTGCTGCTGTATCTTGGATATGTATTATTCATAGATTATTAATCCCCTTAAAATAGGTCTGTGCTGTGAATCTGCTCTTGAAATGAGCTTTACATATATGCACATATACTTAGCTTGGGTTTAAGTTTTCATGACAGACTTCTGTACAACAGTCGTCTGTATGACTATTAATCCACTCTTCTTATAAAGACACCTGTGTGTTTGCATATATCTGTACATATGCACCTTTACTCTCTGGGCTCTGCTGGCACTGCATAAAACAATTCATTTGAATTGATAGAGATGAAGCTGTTTAAAAAAAAACCAAAACACCACCAAAACATCTCCATCAAGATTCAGATGTCCCAAGTGGGTAAATCAGTATGAGTCCTCTGACCAAAATCAAACCCTACCAATCTATTCTAGCTAGGGAATAAGCCCTAAGTAATTATAAAAATACGTAGTGATTTATTCAAAGTTTGAATTATTTTCCACATCAGAAGGATATATAAGCTTTTTTTTTACACTGTGTGCCAACTTGCAATAAACTATGCTCTCTCTTTGGAAACATACCAAAAATTATTGAGAGAGAATTCATCAGTAGAGAGACAAGCACTTTTGACCCAGTGTAAGATTCTGCTATGGTATTCCTATTTGAACAAGTAACAATTCTGAGGAAGTCAATGTTTGCTCTGCTATCGTATTTCTATCTAGTAGCACTTTCCGGAGCGAAGAAATTGCTCTATCATGCGTGCAGAAACACTTGGCTTGCACATAAAAAGTCCCCGGAGGGTTAAAAAAACAACAACCCACCACTTTTTGAAACCCTATCAATATGCACACAAATTGCACAGCAAATAACTGGCTAGTATAAATTTGAATGCATTTAATACCAAAGTGAGGAGCAAGACAGTAACTCTGAAGCAACAATCCATCCTTTTTGCGAACCTTACTGTCAAATAAAATGTTTAAAAGAGGATTAATTTTCTATTTATGATCTTTTACCAAGCACTTTTATGCTCAGATAATTAACCTCTCTAATAAAAAAAAAGAAAGAAGAAAATGTATCAGTGCAGGGTTTAGTGCATTTAAATAAGCATACATTAGTTTAATTTTCATGTTTGAAGCCCAGGGATCTCAATAGTGAAAACCTAATATGATTTGACCTCTTTTATACAGAAAATAGGTCAGTGAAAAGAAGATATAACATCTGCAGCTCTACACATTTCCTACATTCACCAAGTTTTTATTGCTAGTAGTACTGGAGGGGAAAGCATCAAGAGTAAACATACACACGAAAGGTATGGCTGTGTTAGTCACCAGTTAGGAACTCCATTGTGTACATAACTTCTCACTATACACACACCAGAAATGACTGGGATGTACATTTACAGTGAAAAATAGCAGCTCTGCCTTTCATAAATCAGATAGCGTGGCTTACTCTGAGCTGAATTTCAGCTGTGAACATTTTGGAGCGTGTAAGAGCAGGAAGCATCGTGATGACTGAGGCTGCTGTGGGGAAGCTTCCTTGGTTGGATGTCAACTGCTGGGGTGGCACTGGAATTAATCGATGCTGATGTGGTCCTCATCTGCCCCCAGGGCACTGTTCAGTCAGGAGTAAATGTGTGTTCAGGCTGCAGCTCCCAGGGACACACCCCAAAAGCCTTGTGCCAGCAGGAACAGACCTGCTCACGCACACATTACACTGGTGTTGCCCCCAGAATAGACCTCCCACTGATGGGCAGGAGTTAGTCTTTAGGAAAAGGAATATTTGTGCTTTTCTGTTCCTATGCTGACACTTGCTGCTTGGACCAAGATTCAGGTGTTTGCTTGTTTATTTTTTCCTTTATCTGTGCAAATCCTTGAAAACTCTGCCCTTTGGGAGCGGGTTTTTGGAACAGCTGCCCAAGATGACAGGTGACTATTTATCTCTCTGTGTGGTTTAGTATGTAACTACCCTTGTCTCCCACTCTGCAGGCCAAGTTCAAGCAGCACTTGTGAGGAAGCTGCAGAGAAATGTAGGGAGCGGGCTGGGGCTGCCAGATGGCCACATTATCTATCTATCTATCTATCTATCTATCTATCTATCTATCTATCTATCTATCTATCTATCTATCTATCTATCTCCCAGTCTCTGGGGCCACCCCACCATGCAGCATCAACTGTGAGCTCCAGTGGGAAATTAATTCTCTCCCCTGCTTCTTCCTACTCAGGGAAGTTGCCACTCCCCATTTTAAATTTACAGCTATGCATCACCAAACAAGCCCCAGGAAAGGGGAAGACAGCCAGACTGGTGTTGAATGTCTTGCTCAATGTCAAATGGCAGCCAGCAGCAGAACTGGAAATACAAGCCTGGGTTCCACATGGTGCAGACTGTAGCTACATTTGCTAGTTTAAAGTTTGGCATACGCTTCTGAAAATGAGTGCACGGTGAGGAATACACTGCAGTATTCAATGCCTTGTGTTTTCTTCTAACAACACCACCACCAGCCCATACAGAAGTCTACTCAGCCTTAATTGTTTTGAAAATGCAAAAGATCATGTTATTCCCAGGTGAAACCAAAATTATGCCCCCACCCTTTTCTACATTCAGGAAAACTAAGTACAAAGTATCACGGATATAATTTAGCAAATACAGGTTGTACATACTTATTTAATACAGAATTTTTATAATACACTGACCCAAGCCTTTCTTTGTATAACATTGTGGGATGACACGGTCTTACAGGGAGACGTCTCCCTGTCAGTCCTCTACCTTGCTGTACATAGGAACAGTATGCCTGAATTACTGCTAGCATGGGTGTGAAAGATATTGTTACAGAGGCTAGTTTTGGAGCTTTATAAAAACCTGTATATTCTGTTGAACAATTAGTTCTGGCAGCAAGGCCTTTAATCCAATAAAACCTCATTATGTCAATAACAGACCCCATGCAACATGCAAATCATACAGCTTTAGTGTCAACTCCCTGCTTGGTCAATGTTAATGAGAAGGGCTGAGGGGGGATTTTCAGAGGTTTGGACACTGCTTTGCTTCAAATTCAATTTTGTTTAATTTGCCCTTTTTTTTGGCAGCAGTCCTTAAAATCTAAAGGGCCCCATGGCATCCCCAAAGCACATCGGGACCATTTGTGTGCGAGGTGTGCTCCGAAGAGGTCAGAGCCAAGACCAGTGCAGTGGCCACTGCTTCTGGTTGTTCTCTTGAATTTTAACACATCCAAAACAGGACAAATCCTCTTCCCTTTTGCTTTCCAGTAGATTCCCTCTCACCCCAAGATCACTAGCCTCTCCCCTCATTGCATCAGTGTCAGCCACACAGAGATAAAGACTCCGATATTTTTTTTCAGGAGCTAGGGAGAGAGACGAAAAAAAAAAAAAGCAAAAAGGAAAAAAGAAAGCACAAAAGCACCAGTTATGGAGGAATTCAGTGTTTTCACCACCTCTCCCCTCAACCCCAGTTTTAAGCATCAGCTCCAGTCAATTCCACCCAGACAATAAAGTCATATGTCACTCAAGGACCCGCACAGGTTCAATACCTGATGTAAAGCAGATGATTGCTTCCATTGATTCAGATGAAATATCCAAGCAGAGCCGCAGCCGGCCATGACTAGAGCGCATGCACCATTTGTGATGGTTTAATAAATAAACCATTGATTACAAAATGGAGCCTGATAAATCCTGACGGGGCAGATCTGCAGCTGTACCTCTCCTCTGACTCCTGTAATTAATGGCTTGGTACTGTGCTACTGTTAAGTGAGGACCCGCTCATCTAGAAGCAATAGCACATGTTAGCGGCATTTATGCAAATGTGCGTAATTACTGCACCCGGCTAAATGACAAGGTCACTCCTTGCTTTGGCCGAGATTTCCTTGGTGGAGACCATCAGTGCTGGCTGGGGATTTCTTGCCACAAGACAGAGCATTTCTTCAGCTGCCTGAGAACACAACAGGATGTCAGGCAGGCAGGAGATGAATCCCATAGCAAGTGGGGGTATGAGCCCTCAAATCAAGCAAGCATCAGAAGATGCTGAGTGAGAGATGTGAGAACTGACTGGGCTTTGGATGGTCTGCAAGCTGGGAAAGGGTACATCCCACTCCTGGTCACAATTTGGAAAAAAGCTTGACATAAGATGCCCCTTGACAAATAGCATCTGACAAGCCTGAAAGAAAGATCTGGACAGCTGTAGACAGATCCTTCTCCTAAGAAACATAACTACTGCCTTGTTGTGAATAGTTGTTTAAATTACTTCTTTTTCTCTTGAACAAGTGCTGGATTTAGAAGGACACAGCCAGGAAATACTCTTCCCACCGCTGTGATGCACAACCCCAGAGCTCAGCCATCTCTCAGAGGTCTTCAGCCACAGTCCCCAGCACTGCCAGCTTTTACCTCAATCTGCATGGATGACATCAGGAGAGAAGTATTATGTCTCTCTGTAACTGATATTTATGCTTTTCCAGGAATGTATTTCAGTATCAAGACAGGCTAATACATGTGCAATTAGAATTGCTTCACTATTTACCAACCTGTTAGACTCTCCAGTCACAGGAAGGTTCCAACTTCCAATCAGACAAATCTCATACAGTAGCTAATCATTTGTATGATACTCATTTAATTTCATAGTATTTTAACTAGGTTACAGCTTCCTCATTACATTCTTCTACAATTTCAAGGCAAATCCCCACATCTTTAAAAGGTAAATATATTGCAGAGGAGACTGTCAAGGAAGAAGGGATTTGTCTTAAATTTTTATTTGACTCCTTCTTCCCTGACTGAAGACAGGAATAGACACATGATTTTAAAAAAAACCAAAGAACAAAAAACAACCCAACACACATACACTAGGTTTTAACATGGTAAATTCTTGTAATGTAAAGGAGTGACTTTGCCCATTTCAATTTAAACGGGAAACAAGCTTTCTTTGCAAACATTTATGTGTAGATCTACAAACCCCATTAAATAACATGGGGGGATTACTGAGTAGTGTACATCAGAAAGTACTCATCTGAGTTAATTCTGTTTCCAAAATGAAATAAAGTGCAACAATAAATAACGGCTAATGTGTAATTCAATGTCAGGATCAATTCTTTCTTTCATTGGACTTGGTACAGTATATGTGCTATGCATTTTTAATACCTTTAAATAATTTAGGAGAAATAGTGCAGAATAAGACTGACAGGAAATAGTTTAAGATCCTAATTTTAGGAAACAGCTTATAAATTAAATTCCAGGAGGACATAACTTCTGAATTAAAGGTAAATTGTTGTTGTTATACCCAGAAAAAAAAAAATAAACGCAGCATTGTATCTTACTACACTAATCTATTACATTTGCTACTTTAATTTAGGAGAGTACCACAAAGCTGACAACAAAAGAATCACAGCCTGGGATCTCAGCATGCTACATTCTGCCCAACCACTGCAGAATGAAGAGCAACAATCTAGAATTTGAAATCTTAAAGCAAAAAATGGCTTCTTTTATAAGCATGCATCAGCTTCTGATTTTTGACAGCCACAGCAAATGCATTTCTGGCTCTTTCCATTTTCTTGCTGGCTGGTTGTTAACCGTCGCTCTCCCTCCTCCCCACCTGTCACTCCTGACCCTTATTTCCTGCACGCAGTTTTCTGTCCTTCCCTTGGATCTGATGTGCCTGATAAACCGGGCATGCAGGATGCTGATTAGCGCTGTCGGCTTTAAAGTTTCCCTAACCCATTTCTCGGGAAATCTCGCACAAACGCCTATCTCCAGCCAGCACATGTGGCAGGGAATGCAGCGGCTCACCTCTTATTTCAGAAACACCTGCAATAAATCAGAGAAAAGCTCTTAGCCCAGGTGTTGAAAGGCAAGAGCATAAGAGCCTGGCTGAAGCTGGAACTTGAACCCAAATCCCTCTGTGTGCTTGTACTCTTCCCTGCAAGCTCATCGTGGTGAAGGGTGGTAGTGGATCCACGGAGGGAAAATAAAAGGCAAAGCGTAATGCATGAGCTTAGTCAGGCAAATGGCATTGCAAATGAGTAACTCTACCCGCACAAGCAGTCTCCATAAATCCCAAATCATGTTTGTGTTCAAATACTTCCTCCCACGGCTGCAAAATGTGTGAAGAGGCTGAGAAAGAGTCACCCATAACTACAAGGATTCACACCTCTTAAAGCCATCCTTATTAAAAACAAACTGTATGTACCAAAACAGTACACAAGCAAACTCAGCTGTCTCCCTTCCTTCAGTCATTGCATGGAGAAATCCAGCTCCTCCCGAGCAGACCAAGAAGGATATGCTTTTTCAGCCAAGGGGGTTGAAACAGCTTCCACTTCGACTTGGGGGATTCACTGCAGAAACTATCCAGTTTAAATCACATTTTATAGCTTGTGTCACACAGACTAAATAATTTAACAGCCCCTTCTGGCTTTAAAAATCTACCTACCTATTGCATCACAGGTGGTAAGTCTTTTTACCAAGATAAGAGTATGCTTGGCCTCGATAAACAGGGCTTTTTAAAACCAATCAACCACAGCCCCACGTAAGCCAGCGTGTGAGAAATTCGTCATTGTAAAAAAAATGAGTTATGGTAAAATCTCAGAGCCTGCAACTTCTGATGAGTTTTATTAAGCTCTAAAAGACTATGTAAAATAATGCTTCTTGCCCTACAACACCATCATATTTGAAGAGGAAATTGTATATAACAAGGAACAGAGTATGAACTCAATTAACTCTACTATAAGCTAAAAATACCTAATTTAGCACAGTGTTTCAGAAACTGAACCCTAAACATGAAAAATCCTGCCCTGCAGAGACCATATCAGGTTCAGCCCAAGAAAGACCCAAAGAAAGTAAATGCTGCATGCTGTTCCACTCAGTCCAAAGGGAACTAGAATACTTTAAAAATCCTGACTGCACTTAAACTCCACTTAGAGGACTTACACAGCAACTAGTTATAAATGAAGTAATGTATTTCATGATTTCCACTTGACAGTGTATTTAAGCAGGACGACTTGTGTGCACAAAGAGGGAAATTTAGCTATCTGTCCTTTACATTTAGAATAAGTGCCTGGTGTGTTGTTCTCCCCCAAACTGGTGTTTGCACATGACACCTCTCCGGTGAAGCTGGTGTCTCTGAAGGGGAAGTGCTGAGCCACTGCCTCGCATTTCACAGCCTAAACAGCAGCTCTGAAGCCTCCTGGACTTTTCTCTCAAAGACAAGCAGCCCAAGGCAGTTTTCCCACACAGAAGTGGACGCAAGACTTGGAGATATCATTGAGAAAAACACCTTCTGATCTCTAGGGAGCTGTGCAATACTGGGATGCGCAGTGCTTGGTCCTGGTTAGGTCCCAAGCACAGCACTTTCAGCATATACAGATCTTCAAAGCACTTCTATCTTGGAAAAGTTTTCTCTTCCTGATAGCTGCTGCACTTACAAAGAAAAAAAAAACCAACAAAACAAAGACCAGGGGAATTTTTTCCATCATCAGCAGAAGAAGCCCAATGTATTCCCTTTAAAAGCAAACGAAGGATAGGAATTCAAAGCATAGAATGTCTTGTTCAAACAGGAACACACTTCTGGTATCCTTCTGCACATGCAACACCTCTCCACCTGACATTGATCTAATATTTTGAATTTCTCAGCAGTTTCAAACCTAATTAAAAAAAAAAAATCTACTTAGCAGAAAGATTTTTCCTCTTTTTTTATTGCCAAATCTTTCCACCTCGTTACTGGCTCCAGATGTAAAGTGTGCAATGCCCAGGGAACCAGTGATAGATTTAAGAGCTAGCCCCTGATGCCCATGCAGCATTTCAGACTAGCACTTTGGGACCAATGTGACTAACTGGGAGGTTCACAGTTTTCCAAATGAACACAGAATAACAGCTTCTCCTTTCTCATCTGGACCCATCAGCAGAAGGCATCCAGCTTCTGGGGAACAGTAACATAAGTGCTCCCAAACAGCAGTAGTGGATATCTCTAAACAGTTTTTCTATAAAGTCATACACTGCATAGAGCCAAATAAATTGAGTTTTTTTAGTCCTCACGTAAAGTGACCTGCATAACTTTAAAAAGCAGCCTTATTATCTAATAAAACCTTCCGTCACACATCCTGTGCATTCACACACAGAGAAATAAAATGTGTGTGTGCACATGCAGCCCTATCACGTATCTCGCGTTTCACCATCTGGCATGCTTCTAGGGATTAATAAAAAAAATAAAATTAGGTTTAAAACACCACATACACACGCAGGGAATGAGAACTCTTACAGAAGGTTTTAACAACCTGCTTGGAGGCACCACAGGATGGACAAGGCAAGAAAGCCAAGGCAGCAAGCGCAGGTCAGGAGCAGAAAATGCACATTTATCAAATCAGCGGGCACAAAAAGTTACAACTCTTTGTGTTTTATGTAGCATAAGTAAGCTGCAGACCGGTATGACTGATCAAAGCTTGCTCGAGTCCGGAGGAATTGAAATATGACAAATGGTAATGTGACAGAGAAATGTCAAAATAGATGAGGAATTACACATGCCAGCGATTGAACAAAAACTAGCTGAGATTAAGTCAGAGACAAAGATGAAATGCCAGATTGCCTAGAGCTAATTATCTGGACAATTAATGGAATGCCTGCAACTCGTTTTGATTATTAAGAGCACAGTCAGTCGGAGAAAGGACAAAGCTATTTGCAAGAGTCCGCGCTGATTTCCTCGGAAGAGGATGCTGGCAATGAAGTGTAAGAAATTTGTACCCTGGAGATCACTAAGCCAGCTGCTAAACTATGATACAGCCATGTCACCTGGTACCAAATGATACCAGTCCTTTCCTTGGACTCTCCCTGGTGTCAAAATTCAATGTACATCTCATTCCCAAGCTGATAATTTGACTGGCATACTAGATAAGGAAAAATATTTGTGTCTTTGATGCTACAAAACAATTCACATACAAGTAAGTAATTCTATGCCCTGACCTGCCAGAAATTAAACCTGAATTTCCTCCTGTTCTTCCTTAATTTTTTCATGCACTAGTTTTCAGGAAATTTGTACATTCTTCTACATTTATCAACTCAAGAGCTAAATGTGGTTCCCAGATAAATTCTTTATGTGATGACACTTCTTAAACTGGCCACAGACCAGCCAGATGCAAATACCTACTCACTCAGCTAAAATAAGGGAATATCAAGATGTTTAATAAAAATATTCACTTGCTTTAAAAAAAGAAAGAGAAAAAAAAAAAGAAAGAAGAAAACAGTCTAATCCCAAATACAGAGAGACCCTCTGTGAAGAGTTATCTGAGCCTTTTTCTGTTACTGGTACAGGACTACCTTAGCAGTAGTATGAGAAACACCCAGCAGGTTTCCCTTCTAAGCCCACATTTGTGTCAGTAAAAAGCACAGAGACCAGACTCTTTTGAAGACACAGTACTACATTTTAGCTTTTTTCCCCTCTAGTGAGAACCTGGGAAATATGTATGCATTCACCGCTGCCATTCAGCATCACATCCATCAGTCGAAAGCCACTTTACACAAGATAGCAGAGAGCAGAAATAGATGTGACCCAGCCCTGGTGTTCCTCTGAAGGGCTTCCCCACAGACAGTCCCTTCAAATATCTGGTGTAAATTAGAGCCCACATCTCAGCTGAGCATGCAGAGCAGACTCCTGAGCCCCAGCTCTGCCAGACCCATGAGGGAGAGCAGCATGGCCACAGCAAGACCTGCTCAGATCTGCCAGGAAGAATTCAGGGCCTGGATTTATTCACTTGGGCTCTGCTATTGACTGACACGGTTATGCTGCTTTCAGCACTTCTGTAATTCTTTTGCACACATGTATATTCATTTTGGAGCTTTTTACATCATTTAACAGCTCAAGATGTAGGAATTTCCAGAGCTGCCTTGATCCTGAACTGAGGATGTCTTTCAGTGTAGGGATCAAAAAGCCAAGCTGTTCCTGCTTCATGTTTAAGTTCACCTCTGTTGCCTTAAAAAGTGAGAGCCTAGAAGACAGCATGTGCTAGAGAATGAACTAAAATCTGCTGTGCTTCCTGGGACAGACCCTTTGTGAGGTTAACAGCAGTTTAACACCCCATGCAGAGATTAAAACTGGTTTTGCAAACTCAGCTCCTGAATAGGCACCGTATTTTAGCTGAGGGGAAGGCAGCCAGATTTGCAGCAGGGAAAGCAACTTCAAACAGGCGTACTAGAAGGGAGCCCATGCCTTCAAACACACTTCATCCATCCTTGGATGACAGAGATAAGATGTTGCATTGGGGAACTGCACTTCCTATTTTATTCTCTGCACAAGAAGGGCTGAGAAAGGGACCAACATTTAGGGTTTTAGAATTGATGTACTACCTCAGCAAAAACCTGTCTGGTGAACAAACACAGCTCTGCTGACGGGTGGGTGAAAAGGCACTGGCCAGCAATCTCAATACCAGAATAAAGCAATTTTAGTAAAACCCCAATGAGATTTGCAAATGAAAAGAACACTGCATATTACCCAAGAACAATTGCCTTTGTCACTGCTCCCTGTGAAACCCTGACTCCCAAACTCATCGGTGATAGCAGTCTGGAGAGGAGCCCCAAGCAGGACGGATGTCCACCTCCTTTCATCTCAAAGTGTTGCTAGAATTCAGCCCACACTCAATTAGCACCTGCAGGTAGTTATAAGCAGAAAATATTTCAAATCCACAGGCTTAAAAGGCATTTTTTTCCCACCAAAAGTGAAAAAAATACCCTAAATCCTTTTGGTCATTTGTTAAATATTAGGAAGCTTTTAGAATTATTTTATCTTGCTAACAGTTAACAGTTAGGGGTTTTCCAGACCCAAAAAAAAAAAAAACAAAACAAAACAAAACAAAACAAAAAAAAACAACCAAAAAAACAGTATTTCATCCTTCAGAGAGGCCAGATCTCTTTTTTACCATTTTAACTGACTTACACTTCTGAGATGGCTATTAATATCTCGGTCAGAGACATTAGAATAAACAAAAGCTCTCAGCATATCAGGTCCTACCACTGTTTGAAGAAAGGGCTTATACTGTTCTCAGCTTTTATTTTGGTTTGCCAAAACAAAGAAATCAGCTGTTTCCCAGGGGAGACATGACAGACACACTGATTTTCGAAACACAAATGTGATGCAAAATCAGACATACTCAAGGAATCCACAGTCCCCTGTCCTGCAGACTGAAGTCGAGGCAATGAAGTGGGGAACAAAGCACACTGCAATGTTTTGGGGGGCTCAAAAACCTGATATGTCTATGTCTGCCACTGGAGTAATGTTTTTCTGATCTTTGCTCACAAAAGATGATTTAAGGATCTGAATGATTTTTTTCCCCTCTCAAAATAGCATGTCAGAATAATACATGCTTCTGCTGTCCCCATGGGAGACACGGGAATTGTGCCAATCCATCACACACTGATACCACAGTCCACCCAGTATCTACCATGTCTGTGCTTTTAAAAGGTTAAAAAAACCCTCTAGGTTTTGTGATAGGATTTTTTTTTCTTTATCTCAGTCTTAAAATAGTGGGAAAACTGTACAATCTGTATCTGTTTTTGGAGAGGCAATGCAAGGGGAGGAAGCATCACTGCTGTACCCCAGATTTCTTCATGGGTTTGACAAACCAAATTGAAGCCATTGCAAAGCAGGAGTGATCAGGAGCTGAGTGCTGCCCTATGCTTTGATTCACCTTGTACCTTACAGAGCTAAGGAGACTACAGAAATAACTATTGTAGGCTCCCGTACTACAATACATCCATCTCAAACACAGACGTGAAAGATCTTGCAAGAGTGAGGCTATGGTAAAGTGACAACTCTGTATTTAAATGATGATTTGTTTGGACAAGGTTTTCAGGAGGAATCCTGCACGGCAGCTGTTCCCAAGGAGCTCAGCACGAGCCAGAGTGCTCATTTTATCCTACCTTTTCATAGCCTTAAAAAACATGGTAGCATCCTCTAATTGACTACTCTTTTCATATCTCGGGAGAGGGTTTTTTCCATTACAAAATGGAACTTGCATTCTGAATCTCACAGATCTTACCTAGAGGAAGAGACAATACACAAGCAGAGGTGTCTCCTTTTCCAAAATTCTGCCAGGGTGGACTTAAGAAAAGATGAACATTTTTAGACACTTAAAATCTCCAAATGTGGAAAAACCAAGAAAGCTTAAAAAAATATATGCATGCACATACTTGATTTAAATGATGAAATCTTACTTATGAAAATTATTTATGGTATCTGCATAAGAGGTGACCCATATGATAGCCCTGTTGTCCCATTAATTGCATTTATTCCAAGAATCTAATAACGTTATCTTTGGCCCCAGCTTCAGCAGCCTGTGATTTAACACAAGCGCCGTTTTTGGGCATGCGAATCAGGTACTAACACTGCCTCTATCAACCCCTTTTGTGCTTCTAAATTAGAAAATCCAAATGTCATTTTTCTTCAGATATGAAACACAGACAGCATTGCTGTAAAATAAAAGAGCAATTAACTTTGCAAGAAAACTGTTGTGCAGGAGTGAAATACAGTACTTGAAAAAGTGGCTAAAATCGAAAACTCTTCCTACAAATGATATTCCTTAATCAGGCTAAAATGACAGAACACAGCTTCAGATACTCTTGAAAATTAAAACAAAATTTAAAAAAAATAAGCTAGTGGAAGATATTCCTCCCACACACTAATTTGCTTGCTGGGCTTTCACTGCTGCACAGTAAGAAGCCTTGTGCTTTGGTAGTTGGAAAACTGGCTCTGTCTCCCTGCCATCTTCCCCCTCCCCAAATGAGCCCTAAACAGCTAATAAATATTAGCACAGAATTTCTCTTGGTTTCTTTTATCACTCAAATGACAAAACAAATTTTATGAATTCGCTGAATAAAATTGAGGCTGGAGATGCCCTAGCTGAAAAGACAAAAAGAAAGCTAACATAAAGGACTTGAAGTTGATAAGTATTTTAAAATACAAAATTATCTTGGCTCTGACCCTTCTCTAAAATCAGCCAAGATTTTATAACTTGGTAAAATTAAGTGCCTTATCAACACACAACTGACTGCTAGATAAATTATCTCAGCAAAGATAAATTATCTCATTAGTGCCATAGAAATCAGATGAGGCGTGCATAGTAAGTGACATATTAAATGCAATTATAAAACCCTACTGAAGTGATGTTAGTGACCTGACACATGACAAAAAACCCCAACGAGGCAATGCAGAATCCAGGCTGGAAGATGCTCTGATATTATTTCTGTGCAGCAGACATCAGATACAAAACCACTACTTAGCCACCAGTAAAAATCCCATAATCAAAAGTGTTGGAAAGGTTTAAGAAATTATTTATATGTGAAGAAGGGGATAGCTCTGAGAGGAGTAGAGCTACCCACTAATGCAGCAATGTGCTGCAGGATGAGCAGGTTGGGAGAGCTGCCTTCCCGCATTGCTCACCGCACGTCTGCACACAGCGCCCATCACCTGCCAGACATAAGGCAGGTGCCCACTTTTCACATCTGCAGTGGTAATTTTCCAATGCTAACTATGATAAAATGAGAATGAGGGAAACACATGGCTCAAAGAAACCTCCTCCCATCTCCTGTCAGCAGTACCAGTGAACTAAACCCTTCCTGACCAGCATTTATCCAGCTCTCCTCAAACTCCCCTGGTGCAGGACTGCTCCAAGCAGACTCTCTGGTGCTTCTCTCCCTTCTCTGCTGCAAAGTTTTTTACTAAAATCTGACCTACATTTTCCTTGCTGCAACTTACTGCTCTTTATCCAACTCACAGCAGACAGATCACAGGCTATTCCTTCTCTCCAGCAGGCATTTACACCTTCCAGGGTCACACAACCTAACCAAGAGACCCGGTGATGGCTTCCATTATTTCAACTTGCTGTCCCACATCCTATTTCCTAAATATGTTGTCGTTCTTGTTTAACCTTTGCCCTTCCTTATATTTTCCTTGAAGGGTTGTGCCCCAAAGTGGAGACACAAATGCTCCAGCTGAGTCCTTTTCAGAACCAGCTATCATAAAAGATTCATCCATGTGTTGTACATGCAACACTGTTCACATGCAGCAAGCTGTCATCTTGCTAAAATATGTCATTGTCAACTACCACCTAGTTCTAGACTGCAGAAAGACCCCCCTCAGGAGTCATCCCCTGCTTGGACGGTGAATTGGGCAGCCTGAACACTACCCTCTTCAATTGTCTCATGGAATTTCACCCTCCACAAAAGCATGGTCTGCCAGCGGACCACAGAAAGACTGCTACAGCCACTCACCCACAGGGACTGCTCTGAAGAAGTGCTGAACTCCACCTCTCACCATCAGCCTTTCACACCATCCTTGGTGCCCATTGCCAAGCACAGCTGGAAGGCAAACCACAACACCTGACCCCAGCCACTGATGTGAAATAACCCAGCAAATGTCCACAACAAAGCAACTGCTTCCCATCAAACAGCTCAGCATCTCCCCAGGAACCTGAAAATGAGACCTCTGCGATTTGTTCTCTGCTTGAGGCAGTGGAGGGCTTAGGGATGGCTCTTCCCAAAACACCATCTTGATGGCTGGCAAAAAGGATTTTTCTTTTTTCTGGGTTGCGGGTTTTTACTTCCCTTCCTGCTTCTGACTTGCATTATAGACTTTTTTGGTGAATTTGAAATGCAAACTCTTCCTCAGGCCACAGAGCCCAGGGAGTCTCCTGTGCCTGGAGCCTGCAGCAGCACAGCTCTCTGCTGTAGCTCCTATCTGAAACAGCATTGCTGAACAGCACTTGAGTAACATGACATGCTAGAAGAAGTAATCAAAAACTCTGTTTCATGAAATCCGGTCAAAGCAACATACACCTGTACCAGGTACAAACATGCATTTTACAGTTTTTACACGTTCGGGGATTATGATATCAGTGATGGAGAGCCTCATTTCTACAGGGAAAAAGACAAGAGGCAGACTGCAGCGTCTTGTCTTCTTGCAGTCTGAATGACACGGGGTCTTGCTACGGAGCTCTTGCTCTTTTCCATCACTCACCAACCCAGTTCAATAAAAGAGGAGGTGAAAGGTTTGAAAAAAAGCCCTGGTACCCCTACTTCACATTGCTAGCAAAGGAAAAAACAAAACAAAACCACAAATGGCATGTATTTCTTACATGCCATTGTCAGATGATCCAGCGATTTTGTTCACTTATTGAAATGAGTCAGCTTAAAATGCTTTCCTTAATGCAACTTTTAGCTGCCATTAGCACTTTTGTGAGGGGCACTGCTGGTGTCAGATGTGGAAAAACCATGTCAGAGAGGGAAGCAACCATTTTCCAAGCATGTTGTTTCATTCCGCAATAAAACAAGTTATGCTGTTCACAGAACTACTTTTTATCCATCACTTTACTCAGCAAGACAGGTCAATACAATTTCTGTCCTTTTGCTTTCTCTGTACAGTTCATTTTTGTTCCTCCTGGAGGTTAGGAAGCAAATTACAAATTGACTGGTTTGAATCATCAACACACAGAGGTGTAACACTGTTTAACTGTAGCTGTGTTGCTGGAATGCAGTTCTCTATTTTAATACATTTGTTTTAACAATAAAATTAATTATTGGTGACAGTAGTAAACAGAAATAACTCATAGAGATCCCTGCATTTTCATTATCATATCAAGTGTATGATAACATGGAAAAACTACATACAGCAAAAAGATTTGAGCATGTTTAGTTTTGTTTGTGGGCAGTGTTCAAATTCTTGGGTTTTAAATTTGAAAGGTTAAGAAGTTTAATAGGACTAATTTGGTGGTCTTAATTATCCTGTAGGGATATTTTGAGGCATTTTAGAATGTCTCTTGTGTTGCCCAAGATACAAGCCAACAAAATTGAGATGAGGGTTTGTTATTGGCTAAAACCAATTATTTCTGCTGGGAGAAAAGATGAATTTGTGATAAGAATTATAAAGAAATAACAGGGATAAGAATTTGAGAAATTTTGACCTTAGAGTAAGTTAATATTTTCCTTGGAAAAGTTTAAATACAGCCTTTATTTCATAGTCTTTTATAAGGGAAACTAATAACAATTTCTAAAAAGGCAATTTTTATTGTCTTGATGAACAGAAAACTCTAATACATTAATATTCTCTATTCTAGATGCCTTGAAACAGAGCAGGGTTTGAACTCATCTGCCCATGTGTACATGGGAATGCCAAATACCCTTTGCTCAGTTTACAGAGAGTCTTGCACAACACAAGCCCAGCTGGAAGAGAGCTCCTGCAAAAGTGCTGGTGCTTCTGCCCAGCTACTCACAGGCTCACCTTTAATTGCCCCAGGAAAGACATCGGTCAAGAGACTCACACTCCAACTCCATTAACGCTTCTGCCTCAAAGAATCTTCCTTACTAGCTTCTACTTTTCCCTGCTTTTGTTCCACATGGCAAAAAACATCATCTTTCCCTAAAGAACAACATCTAGGTGCTCATTCAGTGATGCTTAGAGCTGTTTTTAGCAAAGACTGCTGATTCCTCAGGTTCACAGCCCTCCTGCACCATGTGATTCCTGCATGCCAAGGCAACAAACCATGTTTGGATTCACACATAGCACGGATCCAGCCCACAAAGACAGCTTGGTTACTTCCTGTGAGACCCCACTGGACTCAGAATGTGCAGCAGTTCCTCAGCTCAATCACCCACAAGTTTCAATGAGATTTTAGCTTTTTACTTCCCTTCAGTCAGTGTGAAGTTAGTCTGATCTTCAGTCTCACGTTCTCTTTGCAGTGGTTCTGCTGTTTTCCAGGCTGTTCAGCTTCATTTTCTCCTTGCTTACTCCCCTTTATATTCCCTGTTCTCTTGAGAAAGTCTCCACTGCAGAGCCTCCTCCAGCAAGGGCTGGGACAAACCCTGCACTGCCAAACTGGGGGACAGATAACAGAGTTTATGGGTGGCCACAGGGTTGGGTCAAGCCCTCACTGCTGCAACTATAAAAATTTTAATACTAATATATGCCTTCTGACTGTGTGCTAAGATAACAGACGATGAGAACTGGATGCAAAGGGGCATTTCATCTCCAGCTGCATTTCAGCTTTGGAGAGTGATGGCAGAGTGGGATGCCGTTTGCAATATCCCTGGTGGATTTAAGATAGTGAGTTTATTATAATTTTAAACATGTTTTAATTAACAAATTCTTTTGTAAGCCACCGTCAGCAGCGGTTTCCATGGCTGCTGCTATCGGATATTGCAGAGCACAAAGTGGGGCTGCAGCAGGGGGAGGCCACACACTGTGCTGATGGGGAAAGGGATCACTGCTGCCCACCAGGACCCTGGCTGAAGGGGCACAGTAGAGACTGGTTTTTGGCCCTCTCCCCTCAGCAGGGATCTCCTCCCAGGAAGGCATCAGGAGAATGGTGCCTCCTCCATCTACCACTGCTAGTCCCACTGGGTCCTCCTGTAGCCCTGCTGGCATGAGATCAGATCTACACTTCCTGTGGGAAAACAGCCACATTCAGTCCTGTCCTGCAGCCTAGGAGTGTCCCCACGGCTCCTTCATACCAGAATGGGTACAGCCTTTAATTTGTTCATCTCCAGCGTTCAATCGAACGATCTACAGTAGGTCGACTTTCTGATGGGAACTAAAGGCGATTCTTTAATTAGATTTAAGAACTGCAACACTTGAAGTTAAATCACGCTTAGAAAGATGAAAATAGAAAAATGATAACTAATGGGATTTACAGATGATTTCCTTTAAAAGTAAAAAATTATTATTACACACATGTACCCCAAGGACCTTTCAATAGCTGTTAAAAATATTCCTCTTAACAGCAGACAATGAGAATAGATCCACTTATATGGAAAGATGAACAACAAAGCTTCTTCTAAGACTTTTTTAAAATAAAAGTAAAGATTCCCAATTATAGACTACAGCCTGCAGTCCCTTCCACCTCCTCCTCCATTTCAAAGTCTTTATTTCTTTAGCAACTGGAAACGATGTCACACCTAGGTAATATTGGGGCCACATGTCTGGGTTCTGACCTAAGTGACATTGATGAGGTCGGCTGTAAAAAGAGACATTGAATCCTAGCTCAGCAATATGTAAGTAAAGTGAAAACAAGATTTGAAATATTTGTCCTAGTGCAAAGTAGTATTTCAACCAAATTTAAAACCATCTAAAGAATTTTGGACCTCAACACGTATTGCAAAGAAGCCAGGTATCATACTTTTGGGTAACCTCTGCATCACTGGGGATTTCTTCAACAGTGACAATAATGGACAGAAATTACTGCTTATGGTTTAACTGTAGGGATAATGCTAATGTCAAGGTTTTCCCCCTGTAAACCCAGGCACTCTCTTTTGCATCACATTCATCTCTTCTGACACAGCCCCCAAGGCCAACTGACTTCAACAGGAGCGGATACAGACTCGGAATCTGCTTCATGGGAAAGATCCATTTGCTTAATTAAGTGTATAAAAATTGAACTTGTAAAGATATTCTAGCTGCAATCAAACACTGACTGGTGCCATTTGTTTCCCACTTCTGGTTTGTGGAAATCCACTGCCACTGCAAGTGCTAAACCAGACAGTCAAAAGAAGGTATTGAGTGCCAGCATCTACACTGGTGACAGAACTTGCAAACACACCTACTTGAGTACGCTTTGCTGAACTTCAGGCCCTGTCCCTTTGCAGGTGACACGTGGAAACTGTAGGGGATGTGATGAACTAGGTAGGAATTCTTCACTAATGTAGTTTATCAGCAGTTTGAATGCATCTTTGTATATCTGTACAAAATACTATGTCTCTTACAGGGGTCCCGAAGGCGTTCTGAAAGGAAGTACTTTAAGTTTTCCTTCAAGCGTTCATAGATAACAACATTTATTGTGAATTTTGTGGTCTTACTTGCACATTAAAGGAATTAGCAGCAAATCCAAAAAGACATACAAATCTGTTCTGAATTCACGGACCAAAAGGAAAATGAGGAGCATGTTTGATGGCATAAATAATTATATAATAAATATACTTGCATAAGACAGAAGAAGGACAAAAGCTATTGTTTTTCACACAGGTTATGTTAAAAAGTGTCATACAGAACTGGTAAAGGAAAAAAACCTTGATGACAACTTAGCATCTTTCACCTAGCAAGGCACAATTCTTGCACAATTATGAACCCAAAAGTCACTAGTACACCCCAACTCTTTGGTGGTTCATTACATGCAGCAGGCTGGTTACTGCACTCGCAGGGGTTAGGTGCCCTGCCCTTAAAACCAGTGGCAACCTTGGCAGGGAAGCCAACACCCACTTTTTTGAATCCTTGTCCCTTCAGTCTCTTTAGAGCATGACAAGTTACCACAAGCTGGCATGGCTTCCCTGTCTCCTCAGTAGGGGAAAATACCAAAATCCTGCTACTGCTCTCTGGCAGGCACCTTTTTTCAGTGCTGCATTTATTTCCAAGGAGAAGCTATAAATCTGATGTTGCAGCACTAGAATGGTTTGTTCTGGTCAGGGTTTGCCAGGCAGGAAAAGTTGGGTATTTCAGTAGCTTGGTGTTCCTGGGTCAGCTGGTAGAGAGAAAACCACTGGCTCAGGAGCCACAGAACCCTGTCACAGCTTTCCTTTCACAGAGTGCATCACTAAAGAAAGGTTTTGCTTGGCTAGGTAAGGCAATATTTGAAAACTCAGGAGAAGAAATTATTTGGAAGTTAGAATACATATAATCATTAGAGGTAGCATTGTGATACACAACGTGATTTACAAACTGATTTCATGCCACTGCCACTTCAGGCCCAGGAGGAATGCCTTGGTAGTTATTTGGCTATAAGAAAAGCTTTTCCATTTACTCTTCTGAAAACCCAGCAATCTGGGTGTAGCAGGGACTCTCTTGGGGTGCATCCCCTTCATTCACAGACTCTGATAGGGATGCTCTATCAGTACTTTTAACTTCATCCCAAATTATTAATGCTTTCAAATCTGAACAGCAGTAAGAAGCTTTCTTGCTTTTCCTGGAAGCCTGCAGTGCAAAAGTGTTAACTCAGGAGTTTATTCTACAGTGGATAATAAATGACATTTAGTGACATGATGGATACATCCTGGCTTTGCAGTATATAGGTGATCTCAGAATACAAGTCTTATTCCTTGTTTCCCTAATATGCTACACACAGATCAGTGTTGTCAGCAGTCTGTCTTCAGTATTTTGATTAATAATGTTACCTGGTGTTCTAAATTGAGGTATTTTTCACATTTCTGATCATATTTATGCTAATAGTGGGGTTCTTTTTCTTTTGAATTTAAACTTTTATGAAAGCATTATTTTGTGACTAGCAGGCTTACTTTCATAGGCTATGTTTTTTCAAAATGAAGGCAAGATTATCGGAATAAAAAATTACTTTATTTCCTCTTTAACTGAGACAATATAGTTTAGAGATTATTTTAAATCTTATCTATTCTCCAGTTCACACATCTGTAGTGAGGTTTTTCTTAGAACATACAAGTAAGAAGTCACTGAACTCTCCTGTTGGCATGAGGTCAGAGGACACACAGATTTCCCAACCAAGAACTAGTCCAGTTTTGGAGTTCTTTTTTTGCAACAGGCTTCAAATGAAGCATTTCCAGACTAATGGCACCTAATGACCCATCAGCATGCCTGGTAGCCAACATGTTCTCACTCAATGCCAGCAATGTGGGATTTGAAGAGGTAACTCTCAGCCTTCACGAGCAAACAGGGTAAAAGGCAGAAGTCAAGACAGGCTTCACAGGAGTTCAATATGGACACTAAAATAAGAAAACACTGAAAATGTGTTTAAGATGGGTCTATCTTACATTAAGCATCAAAGAAGCCCTAACAAAACCACGCCGGTAGTATCCACAGTCCCTGTTAAGCAAAGGTCTGATTTCTTTCCAGTCCAAGAACTGGCTCATGACATCAGACTGCAGTCTTCGTAAGGCCACGGCAAGGGCAGGATTAGTTTCTATGCTCACTAATTGCAGAAATTTGCTCTCCAGCTTCAGGCATCTGAAGGGCGTGATTCACAGTGTCAGCAGGAAATGATGGGGCTGTCATGCTCCTCCTGGCAGCAGGAGGAAAGATGATGCAGAAGTGAGTGAGAAGACTGAGGGCCATGGAGATGACTCGACTAAGAGGCTTTGGCACATCAAAGACAAGCCATGTCTTTATACATTCAGACAGGAACAGGAAGTTCCACCCCTCACCAGCCAACACCTAAAACTGTCAAGTGTCTTAGCTGCCTCACTGAGAAAGAAAGAGAAAAATTAATTTTGGAGCTGATTTTAATAATAGTTTTGCAAATCTGCAGGGTTTTTTTGTTTCTTCAGTCCTTAGGAACAGAACTTTTCTGTTTTCTGCAGACCCAGGATGAACAATGTGTGGAAAACCTGACATTTTTCCTCAAACACACAAAAAGGAAAGAATGCAGAAATTGTATGAAAACCAGTCCCACTTTCTCCTCCCACTGAGCAGCAACCAACCACTCAAATCACTAAAAAAAAACAATCTGCAATTTTCCTCCAGATGAAGAGCACAGTGGCTTTTGATACATATGCACCTAACTGTGGCTTTCTGTGAGCACAATTAATATCTCTAGTGCAGCTAACAAAAGCAAAGCTTTTTAAAGATACAAAGCTGAAAAAAGGGATCTAAGGCTGAGCGAGCGGAGAGAGGAAAAAAACGCAAAAGCAGCTCCAATGCTTAAGGCAACCTACACACACACCATCTATAGATGAGTCTCTTGCTATGAAATGCATTTATATGGATCATTATCTTCACATGATACCTAGGCATTCCAGAAGCATTCAAGTGACCACATTATGCACGGCTCAGCACACCGCTTATGTACGCACGTGGGTGGCTTTAAAGAGTCCTGAAATTATGTCAACACGATGGGGAAACGGGGGGCTTCCCATTGAAGGAGAGAAAGAACAGTAGAGAGTGCATGCAGAGGGCTGGGCCCGTCCTATCCATTGTGCTGGACATAAAAAGCAAGATTTGCAGATGAAGTTAAAAACATAATTTTAACTCTATGGAGGACAGATGTCGAAAATATCAATCCTGCCCATATGCAAAGGATTTCATAACCACCTTTGCTGTGCGGCTCAGTTCGTGCAGGGAGAAGCTGGGAGAAGGCAGCAAGAAGAAAACAATTTTTAAAACTTTTGTGTAGATGTGGAAAGGGGGAGATGGCTGTACAAGCAAATTGCTTTCAAAAGTCGGCTGGTGATGGGTTAGGGCTGAAACAGGAATTTCTGGAAGCTCTGCAGTGCAGCAATATCTGGGAACCACAGCAGAAAAAAAGACAGGTGGACTTTACTAGGAGTTGCCCTGTTGTGTCCCTGTGCAGCTTCCTCATGGAGCTCCCACCTGGCCCAAGAGCCAGCTGGACCTCCTTTCCACTGCCAGGCACCATATGATGGTCAGACAGGAGGCATTTTGCTACTTTAGCTAATTAGGAAATCCTAGAACTAACCTCAAAAAGCACCCTCAACTTCCATCTTACCAACCTCTGCCTCCCCAGTGCTTTTAAACTCTATTTAATGGAAATCCTTTAGATAGGCTCCTACAGCTTGTGCCTGCATGGCACACGTCTGGGGACAGGGACTGGCTCCATGCTGTCACAGGGAACTGGCTCCTGCTTCCCGCTGATAAGGAAACACACTATACATTAATCTCCTTTTACAATATCGTATAAAACCCTAATTACAACTTCATGCCTCCACAACAAATGCATCACACATTTAATTCATGCACAAATGTCAGCCCTCAACAATTTTTTTAATGTGGTTGAGTTTGTAATTAAGGGCTTGCTTTGTTCGGCAAGTGAGGTATTAGGGTGTGACCATGGGGCCCAGCTCTACCACAATTTCCTGCAGGCTTTTCTCAGATATAAGCAAAAGCAGGAAAACCAGGACAACTGACCAGATACATTAAGAAGATCATCTGCATGGCCAGAGGTCCTACAGACCTACTTCTGGAACAGAAAACCCCTTGTGAGCCCTGATCAATAGAAATAACCAGACAAGCACTTCATTTGAACACCTAGCAGATGTTCCAGTCCAGGTAACCAGTAATCCATGTGCTTCTCCCTCTCTTCCTTTGTGTCATTTCAAAGAGAAACAGACCTATCTTTCCTTTTTTTAAAATGTAGTCAAAAAACCCCAAAGAAACAATTAAGCAGGATCTTTGGTGGTAGTGCTTAAAAGAGATTTTTAAATTGGGTAAAAGGGACACATAGTACAGAGTGTACACCCATCAGTCACTCAGCCAGCAGCAGCCTTTCATTATCCTAACACAGATCAGTCCTGAAAATAGGAACTCAAATCTTATTCAGAATTCACAAGAGTCTTCTTCTGGGTTGGTAGACACCTCTAGGTGCTCTGACAATCTTTCTGACAATCCAACACATGAACTTTGCTATCACCTAATGATCTTTAGTGGGAACACAAAGAGAGCCACATGCAAACTCCTTTAAGATCTCAAATGACGAACATACCACGTCTACCTAACAACACCCAACTAAACTAAAGATTCGTGACACACTGCAGTGTTACATCCCATGAAAACTTTCCTGTTCTTGATTCTTCTTGCATGAACTTGCATTCCCTTGACTTCAGGATAACAGACAGATTTCCAGGAATTAGCAAATAAAAACAATCCTTCCAGATGTAATGATGTTCCAAGCTTCACAGTTCTGTGGTGGAAACTGGAGAGAAGAGTCTTACATTAGCATATGGAATAAATTCACTGATTAGGCAAGAAAAGCATTTCAAATAAAGCAGGACACACAGCACAGGTGATTTTTCAGCCCTACACAGCCATGGAACAATTTTTAAATTACAAAGTTATCGCAGTAAGTTGTCTTCTGGAATATCATGCAGCAGAAATGAACAGACTTCACATCACACTCAAGCAGACTGACCGTGACTGTGACTCTTGGATAATCAGCCTTTGAGCTGTAACACGTGAGATGAATGTAGAGAACGTCACTGGAGAGGCATACAACAACACATACTGCCCTTGTTAATCACATGAGATTCCACCCTGTCATATCCAAAGCACTGAGGATAAGGAGCCTTTGGAATGCTTATATGGAAAATATTAAATTCTGAATAAAATACTTTGCCATCAGCAATGGCAGTGAAGGAGGCAATGTTTTATGTCAGAATTTAAGACCACAAAACCCAAGAAATTTAAAAAAGCCTAATTTTTATAAACCAAGTAATTAGATTAAACCAAATACGTAGTAAATAGATCTTTAATAGATTGTATCTCATGTAATCATGAGAACGACAGACAAGAATCTCCGATTTTTTGAAGTGACAGTCTTATCACAGGCTTAATTTCAATGAGCCCACTGGAAAATAAATACAACAGGAATACAACATACAACATAGAAAAAATTATTAGTTTGTAAATGTTCTTCGTGTAAAATATATCAAGCAAGAAAGGGTATTTAAGATCTGGATATGAAGTGAAGTTATTGCATGCATGGCTGGGTACACTAAGAAAAGTTGGATGTGTGCTGTATTGCAGGTTCTTACTCAGACAGCTGCACTCCTTCAAGCTGTATGGGAGATATTGGATAAAAGTCCAATCAATGACTGTAAGAAGGGAAGAAGCAAAAGGGAAGCACGAGCAAATTTAATTAGGTTCCTACCCAGGCTTATGACACATATTATGGCAGAATTTATCGGCCAGACCAAGGCTCCATTGTCCAGGAAACAGACTGAAAAAGTGCAAACCTGTATCTCAAAGGCCTTTTAAGTTAAGAGTTATTAGGCGAAAAGAACAGAGTAATAAAACAGTGGATGTGGTTATTTCTAGTCAATCAAAAGAGACAATGACAGTCCTCAATCTGCTTATCTACAATCCATGTTGCACTTCCTACAGGACAAACCAACCACAAATCCTGCATGAATCTTTTGGGAAATGGTTACCAAAATCACAGAAATCCACCAAGACTGGAAGTTAGTTAAATCATCTTTTTCATTACTAGAATTATTCTGCATCTATCATCTTCTACATGACTATAAATGTTGGTGAAACAATAATTACAAAAAAAAAATCAAATTTCACTGGAACTATTTTCCCTCAATAAAGACATTGCCTACAGTCACTGGGTTTTGATTAGGGGACAGACACTTTTAGAGATTGCTTCCTTAGACTGTTGGGATTTAAGCCTGCCAGGACATAAGCTCGAAGAATAGTATTGGCCTACATGATTGAGGCTAACACAACCTTCAAGATCTAAAGCAGGGCTTAGCAAAGGCAGAGAAGGTCACTCTCTGTATCTGGCATCAGCCTGGGAGCCAGAGCACCAAAACCAAGGATATAGACAGTGGTGAAAACTGCCCTTCTCTAGATGTCTGGTACTTGGAACTGTTACCCTCGGAAAGCTACAACAGAATCAACAATGCGGAGTCTACTGACCAGGAGGAAAAAGAAAGGGTGCTGCAGTCTTGATGCTCTTTTATCAGGCACTCAGATTGCTGAAGCCATTGCCTCATAGGCTTTGCCATTAACAAAGGTGGTCTTTTTCTTCTTCCTTGCCTCAGTAAAGATTACTGGTAACTAATAAAAAAAAAACGTTTCTGGAGAAATCTTTTCCTTCTGAATAGGTTAACAGAAATCCATGGTTTTCTGTTGACACAAATGCATATTGTCAGTGCAGGAACCCCACTGAGCAGCAGCAAGGCTCACTGTCCACACCCCTGACACCAGAGAAAAGGGACACGTCACGCTTGCCAGAAATATGTTGGTCTATGAGTATTATGCCACAGTGACAATTGAAAAAGCCATGATCAACACTCTCCCTAAAAATAAGGCAATTCAAAAATGTCACTTCTGTTGTCACAGTTGATGTCACTTAAGTGTCACTTGGAGTTAATATTAGACTAATTGAGCCAATTATAGAGTACTTATAGTATTTAATAGCCTCTTGGATACGACTTTTGATACAAAAATCTGCATATTCCTTGATGTTTTATGAATTTAAACCAGTGCAAAGCTCAACTCCAACAGAGCGAGGAGCATGCAAGGTGTTGAGAAAAACCTCTCCACTGTTCAAGCAGAAAATGATGCGTCACTTTACCAGCCACAGTGGACTTTCAGCAGTGACTCAACATGAGCAGCTCTCTCACCACGCACTGAGCCCTTCCAGCCCCTCTGCTGGGGGCCACAGTCTCATGAAGGATTGGCTTCTGCTGCTTCATTTCAGAGGTAGCAAAGGCTCACGGACGAAGCGATGCAGATGGGTGCAAACGCTCAGGCACAGAGACAACTCCCTCACTCAGCAGGTCCCCAGACACTTGCTCAGCCACACAGCCAGGACCACCTGGTAGCACACTGCAGTCCCTGTCTGTATTCCCATGTTGCAGTTCATCTATCTCTGGGGATGAGGTTTGCCTGGAAACCTGCACGCTGCCGCTCCAGAGTCAGAAGAGGTACTTCAACACTCCCACTCATCTGCTGAGGAAGCAGAACTGGGCAGAAATTTTTCTGTGACATCTATTTTCTCCTTTCTTTAGTACGGAGGCTAATGAAGAGTTTCATGTACACATAATTGTCATGCACAGCAGTTTAATCTCCCTACGCGCTGCTCGTGGTCTAAACACACAAAGAAGATACATTGATTCTCATGAAAATTAATTGTTGGGGCATAAAACAGGCAGGAGGGAGGGACAGCGATGTTGTTTCCTCAAGGAAGAAAACCATACCTCTGTGATAGCAGGTGCCCTTGGGGGATGGTCAGAGCAAAAGCAGTTAGTGTCAGGGAAGTGACTCTGCCTTTTAATAAAATGCAATTTCACAAATGCAGACATGAAAGGCAAGTTGGTACAAAGTCACATTTTCTTAATTCCTTCAACCCCAAAAGGCAGCGCTCCCCTTCCTGTTAGAGCACCAAGAGCAGAGGCCTTGGAAGGAATGGACACCAGAGGCTCTACCCAAAGCACTGTTGCCAACCCTTTCTCACCATAGCCTGGTGCTCATCTCTCCTGCAGAGGCAAAGGCTGTGCCCCACAGCCAGTCTGGAGGCCCCTGCTCCCACTCCTTCAGGTCAGGCTGCTTACAACATGCCAATCATTTCCAAACTTTTAATGAGCAACAAACAGGGGTGAATTCACTATTTCACTGAGGAGAAACAAAAGACTCACTACATTGGCCGATTTTATTTTAAAGGGGATGGGTGTTTCGAATATTTGCAGCAGTCGTCAGGGAGCCAAATGGGTTGTCCATGGATAAAGTGGACAAGGGTGTATGATACAGACATTTATTATGCGCACATTTATAAGCTATGTGTGCTTTATAGCATAATTAATCAGTAGTTGTCTCCTATTCTGTACACAAACGGCACATTTGATAACTAATTTTTCTCCTGCAATCCAAATAATCTTATCCCTATGGAACAACCTGGGTGAAGTAATTCCAATTCCCATGCGTGGAAACTCAAAAGGGACATTGGAAGCGCTGTCCTTGCGCAACCTTGGTACCTGCACGTTGAATCCCTGCAGACTCCAAGGTGCATCCATTGCCACCCTGCCACACGTACATACAGAAATATATGTGAGACTGTGTATATCCAACTTGAGCAAAAGAGAAAGGAGGGGGAAATTGTATCCTCAGGGAATCATTGCTGCTCTTCAGCTCTCAGCACCAATGCTGCCTCTTTTTGTACCTGGTCCTGAGTCTTAGGAGTAGGAAGCCAGTCACAATCCAGAGAGCAAGCAGCCCTCCTTCTGAGGTCATTCAATTAGAAGTCAGGAGACACAAAATACACAATTACAAAAAATACAACAGACAAATTTGGGGATATTCTCTGTGCAAAAAATCTCACTTGTATCATACACAGAAAAAAAAGTATTCAGCATGATGTAAGTGCCCTCTTTGTAATTATAACTTGCCACATTTTCACGATTTCTTACTCTGTATTTACTATTCTGTTTTGCTGCTGCAGAGTTTCCTCTATTGCAATCAGTGTGGGTGTCTGGAGTGTGAGCTGTTAAGATTTCTGCTCCTCCCCTCACATCAATATGCTGGCAGTTATCATAAGCAGCTACATACAGATCCTGCTTAGAGATTTGCAAGATCTCACACAGAAATGTAAGAGTTGCTAGATGGAAGAATTATTTTTCCCTTTAACAGAAAGTTTAAGGAACATGTACATTCGATTTACTGGGAATAAATAAACAACAAAAAAAAGGGCAAATTCTTTGTGGGTTTATAAGGCTTATGTAAGCAAGATGATGATGATGTACTGAAGCATCCACTGAAACACCGTTCTTTAAAATTAATTTAGAGGAGAACTCAATGGACTCGAAAAAAGCAAAGAATATGTGTTATGTGGAAGTGCTACACCCACATAAAGTAAGAGAAAAAATATCCCTCATATTTCAGATATATATCCTTTCCCCTAACAGGTAAATAAAAAGGAAAACCAAGATAATTTTAAAAGAAAGAGATCTATATATTTATATATATTTGTATATATTGCTCTATATCAACCCATAATTGACCTTGCTTTGTAGACAATCACTTATAAAAGGTTAACTTCTCAAGAAATTAAGAGGGCTTCGACAAAAATAAAATAATATTTTTTCAGCAGAGGCTAAATCACAGCTTATCATATAAAGCAGTCCCAGATTACCTTCTACTTTGCTCCCTTCTCGTGGATGCCTCACAAAGCACTTCCATTTTACACAAGGACGCACCCAAAGTTCAGATAAAGAGGAATCCTGCAATTGTTCTTTATTTTGAAGGCACGAAACACGCATCAACACAAGATAAAATTTCTGTGTTCTTTAGGGAGCATTAAAGAGGAGCAATGCTGGCAGCTTATATAGTTTTGCATGTATTTTAACTGCAAAATACCAGCGCACAGGCATTCCTCAAAGAACTTGTGTGAATTTTACCAATGGAACATTTCCAGACCCTCCAACATTTCATCTCTGCCTTCAGCAGCTAATGAGTTAAAGATGATAAATACCATTAACAAAGGAAAGAGGATCTTTCCTTTGTTTCCCAAAGAATGCGGAAGCCTGAATTCTGGCGATGTATTTTTATATTCTGCGAAGTTTCCTAAGCGGACAGTTTTGCTTCTAGCTTTGTTTATTATTTAACCTTAAAAAAAATTATGCTTTCATTATTCAGATGGCAATCATACTACAAAAATAATTAAAATTTTTATTCCCTATTACTGATTGTATCTGTGTGTGTATTTTGCCCTTGTAGAAAAATAAGAGGAAAATGTACACCAACACCTCAAAATCCATATAGTCTGACTTCATTTCATGGAGAAAGTCTTACCAGGGCAAAGGAGAATTATATATAAACTCAACCATAATCAGTCATTAAATATTAAGCCATCAAATATGCATCTGAACAGCATTTCAGATGTTAAATTTGCCACTGATAATCCAAAAGGGGCCCAAATAAACCACCCATGCCATAAACAAAAAAAAAAGGTTTTAGGTTTGTTGGTTTTGTGTATAAATTATAAAACATAAAGCTTGGTCCTACCATCTCTCCTTATGCTGGTTAATGTTTAGGTCTTCAATTAATTCTGAAGGGATTGTTTCACAGAGTCAGGAGAAAAGGATTCATGGATCACTAGCAGCAGTCATAGCTCCACACACCAATTTCACAAAGAAAGGTCTCAACGATACAAATATTGCATACATTCATAACAGAATTCATTGAACAGACTATAAGTTAGCAAAATATCAATAAAAACCATTGACTCAAGTATCTGATTAAAAACACAGAGCATTTTATTGTTCTTTTGAACCTGTCAGTTATGAGCCTTATTGACCTTTTCTGTAATGAGGGGCAAGTATTCTGTGTTATTCAGCAAACAAAATTACCACAAGTAACGGACAGCAAATTTCCCCAAGAAAAACAGCTCTGTTTTTAAAAGTTATTTGCAAATGTGCTCACATTTTAAAATTAAACCCATTTAATTAGTAAAATCTGCGTATTTATATTTGAAGGCTAAATGATATTAGCATTACACTGCAATTATATCAGAAAGAGAAGAAGAACAATCAATATATTAAAAAAAGACAACTATCTGCAAGTATAGCCTGGACTAATAAAAGGGAAAAAACCTAAAGTTTTATATGAAGTGCAGTTTTGCTTGTAAATCTTTTTTCCCCACTTCAAGTTTCACATACATTTAAAAAATAATTTAATTTCTACCTCTTAGCTTTGGACACTATTAGAGAAAGAAAACATTTGAGGAATGAATGTTATAAATATTTATGCTTTTAAATTATGGCTTGTCCATTCACACCCCAGTTTAACACAGGTCTGGTCTAAACCACCCGGTACCATTTTAAGTGAGGCACCTGGTCTGTCAGTGCACATCCTCAATGACAGGGTCTCTGTATGCAGAAAAGACAAAAGCAATACAGCAAGGGGTTTGTAAGCGTGGGATAAGTCAGAGGCAAATCGTATTTTGAGTTTTCAGTGAATGTGGGGGAAGAGTAAGGCCCATCCATCCTACTCAGAAGGCTGCCTGCTGAAATCCCATAAACTGGCTTACGCAGCAGTTCCAAAAACAACCTGCTCACACCTCTGCTGTTTCCTTCCACCTGAGGTACCCTTGAAAAGCAGGATACAACTTGATTCTCAGCTGAGGGATTTACTGTAGTGTATACAGCAGACATCGTGCTCCCCTATATAATATGGTGTTCCTCAGAGTCAGATACTGTTGGTCATTTGCACACATAGAAATGGAAGAATAAAAAAGGCAAGGAAGTAACTGCTCTGTCTCTCTCTTTCCAAGGAGTTACACTACCTTTCTGCACATTCCTAAACTTTCAACTGGAGTAATGCAGAGGGTGGAAGCAGCTGAAAAGGATCTGGACCCGATACCAGGATTTTCCCCCCGCGTGTCTGTGACAAGCTAGCAAAAGTGCATACCTCTGCATTTAAATACAAATAGGAAGACTATGTTACAAAGGAAGTGCACACAAGGACAGATGTTCACATCTCATACTGGACTGGAGGCAAACCTAAACCTTTATGATAGGAATACACCTGATACAGAACCAATTACAAAGACTTTTTGCCTTACACTGGGACCGCTAATATTTTGTCACTACTTTTGCAGAGTAATCTACAATTAAAGAGATAACATAAAGAATGAAATATTTTTAAGTCCTTCTGGTATAACCCACCCCCTGAGTTAAATGCTGACAGCTAGAGAAAGAACACTCAGAGCTATCTATTCAGAGGCAGCACCGTGAATACATTCAATTAAAACTGCATCATCTTGGAAAAGGGGATACGGCAACTGCATTTCCCACCAGGAGCCAGACCTCACCTCAAGCGATACACTAAATGCTCCTGCAAGGTGGAAGACTTCTTCCTTCCCAT